>CAJHNH020001668.1:833410-980910 GCA_905116865.2 Candidula unifasciata
CATACATACATACATACATACATACATACATACATACTCACACCGACACACAAACCACACACCCACAAGGTGAAGAGCATGCCCTTTTGTCTGTATAATTCTTGACTAAACCGGTTTATCGCGGTCGCTTCCACACATCTCAATAATCTATGGTTGGCCGAAGTGTAAATAATTCGAAATGCATTGAATGGAATATGTTCATGTTCTGAGTCTGAGGATGTTGGTGGCCTGGTCCCTTTTTATTAGATGTTTAGTGAGTTAAAGGTTTGATGGTTGATGTTTTTGAAAAGAATGGCAAGAATGTTATAGAATGAAAGAAATAGACTCGAAAATTTTGGGAAGTCTGACAAGATTGATGGGAAAAGAGCAAAATGAAAAGGTTGAGGGGGGGGGGGGGGTGGTGAATATCTGGATAGCTTTGCCATATTGTTGTTGCAAGATAAGAACACTGACCTGATCCGCTATTACGGTGATTGTGTAAGATGACAAATCATAACAGCCTACGCTTTACGTTACTCTCCACGATAATGATGATGATAAAGACATTAGCGGGGAGTCGCGTGATTTACTGCAATGCTCGGTAAAGCACCTCATGTTAATGAATCTCTTCTGAAAACATTAATAATCGTATCAATTACGTTGTGAAATGGCGTCTTAGAGGCCACAGGGGTAGTTTGTAAAGACAGTTAAAAGAGGTCTCTTCTTCTTCTTCTTCTTCTTCTTCTTCTTCTTCTTCTTCTTCTTCTTCTTCTTCTTCTTCTTCTTCTTCTTCTTCTTCTTCTTCTTCTTCTTCTTCTTCTTCTTCTTCTTCTTCTTCTTCTTCTTCTTCTTCTTCTTCTTCTTCTTCTTTTTCTGCCTTTATAGCCCCATTGGAGCATAGGCCCTCAACCAACTCACGCCAAGTCGTTCTATCTTTTTCTATCGCATGCAGCTCTCGTCATGCTCTCCCCATCTTTCTAATTTCATTCTCCAGCTCCCTTCTCCATGTTTTTTTTTGGGGGGGGGGGGCGTTCCTTTATTCCTATGCCCCTGTGGACTCCAGTGCAAAGACATTCTAGTTATATTGTTCTCCGGTTTTCTCAATGTGTGCCCTATCCAACGCCAGCGTCTTTTCTTCACCACTTGGTCCACTGGAGCTTGCTTAGTTCTCTCCCAAAGCTCTACATTAGTGATTCTTTCATACCACGTTAAAGGAGATACTGGCGCAAATACTTAACTTGATAAGACACCCAGATAAATGTGCTGTAGCAATATCTTGACCTGCTTTTAAAGCCGGCTTTCATTATTATGTGCCAACTATATTTCGTGAAAGCCACCGTGGTATAGAGGTTAAACGTTCGCCTGTGGATCAGAAGGTCATGGGTTCGAATCTCAAGGGAGTCGGACTTTTTTCTTCAAAAAAAAAAAAAAAAACCCGACTTTAGCTTCTAAGTCGACCCAGTCTTAAATGGGTACCAGGTGAAGTTATGGAAAGTAAAGGCATTTGATGTTGACCACCGTGTGACGATTGGTATATAAAATATAGGTATTGCACAACATGATCATTGCATCTCAGGGCGCGGAAAAAGGTCCTTTTTTACCTGCATTTGCCAGCGGCGGTAGAATATCGTCTGCCGATGCGAAGTTCTTAGGTTCAGATCCACATACAGGCAGATTTATTGTTTTAGCATAGGCTTTCACCGCGAGGTCGACCTAGTCTTTAAAATGTGGGTATGAGGTAATATCCTGGGAAGCAAATGCTGCCCGCGTGATATTGACTACATCACCGATCAAGTGCCTATTGAGTAAAACTAAAGGACCCTTTTCCGCATATTGGGCATACAGGGCTAGACTTACATTTTATAGACAGATCGGCACTCGATGGATGGTGTGGTCAGCTTCACGCTGGGCTCTTCACTTCCCAGGAATATACCTGGTATCCATTTCAAGGCTGGGTCGACCCAAGAGCCAAGGTCATTTTAAGTGCCTTGCGGTCATTTAAAAAAAAGTCCTGCGTTATTGGTCTGAAAATGGCCCTTTAAGTTACTTATTAAAGATTATGCCTTCTGTGATCAGCTACAGAATATTGGACCTGTTCACGTTTCCCGGCCCATCTACATACTTTCTCAGGATGGTCTAGGTTAGAGGGGTGTCACGTTGTACTGCTTTCTTCGAAAAGAGTCCATCGTGTGACCTAGACTCAGACACGGTGGGTAGGGGGTTTGGGTTAGGGCCAGTTCTAGATGTTCTGGGGTCGTTGAAAGCTGTGTCGTTGTAAAGTAAAAGAGTCTGAGAAAGTATGAATGACAGGTCAGACAGTGTGTAGATGGGATGGGAAACGAGAACTGGACCAGAATATCATACAGTAACTGTAAGATCACGTGATCTGGAAAACACACACACACACACACACACACACACACACACACACACACACACACACTTCGACAAGATTATCTGAGACATGCGACACTATACTAACTGTAACAGGATTATGAATAAGAGGGCGAAAATAGACGACCAACCAAGAAAATGTACTGCGCCGTTATCATTACGAAACTTTCGTGTTTGTTTATCTGCCTGGTAGGCCTTGAAAAATGTGTCCATGATTTTGTGCTGCGAGTGTAAGAAAAGGAGGCACTCTGGTATCGAATACAGCGATGGTGTGTGTCCATTCGAATGTTTACATATTTGACCATATCTGCGAGTTATTCTTAAAAACAATTTCTTTCTTTCTTTCTTTCTTTCTTTCTTTCTTTCTTTCTTTCTTTCTTTCTTTCTTTCTTTCTTTCTTTCTTTCTTTCTTTCTTTCTTTCTTTCTTTCTTTCTTTCTTTCTTTCTTTTTTTTTCCTTTATTTCTCCTTATTATTACAATTATTATTGGTATATTTCTGTCTTCCGATGCGATTGTGGTATATTGTGCTATGGGGTTGGGGGAAGGTGAGCGGGGGGGGGGGGGGAATTGATTAACAGCAAATGGAAATAAATAGATTATTTTTTTTATTGATGTATTTATTTACTATGATGCTTATGCCAATTTTTGTTGATGTATTTGTATCAGTTGAGCATGTCTATGATCTGTTGTGTTAGCTTTTAACATGTTTGTATGTGTAATTTGTTGGATCACATGAACATGTGATCCCATCATGTTTAATTTTTTTTTTAAATTTTAAATCTGGGGGAAAATCTGAATTGTGTTTTCACCTTCCCAGATCCATTATCTGTGATTTGTATATGTTTATTTTTGCTCCACTTCCTTGTAAAATAAATCAGTGAAATTTTGGAGAATTTGTTGGAGGGACGTGTCTGTAGAAGGGGGAAAATGCAGTGTCGTATGAGTAAGCTATAACTTTTCTCTTTCTCCTGTCCTTTGCTTGATTGTACCGTTTATGCTTGTGTTTTGTCTGACTGATTCAAGTAATGGTTCCAGTCTCAGTACATACAGTTCTGGTGACAGTGGGCAGCCTTGACCTACAGGTCTGCTAAGCATGAAGTGTGCTGTTAGTGAAAGGTTTACCAATTCTTGGTATTCAGAATATATATATATATATATATATATATATATATATATATATATATATATATATATATATATATATATATATATATATATATATATATATATATATATATATATCTGTACTCACTGCTTGCAGTACTGTCCAAAATTAGAATGGGCCAATGTTCTATATAAGTACGCGTGAGAAATCATTTCAAAGGCTTCTTTTCTTCTAAGGACAAGAGGGAATATGGACATTATTTCTGGTGTGTATATGTAATGATGTCTCTAACGAAATGTGTGTGGTGATGTGTCTATTTTTCATATTGCATTGCTGTTCTGGATAAATCAGTCTAGGCATAACAGGTTTGAGTTTGTTGGTAAGTGTCTTTGCAAGTATCTTGTAGTCTGTGTTCGCTAATGAGATGGGTCTATAGTTTTTCAGTTGTGTTCTTTCGTTCTTGTCTTTGAGTTGAAGTGTGATTTATGATTTATTGCAGCTATTTGGTAGTCGCTGTTTGCGATATGTTTCCTTGTAAACTTGTTTAAAAAAAAAAAAATCCTAATGCAGGCAAGAAGTGCTGATAGAATTCTACTGTTAACCCAGCTGGTCCTGGGGTGTGTGTAGGTGTGTGTCTGTGCGCGGGCATTGTGCTGAGTGCCTGTTCAATGTCTGCTAATGTTAGTTGTGTGTCTTGTAGGTCACTTTCTGTGTCACTAGTTTCTTTGTGTGTTGTAAGAAAGCTTCTTGTATTTATATGTTAGTTGGTCCTGCTGTGTACAGGTGTTTGTAGTACAGTTGGCATGTCTCTTTAATGTTTGTAATGTCTGTTTGAATGTTCACATGCATGTCTACTATTGTATTTTTTTGTCTGCGGCCCTGTGTGTTTTGTTCAAATGACATGTAGTTTTCTTGGTGACTTTTGCGTAAATGTGTTTAGTTTAGTTCTAATTAATGCAACCCGATACCTCTGTTGTTCTAACGGGGCTTCTGGTATAGATTGATGTGGTTGGTTATGACCTATGATTTGGGTTACCTTCGCGGCACTCCAGACATGACCATAGATGTGATAAGTTCCCATGAGGTAATATCTGTGGATGACTGCGTATTTGTTTTGTCTGGACTAATGTGTGTTATTATTGCTTTATGATACGTATACTGCAGAGTGTCTTGTAATGGTTGTACTGTGTGGTAAGGTAATGGTAAATATGTTCTATCAAGTTAGGCTACTCTGTTGTGTGCCCTGTTTTCGTGTGTTGTATCATTACTGTATGGATGGTTATGCCGGTATGCATCTACAAGGTTTTGCATGTCTATTATGTTATGTAAAGTATCAGCAAAAATGGAAACTCACACTGCTGTTAGTGAGGAACATCAAGCAGATGGTATCATCTAAAGGCCGGGTTCTAGATGTATCCGCGATAAAGCAAAATTCTAACCACACGTTATAAGCGCGAATCATCAATTAGTCATGGAATAAAATATTGCAGTGAGCCTGCAATAGCATATCAATAATGTATGACGTTCGCATTGTTCCAGCTCATGTAATGTATAAGTATGGCCTTTTGAAGTTCTACCGCATGGTTTACTTTTTCTCGAGTACAACACTGTCTACTCTGACAAGAGACAGACAGCGACAGAAATGGTAGGTCAATATCCATAAATGCAAGACCAGCAGCCTGAGAAAGTGTGCATCCAGGGCGAAATACTGTATCTTTTACGGCATTAGTAAGACGTAATGCTAAGCATGGGCGGCGGTACATGGGAACCCGGGTACCTTACGTCTCTACTCCCCTGCCCCTTCCCCCAACAAACATAGTTGTATGTGTGTGTGTGTGTGTGTGTGTGTGTGTGTGTGTGTGTGTGTGTGTGTGTGTGTGTGTCTGTGTGTAGCCTGTTTCAGCAAGTGTCTCTTTGTTTGCATAGTCGACTTATATTCAATAGGAACTTAGTTCTCTTTGCTTTAAAAACAAAAACCAACCCACATCAACATCACCACTACCACCACCACCAACAACAACAACAAAAACACACGCGTATGTCTTGATCCAAGAATCTGTAATCAGTGTTCGATATTTGTTCTGATCTTATGGCACTCTGTCGGCTCCATATAGATCTTAAAGTCGTCAATGGCGCTACTTCCTTAATTACAGGGCATAGTTGGTTCCGCGGAAATGATCTGTCTCAAGTATATTTTCCATGACGAGCTCTTAGATTAAATGTATATGCTTTGAAATTTCACTAGTTGGCGACCCTTTAATCAATCAAGTGCCGTCTCCACAGTGAAGGTTGGCTCCATTGGATCTCCAACACGCTCTGTTCCTTGTCCTGATTGTATACTCTCTCTTACTGCTGCCCGTACGTCTCTTGATGTTGTCCTCCCACTTGTACTGTTCCCCACCTCTCGTACTCTTGCCCTCGACCTTCCACTCCAGTATGGCTTTCAAAAGTGTCTTGTCTTTTAATGTGGGTAAAGTAATTCAATTCTCTCTCTGTTTCTTTCTTTCTTTCTTTCTTTCTTTCTTTCTTTCTTTCTTTCTTTCTTTCTTTCTTTCTTTCTTTCTTTCTTTCTTTCTTTCTTTCTTTCTTTCTTTCTTTCTTTCTTTCAGTAATTCCCATTTAATTTGTAGCCTTTCCAGAACCTGTGTATTGGACTGTTATGTTTCCATGAAATATGACATATTCTTCTGTATACCCACATCTCCAAAGACTCAATTCGATTTTCTAGTTGCTTGTTTATTGTCCAAGTTAGTTAGCGGCTCTTAAGCCCATGCACATAGTTCGTTAATATAAATTTATGTAACCTATGGGGCCATTTTATTGGTTTGAAATGAATTCTGTTCGTATTCCATAGTTGTGGATTTCAAGCTGTAAGATAGACATGGCCAATAAGACACTTCTTTTTTGGTGGGGAGGTGGGGGGGGGGCGGGCGGGGGTGCCTAGTTGACCATGTTCTTAGAGTACTTGTTTTCATAGCGAGGCGCACACGCCGTCTGGATGTGACAGTTTCGATTCCCGGTACGGTAACTCCAGCTTTTGATTTTTGTGTTATCTAGTGTGTTCTTCTATCTTTTTACTTCTTTCTATGAGTGCCAATCAATACATTTCTGTCACTTTATTAATATATCCTTTACGAGGCATTGCAGAGACAATACTAGCATATTGTTTGGCTGTTTGGTTTTGCGAAAGTTGAAGTATTTTGGCCACATCAAACGTCATGGTGGCTTGGAACAGATTATGATGGAGGGTGCTGTTTGTGGGAAGGCGAGGCAGGGGTCGACCTCCGCGGAGATGAATACAGGACATGAAAGATGCATTGAAAATGAAAGCACATGGGGTTGGAGAGCTGGCTAGGGAAAGGAATACTTTCAGGCGTGCCGTGAGGAGAGCGACGTTCTGTAAAGGCTGAATGAAGATGATTTTATCGTATCCCCTGCACATTTTTATATTTTGTACATATAAATATGCCCATCGCTCGATTTGCCAGATTATCGTTTTTAGATGTGCAATAGAATTGATGACTCTAGGCTGATGTTTAACTTCGCCTACACTTAGGGACTGAATGCTGATGTTTAACTTCGCCAACACTTAGGGACTGAGGGCTGATGTTTAACTTCGCCTTCACTTAGGGACTGAGGGCTGATGTTAAACTTCGCCTAAACTGAGGGCTGATGTTTAACTTCGCCTACACTTAGGGACTGAATGCTGATTTTTAACTTCGCCAACACTTAGGGACTGAGGGCTGATGTTTAACTTAGCCTTCACTTAGGGACTGAAGGCTGATGTTTAACTTCGCTTCCTTTTAGGGACTCTGGGCTGAGTTTAACCTTGCCTCCACTTAATGACTACAGGCTGATGTTTAACCTTGCCTCCACTTAGTGAGCACAGGCTGATGTTTAACCTCGCCTCCACTTAGGGACTGAGGGCTGATGTTTAACTTCGCCTCCATTAAGGCTGATTTTCAACCTCGCCTCCACTTAGGGACTCTAGGCTGATGTTTAACTTCGCCACCACTTAGGGACTCTAGGCTGATATTTGACTTCGCCTTCACTTAGGGACTTTAGCTGATGTTTAACTTCGCCTCCACTTAGGGACTTTAGCTGATGTTTAACTTCGCCTACACTTATTGACTCTAGGCTAATGTTTAACTTCGCCTCCACCTAGGGACTCTAGGCTGATGTTTAACTTTGCTTTCACTTAGGGACTCTAGGCTGATGTTTAACTTCGCCTCCACTTAGGGACTCTAGGCTGATGTTTAACTTCGCCTCCACTTAGGGACTTTAGGCTGAGGCCTAACTTCGCCTTTATTAAGGACTTTAGGCTAATGTTCAACTTTGCCTCCATTTAGGGACTCTAGGCTGATGTTTAACTTTGCTTCTACTTAGGGACTCTAGGCTGATGTTTAACTTTGCCTCCACTTAGGGACTCTAGGCTAATGTTTAACTTTGCCTCCACTTAGGGACTCTAGGCTAATGTTTAACTTTGCCTCCACTTAGGGACTTTAGGCTGATGTTTAACTTCGCCTTCACTTAGGGACTGAAGGCTGATGTTTAACTTTGCTAACTTTGCCACCACTTAGGGACTCTAGAACTTCGCCTCTATTAGGGACTGAAGGCTGATATTTAACTTCCCCTCCACTTAGGCTGTCAGACTACCTCAGAGGTGCTGGAACCTGGAGGCTGCTCTTAGGCCCCATTAGGCCCCGCCCCCCCTGCACTCCCTCCCCTCTTTGCAAGTAGTCTCAACTGCCTCCTCCAGCTGTGTATGTACATGATCTTTGTATGTAAATTATCTGTGTATGTACATTATCTGTGTATGTACATTATCTGTGTATGTACATTATCTGTGTATGTTTTCTTTTAACATATATATATATATATATATGTGTGTGTGTGTGTGTGTTTGTATATATAATTGCAATTTGGCTGACAATTATTAGGGCTTTTTTTTCTCTCTCTGGCGTTACTTAGTACCGGAACCTTTTATTAGGCAGGTCACTTGACATATACAGATCAACGTGGAGCCCTGCTCCCCCCCCCCCCCCCCGCCAAAGGTTGGAAGACACACCACAGTGTTCGAGTTTACCTTGTTGTGATCATACTAGTCACCACCTCTGTCCTACGGTCGTGTCTTCATAGGTTCAATTTCCAGTCACTTTCGTTCAACTATATCGTTTTCTGAGTCAACAAAAAATTGTGGTAATCTCAACTTCATAGTGTCCCGCCTCGTAAATAAACATTGATCGTGTAAGCCAATAGCTAGCCATATTCTGTCTTTAGCGCCATTGTCGTCTGGTGAGATTCCAGACCTGACAAGCCAGTGCTGATTTCCCGCTCAAGTCGCTGACGCAGATGCCCTGGAAACTAGAGGATTAGGCACTTTAGGCTCCCTCTAGAGAGCGCTGATTTCCCGCTCAAGTCGCTGACGCAGATGCCCTGGAAACTAGAGGCTTAAGCACTTTAGGCTCCCTCTAGAGAGCGCTGATTTCCCGCTCAAGTCGCTGACCAGATGCCCTGGAAACTAGAGGTTTAGGCACTTAAGGCTCGCTGTAGAGAATTTGTAAAGATACCAGGCTGCAATTCGCTCCCTCCCCCCCCCCCCCCCAAACTCCCATTTCAATATCATATGCGTTCTCTTTTTAAATTTATGTTGTTTCTGTTTGTATACATATATATGTTTATTTGCCATTTAGCATATTATTATTATTATTATTTTTATTAAGCCCTTAAATAAGGCTTAGTATTGAAGCCCCCCTCCTACAAAATATGAGATGGGATCTTCTAGTGTATTATTTGTGTTGGTACTCCTTGCGGCGGGATTATTTTCTGGTTATTAAATAGCATTTTATCTTATGTATTTAATTTTCAAAAAATTTCAATTCTTTTTGTCTCCCTCTATTTTTTCCTCTAAATCTCATCTCTTTGTCTCTGTCTCTTTCTCTCTCTCTCTCTATGTCTCTCTATCTCTCTCTCTCTCTGTATATCTATATATATATATATATATATATATATATATATATATATATATATATATATATATATATACATATGTCTCTTTGTGTCTCTATCTCTGTGTCTTTCTCCGTCTCTCTATGTTTCTTTATATCTCTCTCTGTTTCTCTCTGTCTCGTTCTATTTCTCTCATTATGTCTCTCTGTCGCTCGCTGTCTCTGCATCTGTCTCTCTCTGTCTCGATGTCTCTGTGTGTCTATGTGTCTCTCTCTGCCAGGCGCGATGCTACTTAAACAGATTAGGAGTTCGGGAGGGGGCAGGGGGGTTTCTAGGATTGTTAGGCTCAAACTTTGTTTAACTGCGCAATAATAATAACAACATTTATAATGAGAACTGCGTAATTAAACAAAGCGATATGAAAGATGCTCTGATAATGACTAATTTAGGTCAAGTAGATCAATCAGTGCACAACGATGATTGGCTGTAATGGAGCTCTGCCATTCTCAGTCTTTCGCCCTGGAGGCACACTCTCTCAGGCTGTGCTGATCTTGCATTTCTTGATGTTGTCCTACCACTTCTGTCGCTGTCTGTCTCTTGCCCGAGTAGACATTGCCATGTTGCACTCGACAAAGAGTAGACCATACTATAGAGCTTCCCATAACTTGTCCATGAGCTTAACAATGCGGACGCCACACGTTATTGATTCCACATATTATGCTATTGCAGGCTCACTGTAGCATTTTATTCCATGACTAATTGATGTCCGGCGATTATGTCGTATGATTAGAACTTTGCTTATGGCGAATACATTTAGAAGCAGGCCTTTATGACACCTGCTTGATGTTTCTCATTCATAGTGGTGGGAGTTTTAATATTTTCTGAATGAATGGGAGTATTAATAAATGAGTGAATGAATAAATGAGTGAATGAATAAATGAGTGAATGAATCAGGAATTAACATCAGTGCACTCGGGAGATTCCCATGAGTTATCCGTCTCCTTTCTCGGGAGCCACCGAAGAGTCGATACGCTAACAGTACCAGTTGCAATGTGATTTAAAGTCAGCCACTCAGAGCTGAATATCTTCCAGAACCACTATTCACCCCTGTTGAATTAGTCTTCCAGTGTATGGATTCTCTGTTCTATTGCCCTGTCTATATAGTCCTAAAGAGCTTTCGCCACAGAAGAGCGGCAGCAGCCAATCTGTCAGACTGCTCATTACCGCGCACACCCGAATATCCTGTACACAAAATCCAAGAGTCGCTTCTGGTCGGTGTCTTATTAAGTGATGCAAGCCACTCTACGCGTAGGACGCTAGTTTCTAGTTTCCGAAACACGCTATGAGAGCCCGTTACAACATGTCTCGGTTCTATCCCAATATCTCCCCCCAAAAAGAGAGTCGAATATTTTGGGGGTTGTAGATAGGCTACATGCAGTCATGGGTCTTAGGCTGCACTCTCTCGAAGGACGTTGGGGTTAGGAACAGTTCTAGATGTTTTGAGGTAGTTAAAAGCATCAGGTTAGGCCCAGTTCTAGGTGTTTTGGTGTAGTTAAAAGCATAAGAAAGCCAGGAAACCCGCTCTTACCAACCTCGAAAATATTGGACTGTCCTGTGACGTCATCCTGGGGGAGATTTTGGGAAAGCAATCATGTCTCTTCAGTGAGAGGTAAGAAGAGGGGATGGCGTTTTATTGAAAAGGTGATTGAACACTGAAAATAGTCTCTTGTATAGTATCACTACGTCCAGTATGGGAATGGAGGTGAGGCAATAACTGCAGCTTTCCGATGGCTTGAGGGCGTACCATTCCGACATGTACTTGTGATGTATTTTTTCTGAGGACCTGCATATTTTGGCCTTTTTGTTTTTTTAACTCTTGTCGTGCCATAGGAACGCACAATACGTTTCCTGGTATTTCCAAAGCTACGCTGATTTTATTGATGTTTTATATCACAGACAGATTTAAGTTGGACACTTTGCGTCTGTATTCTTAGTTAATAAATACTTCGGCTCCACCGTATCTCTGTTTAACACCGTAAAATCTAAGTATTAAAAGTTGAAGTCGTTAAACTAAAGAGGATTGACTTCATCACACTAGACTTTCAACCTATATGGCTTGATTTCCCCATGCAGAACGGCTAGCCGCCTGTCGAGAGAGTCGCATAAAGAACGAGTTCTTTACCTAGGGCGACAACCCACAGGGGTCTCCGTAAAAATTCCACTCGTGAACCGAACGGCACAGCCAGTAATTGAACCAGCGACCTTCAGAGCACGAGGCACACGGCCTGACCACTTCACCACGTAGACCACCAGACCTAAATATTGATTGATTTTAGGCTCTTATCTTTGAGATATAATATGTCAAAGAAGCAACTTTGTGTTACTGAAAGGTTTCACGTATTGGCCAGAGCTGATCTACCAAAAGTGGCATGACGATCTGAACACAAAATCATAACTTTGCATCCTTGTACAGTATCACGCTTTTCGAACCTGCCTGTAATGGGTAACAGGAAATGTTGCTCGGAGTAAAGGCGACAGGCGTGATATCGACATCAGCACCCATCTGGTACCGATCGACAAAGCGTGATGTGGGGTGGGGGAGGGCCTAATACCCCAAACACCCCTAAAAATTATCTGCAGAGGGTGATGGGCTCAAACTCAGCCGATTAAGGAGTCTGAGACTTTTTTTTTAACGCAGTAGTAGTAATAAAATGAATGAAGATAAATAACATACTATATTTAATTAAGCTATGAAATGTATAAACATATACTAACATCATTTCGATACATGTTTAGGTCATGGACACTTACCCGCCTTATAAGTTTGGGAAGTTCTTCCCTCCTTCTCATCTAAAAAAAAAAACCTCTAGTCCTCTAGGGACTAGGCACCCCCCCCCCCCCTCCTTTACGCTCCCGCGCCCCTGGTAGTTCATTTGGAGCTTTCCCCATGTACCCTCGACTCTACACTTCAAGAGGTTGTTATCATTGTTTGCTCTATGTTTTGGAATTTAGCTCTATCCCGGAAACCACGGTTGCTGTCTGCTCTATAGTTGAGAGTATGTGCCCTTTGTCAAACAATTTGACGAGCAATCGAGCAGAAGATGGTACGGGGCATATGTCGAGTGTTATAATGACTTTTATTCTGCGTTGTTTTATTGTTGTCAGTATTAAAACAGTAAAGAAATGAGATGCTGGCTCTTTTTCTTGTTTTAGTAATTTAACTTTGCCAGTACAAGTAGTAACTTTAAAAACGAATTAATATCAACTATTTTTTAAGCCAATTTGAATTATTAAGCCTTCTGGATACTAACAACTTGTAACTTGTTATTAGATTAAAGACTTTTTGGCTTTCCTTTAAATAACGGTCGCTAGCTGGAAGGCGACGGTCGCTTAGTCGGAGTTCACTCCCTTGGCTGCAGTGCAAATACGGAGTGGTAAAGAGGGAACAAAACAAATGATATAGTTACCTGTCATCCTAGGGTTAGGCTTAGAGCTTGGGTTAGGGGTAGGGGTAGGGTTAGGCTTAGAGCTTGGGTTAGGGGTAGGGTTTGGTGTAAGGTTAGGGGTTGGGTTAGGGGTAGGGTTAGGCTTAGAGCTTGGGTTAGGGGTAGGGGTAGGGTTTGGCGTAAGGTTTGGGTTAGGGTTTGGGTTGGGTTAGGGGTAGGGTTAGGCTTAGAGTATGGGTTAGGGGTAGGGTTTGGCGTAAGGTTAGAGTTTGGGTTGGGTTAGGGGTAGGGTTAGGCTTAGAGCTTGGGGTAGGGGTAGGGTTTGGCGTAAGGTTAGAGTTTGGGTTAGGGGTAGGGTTAGGCTTAGAGCTTGGGTTAGGGGTAGGGGTAGGGTTTGGCGTAAGGTTAGAGTTTGGGTTAGGGGTAGGGTTAGGCTTAGAGCTTGGGTTAGGCGTAGGGGTAGGGTTTGGTGTAAGGTTAGAGTTTGGGTTAGGGTTTGGGTTAGGGGTAGGGTTAGGCTTAGATCTTGGGTTAGGGGTAGGGGTAGGGTTTGGCGTAAGATTAGAGTTTGGGTTAGGGGTTGGGTTAGGGGTAGGGTTAGGGTGACACATCACGGAAACGACGGAAGCTTATCGCTCATTACGACATACAGATCCGCAGGCCTCACATCTACGGTCACTAATTCGTGCGTCGGAAGAACGCGGTGGCTTATGTGAGTCGCAGCACGTGGTCTACGAGGGTCTTGCGTCACAAGATCGCGGTCGCTACTGTCAGTCGCAGCGCGTGGTCTACGAGAGTCTTGCGTCGCGAGACCGCGGTCGCTACTGTCAGTCGCAGCGCGTGGTCTAGCTCTAGCAGGCATGTCGACCTCACTTTGTTTTTTGATTCGTGACTTGTCCGCTCCATAATTGCACTGCAGCCAAGGGAGTGAACTCCGACTAAGCGGCCGTCGCCTTCCAGCTAGCAACCGCTATTTAAAGGAGAGCCGACTTTTTGCTTTTTTTTATTAAGCTGTCTGATTATGAAGGAGTTAGAATATGACAGTATATAGGTTATAGTGTTTCTGGACTATAACAAATGAACGTATTACGTGTTGTTTGGTACGGTACAGAACGATTTAATTAACAATATCTTGTTCAACCCTTTTTTACTGGGTTATATTTGGGGTAAACAGTTTTCCTCTTTTCTCACCATGGATATTGATCAGTGTTTACCTGATTGTAATATTTGTTAGTGTCTGTTTGGCTATCCTCCAAATAACGGGCACTAAAGATGGCGGCCGCAAAATATCCTTTCGAGCCGCAGTCACGTGTCAATTGCGCACTTCCGGTGACTTAATCTGCGGTTTTCCGGCAACTACCGCCACTGCCACGTGTCCCCCACGCCGCTAACGTTCACAATTCGGCGGTGGCCCTATAGTCCCCCAAAGTGCGCACTTGACACGTGACTGAGGCCCTGTGAGGGTATATTTTCCGCCTCAATAATTTAGGACCGTTATTCGGAGGATAGCCGATACTTTTTGCCAGTAATGAACATTTTGTTTTCCTCCTCAGTTCTTTATGTATGACCTTATTTGGTCAAAATATTCACAGATCACTTACATTGCTTATCTGTTACCTATTACGTATTAAAAGTGTAAATTGGTGCATTTTCCATGTTGTATGCAACGATCAGCCCATGAAGAATAGATTAAAAAAATATATAAAATCATGTTGGGTGTACAAGCACACAGAAAACAACTATCCCCTCATACCCTAATAAAAATGTGTCACATTTTGTTGACTAAAACATAACAAATGATCATTATATGGTTTAACTCTTTGAGTCCTAGAGGGTTTATCATCACAGGCCCAAGAGGTAGTCAAGAGAGATGTAAAACTGGTGCATTATGTGTTCATTGGGCAGTAAACTGAACGTATGGTGCGTTCCTTGGGACTCAAAGAGTTAATATAACAAATCAGATGTTTTTGATATGATTTAATAGCACCTATTTACCTCCTTTTTTCAGGGCTGCTTAGCAGATATGCAAGTCAGTATTGTGTTTGTTAGTTTATTAATACTGTTAATTAGGAATTCTATATTTTACCCCAGATAATGACAGAATAATTTATTTCCTTGTTAATGATTGAGTTTTCTCCCATTGTGCTATTTTTCATTTCTGTAGTTAATTGTTTGTCCATAGAAATGATCTTGCAGTACAGTGCAGACTGTAGAATTGATACTGAAATTGTGGATAAAAGTTACAGCTCAACCTATTCACCAGATAAGCTGGAAAAAAAAACTGACACTTCCTGTTGGGTCCAGTTCCCCTTTAATGTCACTTTCCTGACTTGTCTATAGGACCTGTTTAAGAGATGCATAGTTAGTGCTACTGGCTGTTTTCACACTTGTGTACATGTTAGGGAGGTCAAGATATGAATACATTAACTGACAAGAGGCTTTCTTTGAATTAAATGGCTCTTCTAGTGCCAAGTTGACATCAAAGTTTTCTGTAAGGCTCAGCGGTGGAGGTCATGGGGTCACAGCAAGAGTCACTCCATAGGTGTTCTTTTCAAGGCCTTGAGAAAAGAGGGGGTATATATTACAAACAATGCTTCATCCTGTTCATGTTTATTGGTTACTACTTTCATATATCATTATATATTTTTGAGGAAAAATAATTAAATATGTTGATAAATCTAATTTTGTGTTTTTGTTTAAACTAGTTTTTGAATGGGTCAGTGAAAGACGTTTTGTGTGGTTTTAACTTGTACAGAAACAGGGCATTTATGGATGACCCCCATGCAGTGAAGTTAAGACCTCAACTAATGACATACCATCCACTGATTCATACAGCTCACTTAGTTATCAACAGCCTATTTAGCTTTTCAGTAATAAATTAAAAGGCAGGAGAAAGCAAATAAAAGTAAACTATCATTGTATCGATAATATTTTTATTTACTGTTATATTATCTCTGCACTATCACATAAATAATGTGAATATTTTAATTGTAGTCTTGAAGTTTATTAATTCCTGTTGATTACCATACTTTTTTTGTTTGTGTGTGTAAGATAAATATTGTTTGTATTGTTGCAACCTTCTGTTTTCATTTTGTATGTTTATTTTTTTTTTTTTTGCCTTTAAAAAAAAAACAATTTTTAGTGCTGTTGAATTATCACTTTCCCATTGATTTTGTTGTTAAGTTTGTGTGTTTTTGAATTAAGCAACACTTACCTCAGTAATAATCACAATGAATTTTGACATATTTTCTAGTGGTTAATAATCTGTATGGACATTTGCCAGGCATAGCATTGTTTTTAATATATCTTTTACTGGAAGTATCCTGAAGTTTTACACAAATTGCATATTACTTGGTGCGTAATTGTGAAAAATGAATTTCTGTTGGCATTCTGGTTTACCGCTAACACAGCCTTAATTGTTTAGATTTTAAAACTAGATAATTTTGAATACTTTAATTATTCTCTAATTAGACATATGATTTGTTTTTTAAGTCACATCTTGGTGTCAGGGGGCTGCGTGGTCTTGGGGCATGGTGTCCGCCTCGAGAGCTAGAGGTTACGGGTTCAACCCCCGGTAAGGGCTGGGATTTTTTCATGACGACTTGGACTTCTAATAATTCTGGTCTCTGGGTTGTGAGATCGGAGACCTGTGTGCATTGTTGGGCAAAGAGTAGCCTAACGCCGCTGCCGGACAAAATTTGGAGTTTAAAATCTACCCAAAGTATTTCAGGATCCTTGTCGGTGCTACAGAGCCTGTGCACTGTGCTGAGCTTCTTCAGACTCAGACTTGAGTTAGAAAAAGAACGGAGCACTTATGGGTTACTAACCGTGTGCCATGATGTTGATCTGTTGTTCAAAACCTTCAAAAGCATCTTGGTGTCATAACTTCTTTCTTTCTATACCGGATTTCACAGGTAATTCCTAAAAGAGACCATAATCACCATAAAAAAGCAAAAGTGTATTACTTTAAAGGAGCAATAGCCATTTTGCCATGGGGAGAATTTTCTTGCCAGATTTCCCTTTTTTTTTTCTCGAGTACACTCTGAACAAGCATAGAAGATACAAAACACTACACTTTTTTCTGGGTACACCTTTGTCTCTTAGCTTGTTTTCTTAACACTCTTATTTATGTTAATAATATTTTGTTGACATTCATACAAGGGGGAAAAATGGATAAATAGCTTTCAGTTAAGATAATAAGGGGCCCTTTTCCACACCTTCAGGCGTATTGGGCATATAGGGCTAGACCTATCTTTTGTAGACCAACATTGTGCCAGCCCATTTTACTTCTGAGGACTTTAGCTGGTACCCATTAAAGGTTGGATTGATTTGGGAGCCAAGGTCATTTAAATTTAAAAAAAAACAAAAAAAAGTTTTTTTTGCCACATAAGATGCCTACAAAAAAATACTCAGCATTAAGTAACCAGACAGGGTCACAAACACTCAGGTATTGGAGAGAGTTTTCTCAATGCTGAGTCTTCAAAGGGTCAGATGGGTAAGTCACACTTGGAGGATGGTAGAGTCCCTCAGAGCATCCTCAGTGGATAGTTACATATGGGTAGAAGATACTGAGGTCAGCCTCTGCTATGTATGCGAGTGGGACATGATTGATTCTGATATTGAGGTGGATTGTGGGGGCAGGATGCCATGGACCGTGTTGCATGAATGGGGAAAGAAGAAAGGAGTGGGGATAAAGGAGAAAATATTACAGCTAAGTTTAAAGCTGAGCATCGGAGAAGAAGCTTATTAAAATCATGTGATGATAAATATTTTCCTTAAATCCCATGCTCTTAAATGTGGAAGACCTTTCTTAACTCTTTGAGTCCCAAGGAACGCATCATACATTCATAGATTCCTACCTAGAGGCCCAATGAACGCATGATGTGCCAATTTTAAGTCTTTCTTGACTACCCCTTGCGCCTGTGATGCTAAACCCCCTGGGACTCAATGAGTTAATATGAGCAGGTCTCACCAGTCACATTCATCTTACTATGGGCTGTGATTACCAAGATCAGATTTGTCATTAATATGACTTGATGCAGATTCAAACCCAAAATCTCTGGCTGGCAGGCTAGCACCTAGCTGCTATACTACAAGAGTTTTAACATTGGATAGTAAGTTGGCAAAAATAAACACTGCAGTCAAAACACATAGAAAATGTAGTTTTATTTTGTGCATCTATCATAAGCGATGGTGATCATATTTTTCAAACGCTCTAAGTCAGTGGTTTCCAAATTTTTTTCAGGTCACAACCCAATTTTATAGAGCTAAAGTGATCCACAATCCCATAGGCTTCTTAATGGGGTAAATGAAAATACATTCGACAAAATATTTTTCTGTATAACTCGTCAACAGGCACAACAAAAACAAATATTAAAGAAAAACGGATGCTGCTCAAAAAAAAACTAGGCTAGACATTCAGCTGGCATATATCACAAAAAATTTACCAATCACAAGCATAGCAAGCTAGGCATTCAGCTGGCATACATCACTATAAATTTACCAATCACAAGCTTAGCAAGCTAGGCATTCAGCTGGCATATATCACTATAAATTTACCAATCACAAGCATAGCAAGCTAGGCATTTAGCTGGCATATATCACTAAAAATTAACCAATCACAAGCTTAGCAACACCTATATTTCACAAACAGATCTCTGCAGAATTCAGTGACATGATTTTCTCCCGTTTTTAATTGTCATTGTGACCCCACAGAAAATCCTTTGTAACTCCATTTGGGGTCAAGAATAATGGGGTCGGAACACGTACACTAAATTTGATTGGAGTTAATTAGCACATTGGTAACTGACAAGACCAGTCTTAGCACAGAATGTTCTCGTTCGGTGGGAGCAGTGATCCAGTTCAGGGTCTTTTCTGATTTGTCTGTTTTAGACTCTGAGCTTAAAAAGCTGCCACATTTTTATTATTTCCTCTGGTCTGGTATTTCTGAGAATAGTTTACAGATTCAGAGGCAAGATGATATATGTCTGTACTCCAAACCTCATGGAATCAGGATAGATAAACTGTACCTTAACTAGCGAGAGTCGTTGTGGCATAGACGCGGCTAGACGCTCACGTGCGGAATGGAAGGTCATGGGTTCACTCCCTGGCGGAGCTGGACTTTTTTCAAAATTGACCTTGGCTCCCTGCCTTCTTGAGTAGGTACCCGGTGCAGTCCCGGAAAGTAAAGGCGGCCATTATGATGCTGACCACATCACCCATCTTGGGCCGGTTGGTCTATAAAAATATAGGTCTAGTCCTATATGCCCTATACGCCTAAAGGCGGGAAAAAGAGTCCTTTACGTTTTTATACTTCATTTTATATTTTAACAAGCATATGATAAAAGGCAACAACTTAGGGGCTGCTGAAATTGGAGTGTTGGGCTGGCAGAAAGGTATAGATACTGCAGTCTAGCTGTAAACCAAGCAGAAAGGTATAGATATTGCAGTCTAGCTGTAAACCACAGCAGAAAGGTATAGATACTGCAGTCTAGCTGTAAACCAAGCAGAAAGGTATAGATATTGCAGTCTAGCTGTAAACCAAGCAGAAAGGTATAGATATTGCAGTCTAGCTGTAAACCAAGCAGAAAGATATAGATACTGCAGTCTAGCTGTAAACCAAGCAGAAAGGTATAGATATTGCAGTCTAGCTGTAAACCAAGCAGAAAGGTATAGATATTGCAGTCTAGCTGTAAACCACAGCACAAAGTGGCAGATGCCTTTTTAACCCTTCTTTTTTCTATTCAACATTAGGTATTGTATCTGTTTTAACAATATGACACTTGTGGTTTCAGTCCCGCCTTCATCAGAATCAACCTTATGATGAGTCACTGGAGGTGCCAGATGCTGAGGAAATTGCTAGCACTTACTCCCCTACTCCCAGAGTACAGAAGCCGGGAGGTATATTAAACTGTCATTGTCATTTTCTTCCTTTTTTATTGTGATGATGATGCTCATGTTTTTTTTGTGTTTTTTTTTGGGTGGGGGTAGGGGGTAGATTTTTGTGGGATTCTTATTTTGTGTGTTTTTTAGTATACTTTCAGAATCAGGTGTAAGGATTTATAATTCTTGAACAGGGAGAACAGTTTCTTCTTCTTTGCTTCCTCTTCCTCCTGCTTCTTCTTCTTCTGCTGCAGCTGCTTCATCTCCTTCTGCTTTTGCTTCTGTTGTCTTTAAAAAGGTATTTGGCATGTGGTAGTGTAGTTTACAGCTAGACTGTGTTATCTGCACCTTGTGGACTAGCACAAGAACATTTAAAATAGTCTGAACCTGAAAGCCTGTAAATAAACAATTATTTCATTTTGTGGGAAACTCTTAGGGCTGTTGAAATAAGATGATGTTATGTGTTCTTAATTCTCCATGTGGGTTACGGGGTCCCATTGTGGAGAAAACAAAAACCGACCCACTGCCTACCCAAAAGAATGTCATAAGTGTGGACTTATAGGGAGCTTCCTTCGCGGTCGTAGTGCATCTGCCTGAGACACCAGGAAGCAACAGACTGCATACACATGAGTCAGATCTTTAAATGGATGTGTATGCAAACTCAGGTTCTGGAACAGGACTAGAGTCTAGAAGTGGACGAACAACCAGATCTTTATGTTGCAGTTTGCAGACAGTAAACATGGAAAAGAATGGTCTGAATATTTAAAAAAAAAAGTAAAATACCTTAAAGACCCTTTTTATGTCTTCGGTGCACTGGTCAAACTCGATGGGTGATTTGGTCAGCATTACTCCGGCCGCCCTTACCTCCCAGGACTTTGCCTGGAACCCATTTTAGGCTAGCATATGGAGTCAAGGTCATTAGAAAGATATAATATCTGGCTCCATGCTGATTTGAACTCTTTACCTTCAGGTTAGCAGGCCTGAATGTAGTAATACTGTTTGAACTGAGGATAACTATGCCCAGTCCCTTTTGACTTTTCTTAACCTTATATTTTTAAAGACCAACTGGGTAGATCCCAGGGGCAGCATTAATGGGAAAAAATGCAAATATACCCACAGTATCCCTAACAAGCATGTTGTAAGAATTGACTATTTAGGGGTGTTTCCTTCCAGACCAACAGTCTGCATGCAAATAAGCCAGATCTGTAAAACAGACATGCACTGAAACTTACCTTCCAGAACATGACTTAAGTTCAGAAGTGAAAAAAAGAACATTCCACTTCAATTAACAGCTGGGGGATGCAAAGAAAAGACGGACCACCTGGCAAACAACAAGTTATAAAGTTGATCCCATTTAGATGCCAAGAATATTTTTGACGCCGATTATAGAAGAGGATTTAGACTGAAGATCTCCCAGCTGGCAGATGAGCATTTAACCACGACAGCACCATGGCACCCTCACATTTAGAAATAACCTTTAAATATATATAAATATATATATATATATATATATATATATATATATATATATATATATATATATATATATATATAGAGAGAGAGAGAGAGAGAGAGAGAAAGAGACCTTACACCAAACTTTGGTTAACCCTTTTATTATGTAACTGTAAAAGAAATGTACTAAATATTAATTAAAAAAAAAAAATAATCTGACTCTCAAACATAATTTGTTTAAATATTCTGAATGAGTCATAATTACTGCCTTGCATTAAATTTAGCATTGTTGTGTTAGCCTCTTTTCATGTAAAATAGACAGGGTTTTTAGTTTTATTCTAGTGATACACAACAAGATGCAGTACCGACAGTATTTTTTTAAAAGCATTTTTTCAGCACTATTTAATAGAAACTTTGTAGTCAGCACTATCAACTTTCTTCTAGAGCAATAGAGTTTATACTGAGATTGAACCATTTACTTGTTTATTTTCCTGCATCTTGTCAGGAGTGAAAGGCAAGGAATCTCTTGGAGTCCTTACAGAAGGGAAGAAAGGTAACAAAGACTGTTGTCTAATATAGAGCATCAGTCAGCTTGTTTCACTTCTGTCACTGTTAAACCTCAAACCTTCATTTCTTTTTAAGTTCTGACACTGATGAATTTTGTGCAGTTTGTTTGTTTCATAGTTTTATTTTCATTATCTGGTCTTATTTGTTTCATAGTTGTATTTTCATTACCTGGTCTTGTATGTTTCATAGTTGTATTTTTGTTATCTGATGTTTGTATTATTGATTTTTAGGAGCAGCTGGCCAACTGTTGAGAATGCTATGCTTTCATGCAGGTGACCTGGGTTCAAATCCCCAGTAAGGTGATGTGGGTTTTCTTTCAGGGGCGTTAATAAACATCTTAACATGCATATTAATGTCCCTCAGTATCCAACACTTTTCTGCATTAATATTGTTGCTATGCTGTAAACAGCACAATGCATTTACGTCAGTTAGTATTGACCTGTTAACATCTTCACCACAGGAGATCACTTGAGCCGCGGTGAAACACCACCAGGTTCTAGTGGTGACCAGTCTGATCAGTCTGAGTATTTGTATGATGAGAGTACTAGCATGCTGCCAACTGACAAGACCAAGCTTCAGGCTCGAGCCAACAAGCCAGCCAGTTTACAGGTGGGGGTTTGGGTTACCAATGTTGCTGTTTTTTCTTAGGGTTCTTTATTAATAACCTTCTCCAGATGACGCCACAGGACAGTCCAACATTTTAGAGAGTGGTAAGACTGGGTTTCCTGGCTTTCTGATGCTTTTAAAGACCCCAAAACATCTAGAACTGGCCCTAACCCAAACCCACCTACGTCCCACAAGATAGTGCAGCCTAGGTCCCACGACTGCATGCAACCTAGGTCCCCCTTTTTGGTGTAGAATATTAATAAAGCATCTTTCTTTGTATTCCATTTTATTATTGCCCTTGGGGGGGGGGGGGATGGAAAGACCCACTGCTCTTCAACAAGCATGTTGTAAATAGCTACAAATTAGGGGTTTGGTAAAACTGGATGTATTTGACTAAAAGTACAAATGTCACACCCTAGCTTTAAACCACAACCCAATGTCTGAACTGCTATTTTAAGGACAAGTGCAGAAGAAAAAGTTTTATTCCAATTTAAATTGTTAAGCATTAATGCTTTTACACTTTAGGGGTGGGGAGGGAGGGAGGGCTTGGTCAGTTGAGAGCTTGGACAAATATTCTGTTAACAATGGACTCATCTCAAAGTATGGTCTTTATCTAGCATTATTTATGTTTTTGTTCTGACAACTGTGGAAAAGCCAGAATAAACAGCAGAAAAGAGAAATAAGTGTCAGAAAGTCCTGGTAGTTCATCCACTTCTTCTGGACTGCAGTCTTGTTCCAAGACTTGAGTGTTGCATGCACATCCATTTTACAGATGTTGTTTATGTGTGCAGACTGTTGGTCACCCCCTTTCGGACAGACTTTGAAAAAAAAGTTTGATCCTGTCAATGCTGGCCAGGCCCCTGATTCTGAATGTTTTCTAGAATGACCATGGAGAGCTGTAGACAGTTCTCAAATGGCTTGAGTCTTGGTCCTGGGGCACTTCCACAAACAGCAAAGAACCACTACATCCCATTCAGTTCAACAGTCAAATGTTTGCCTAGATCCCTGAGGATCATCACACAGGAAGCCCCTTTGGAAACAAGCAACGGAATCAGTAGAGAAACAAGATTATTATGCCCTGGAGAGAATGATGCACCTGGGTGTAACCAGAGGGTCTGGCCGGCTCATTACACTCAGAGGAAAAGCAAGACAGACATATAACCAGACTGTGACCAGTACCATCAGTATTGGAACTCTGCGCTGGCTGCTGAAGATGAGGACGAGGCTCACATGGGAATGCCCCGAGCGCTGTGATGTCAATTCTTAATTCAACTCAGCTTATCACATGGGGATTTTTGCTGTCTACAGTGTTCTCAACAGGTGGCCAGCCATTCAGCAGAGAGAGACCGAGCCATACATGATGAAACATTGCACAATAAAGTCAACCCTCTTGCCTTCAAATCTTTTTTTTTCCCAATGTAATCTGAATTCTGGTTCTAAAGCTTTACATGGCCCTACAGTCTTACATACTTGGGTAAATTTGAGTTCAGTAGCTTCTGTGGTGCAGTGGCTAGCACACTTGTCTATTGGGGTGGTGGTCATACAGTGTGCTCCTTACATAAGTTAAATACACACATCACCAATGCCTTTACAATCATAACTCCAGATTCCCTCATATGTGTTCTGCAGTAACACTAAAGAAAACTCCAGTAGACATTAAAATGTGTTTTCAAAACAATGCTATGCAAGTAGAGCATATTATGTTTTTAAAAAAACATGGTTTTCATTTTTTTAAAATGTTTTTTTTTCCTTATGCATGGAAACTTATTGGACAGCCTGCTGAATCCCCATCAAGGCAGATTTTGTAAATGACCTGGACTCCCAGGTCAAATTAACCTAATAATAATTACCACAAAATATTTTGGGAAGTAAAGGCTACATACCCCATCATTCTTTTCACCTCATAAAAATAGTAAAACTCAAAATGATGTTAAAATGAAATGCATCGTTATTTCTTCTTTTTCTTCTTCTTCTTCTTCTTCTTCTTCTTCTTCTTTGCGTTCGATTTCAAATGCTCAGATCAGACCACCAGGTGGGTTGCCTCTATGAATTTGCATGTCAGCTACAGGGTTATATGTGAAGTAAAGTAATCACTAAATGCAAACGGAGTAGAGAAATAACTGCTTTTTCTTCCTTCTGACCAAGACAGCTGGGTTTTGTCGACACAGCCAGAGAGAGCAAAAAGATTTCATATAAGCTCATTGTGATGTCACAGTGACCAACAAAAAAAAAAAGATGATTTGGCCCCCCCCCCCCCCCCCCCCCCCCCCCCCCGGAAATAATATCAGCACATTTTGCCTTTTAAATATAATCGCACCCACCACGTCTACAAACTATGCTGTTGCAACCAGTACTAAGGCTGTTATATAGGCCTTTTGGCCACTGCTCAGAGATGTCATGCCATCAAAACAAACGTAAAAGTGCGTAGGTGAGTTCGAGGGGGGCGGCAGAGTTTAAGTGTCAGTTGAGCATTTGCATTAGCTCATTAGAGCTATCACCATATACCCAGTATTCCTCAGAGTGTGAAAACACATCCTTTACTTGTTGCTTTTTTTAAATATGGAATTCTAATGCAAACTTTTTCTTTGCTCACATAATGAGAAGAGAGATATTGTAGAACATTGGGACAACTAGAAAGATCAGTGGAAAGAGGGATAGAGGCAGACCAAGAGAGATGATGCTGGATGGGCTAAAATGATGGCATGGAAGGATATCATCAAGAGAGCTACTCCAGGCAACCAGAGATCATGATCTGTGGAGATGCATGAGCGCCTACGCAAATTGGCAGGGCACATGATGATGATAAATACAAATTTTGTATATAAAATTAGAATTCTATTAAACTCGAGTATATAAAATTCTAATAAACATTATCTGTACATTAGCCCTCAAAACCAGGCCAGCGGTTCAATTCTGATGATGATGACAGTGATGAAGATGATGATGATGATGAAGATGATGACGATGATGAGCACCAACGAGTCGAAGGGTTAGTATTTTTGTGATACTGGTTGATGCCTCTCTGTCTTCCCAAATGATGGTGTTATGTTTTGCGGCTTATGTTTTATGTTTATTTGACGGATCAACATCATGGCACACGGATGTAACCCATAAGTGCTCCGTTCTACTTCTAACTCAAGCCTTAATTCGAAGAATCTCAGCCCAGTGCACGAACTCCATTGCACCGGCAAGGATCCTGAAATACTTTGGGTAGATTTGTAACTCCACATTTTGCCCAGGCAGCCCCATCAGGCTACTCTTTTAAATTTCCAGCTGCCAGGAGATTTTTTTTTCACGTGCGCAATAATACACTCAGGCGTCCAGTCTTACTACCCAGTGACAAGGGGAAATTACAAAAAGTCCACATGAAAAAATCCCAGCCTTGCTGTGCGATAGAAAAGCATGGAAATCACAACCTGTGCTGATGGCGAGTATAACCAGCAAGACCACTTCACTTCAAAAAGAATTTTCCACAATAAATTCATGAGATATCAGGACTATTTCTGCGATATAGCCTCGAAAACAAATACAGCCGGTATTGTTTCCATTTATCTGTTGATGTCAGCTTGGCTTAAAATAAATTTTTTTTAAAAACATATATTTTCAAATCTGAGATTTTACGTCTTTATTTTTTTTTTAACCCCTCCAGATTTCCGTTCTACGGTATTAACATCTTAAGGATGAGAATCAGACAGCTACAAATCCTGGAAACCCAATTCAACCATATCCTCCTATTTTCCACACCTCCAGGTGTATGGGGCATATAGGGCTAAATCTATATTTGATAGACCAGTTGTTACTCTGTGGGTAATTTGGTCAACATTAATCTGGCCACTTTTATTTCCTAGAACTTTACCTGGTACCCATTTAAGGCTAGGTAGACTTGAGAACCAAAAAAAAAGTATATCTCCATCAGGATCTGAACTCATGACCTTCCGATCCGTAGGCGAGTGTCTAGCCTCTACACCACAATGGCTGCCATTCAACTATATAGGACAGCTAAATTAGGGCACCACAAAATGGTTCCCAAGTAACCTGTGGTCCAGGGTAGGTGGGTTTTCTGAGCCACTTTTGTTTTATCTGTTCTTTTCTTCTCTTTTTAAGTAGCTATGTGTTTATTTGGCAGTGCATATGATCCAAGTGATTACGAGAATTTGGCAGTGTCTTCGGACATCAAGGATCTGTTCCAGTACATCACTAGGTAAGCATTAGTTAACACTGTGTGTGCCTGTTTTCAGAGAGCTTATGACAAGACAGACTGTTGTCGTATAGAGGGTTCAACTGTTGACTTGTTTAGGTCTGTAACATTTTCTTGTTCTGAAAGTCCAAGGTTCTGTTAGTCTAAGGTCTATGTTCTGTTAGTACAAGGTATATGTTCTGAAAGTCTAAGGTATATGTTCTGAAAGTCTAAGGTATATGTTCTGTTAGTACAAGGTATATGTTCTGTTAGTACAAGGTATATGTTCTGAAAGTCTAAGGTATACGTTCTGAAAGTCTAAGGTATACGTTCTGAAAGTCTAAGGTATATGTTCTGAAAGTCTAAGGTATATGTTCTGAAAGTCCAAGGTATATGTTCTGTTAGTACAAGGTATATGTTCTGTTAGTACAAGGTATATGTTCTGAAAGTCTAAGGTATACGTTCTGAAAGTCTAAGGTATATGTTCTGAAAGTCTAAGGTATATGTTCTGAAAGTCTAAGGTATATGTTCTGAAAGTCTAAGGTATATGTTCTGTTAATACAAGGTATATGTTCTGAAAGTCTAAGGTATATGTTCTGAAAGTCTAAGGTATATGTTCTGTTAATACAAGGTATATGTTCTGAAAGTCTAAGGTATACGTTCTGAAAGTCTAAGGTATATGTTCTGAAAGTCTAAGGTATATGTTCTGAAAGTCTAAGGTATATGTTCTGTTAATACAAGGTATATGTTCTGAAAGTCTAAGGTATATGTTCTGAAAGTCTAAGGTATATGTTCTGTTAATACAAGGTATACGTTCTGAAAGTCTAAGGTATATGTTCTGAAAGTCTAAGGTATATGTTCTGAAAGTCTAAGGTATTTGTTCTGAAGTTCCAAGGAACTCACTCATGCTATTCATTGCCAAAACCACTTGTCCAAGTTCTACCTGTTTTGTTTGTTTATATTTCAGTGTTTTCAAATGAACTCCAATACATATGTTTAATTGCATTTTTGTTAACCCTAATCCTTTTGACCCTGTAAGGCTAAACAAAATATGGGCTATGACCCCTTGGAAATTCTCTTTAAAAATCCTTTATAAAAACAAGTTTTACACAGGTCACTAATAGTTTGAAAAAAAAATAAATAATTGTACGTTAATATTTAAATATCCCCCCCCCCCCTCCATCCCCCCCCCCAACTCCTGACTACATAAAGTAATAATAGTAAAATAGATGAAGAAATTGACATCCGAAGCAGTAAATCAGGCCTAGCATTGGGACAGCTGGTCCCCCTCTTTCAGCATAAGGCAATCCCAATCAGCACAAAGAAAAATCTCATACAAAGCATATTCATTCCTACCCTATGCTACCAGTGCCAGACGTGGTCACTCATAGAACATAAAAGAAAATTAGTAACCATGGAAATGAGGTGTTTGAGAAAGACTGTTGGAGTGACCAGAAGAGATAAAATCAGGAATGGGGTCAAACGAGATAAAGTCAGCACAGAATCAATTCTAAATTACATACAAAGACAGCAAATCAAATAGTTTGCTCACTTGGAGAGAATGCCTCCTGATAACATACCATACAGAGCATATACCTAAAGAGGAGAAGGACGTAGAGCAAGAGGTAGACCAAAAACAAGTGGGAAGATAACATCAGAAAAACTCTGCAGCACCACGATGTGTCTATGGTCGAGGCAGCCAGAAGAGCACGAAGCAGGACCTTATATCTCCCTCGACACCCGAGGCGGTAAAAGAGGACATAGGGAGAAAGAGAGAAAGACTATATAAAGATGTATTATGGGCGTATTCAATAAACACAGAGTAAAGCATTAAATGGATTACATTTCCTAGGGCTGTGAAAATATATTTATCAGGTGACTCGTGTCATGACCTCTACCCCTGATGTGCCTGGAAACATTTGACACCAGCTTGGCTTTAAAAAAAAAACCAAACATCTGGTTTGAAGGAAAACCCCATTAAATGTTGTTTTTAGCCAATATGTTACGAAGACACACTCAGTCAATAACACTTGCAGATCGTCTTGTAAACAGGTCACTACAGACAAGTCGGAAAAGTGACATTTACTGGGAATTGGGCCCACCTGGAAGTGTCAGTTTTTCGGCTTCTTGGGCAACAGGGTTAAATCTTATCTCTTTATTCTTTAATTAATTTATTGAGTTATTATTATTTTATAGTTGAATCCATTTAAAAGACCACCCCCACCCCAATACCTTCTAGAACTGCAGCCTATTAGTTTGTACCTGTGACTCAAAGAGTAACTTTTTTCATGCCAGTGCAACAGGAACAAAGGTTCTTTATTGTTATTCTACTACCGATGCATTTTATAAATTGAAAAACATCTTGTGCAATATATCCTTGTCATTGAGAGTTAGAAAAAGAATTCTTGCTTGCTACATACATCCAGTTTTAACATATGGCTGTGAATCCTGCACAATTGGTAGGCAGGACAAACAATTTCTAGAGGCCTCAGAGATGTGGTTTTACAGAAGATTGCTTAGAATACCTTGGACAGCCAAAAAGAGCAACCAAGAGGTTTTGAAAGAGGCGGGAGCCCGAAGTCAACTTATCACAGACATCAGAAGGAGACAGTCATCATTTTTCGGCCATGTTATAAGAAGAGGGAAAATAGAACATGTTGTGACCACTGAAAAGATCTGTGGAAGGAGGGATAGAGGAAGACTACGAGAGAAGATGCTTGACA
Source organism: Candidula unifasciata (assembly GCA_905116865.2). Classification (NCBI taxonomy): domain Eukaryota; kingdom Metazoa; phylum Mollusca; class Gastropoda; order Stylommatophora; family Geomitridae; genus Candidula; species Candidula unifasciata. The sequence goes on from CAJHNH020001668.1 coordinate 862,692, forward strand.
GTCTTGTTGCATGGCATGGAGGTGTGTCGGCACACGAACTGATACATGCTGCAGGAGATCGCAGATTATGGAGAGGCATGATCGCCCACGCCAGTCAGCAAAGCACCTGATGATGATGACTCCCGATGACGTCACAGGACAGTTCAATATTTTAGAGTTTGGTAAGACTGCGTTTCCCTGCTTTCTGATGCTTTTGACGACCCCAAAACATCTCAAACTGGCCCTACCCCAACCCACCTACATCCTATGACTGCATGCAGCCTATCTACCACCCCCTGAAATATTAGACTGTCCGTAACCTGTGGATTTCCCTTTGTTTGGGGTAGGATATTAATAAATCACCAGAACAAATACTGTATGATCAATTAATCTTAGTAGAAACCCTGTTATTATGAAGTGATCAGGTGTCTTGTTGGATGGAGGCAATCACAGAAGTGGATGAAAAAAAAAATCCTTTTTTTTTCTGCGGCATAAATTAGCAATGTTTATTCTATTTCTGTTAGGTAAATTAAAATTTATGTGACATAAATTAAACTCAGTTGTTATAGTTTTTTGTCATAAATGGTTAATTGTATTTCTGTGTCACAAGTGAAGTTTACACTGTATAATAATTTTAGGTACACACCTCAGGTTATTGAGTTGGATCATAAATTGAAGCCATTCATACCAGACTATATTCCTGCAGTCGGGGACATTGATGCCTTCATCAAGGTGTGTATTTGTGTGTGTCTGTGAGTGTGCTTGTTTGCAGCGGTTGGGGTGGGGGGGGGGGGGGGGGGGGGGGGGGGAAAAAAAACCTTTCTTTTTCAAGGGGTCTTTAATTGGGCACGCAGGCCAATCTTGCATTCAACCCTCCTAAACACTTACAGAGTAGTTGTTTGTTATCTATAAAGCATGTTAAGTTTATATCAATTTTCATAATATTAACATAAACACAAAATCATGAATGCAGATGCTTACATTTTTTCACTCATCCATCATTCATCCATCCACACACACACAAACTTGCACACGCACGAATACACATGCGCGCACACAATACACACGCTTATATGCACACACACAATACACATGCTTATATGCACACACACATACATGCATGCATACACACAGGCACACACGCGACAAACACAAACACACACACACACACACTTGATGCATACCTACCCATTCATATGACACACACCCATTCATAAGTGTGCCTGCTTATACATGCACACATAAAACCTGCATGCACATAAAGCAGAAAGAGACTACATATACTCTCGTAGGCGTATGTTACAGAGGTGTTTGTAGATACAGTGTCTACATTTATATAACAAAATTGTCAGTTGTGAGTGTGGCTGAGGTCATTTTCCAATGAGGTATTTTATAAAGATCCTTGTATTTTGATCCCGCCCTAACTGGAGAAGGGATTGAATACCCAACTTTTTCCAGTAAGGGCAAAAAATGGAAGTGCTCAAATGTTTTTTTTTTTTTAAATCTGAATATTTACGCTGTTGTAGAAGTAGGAAAAGTAAAGTTTACCTACAATTAATTAGACATTTTCATTAGTGCATGGCTCCTCATAATATTGTTTGTTTTAAAGGCTTATCATAATATTGTTTGTTTTAAAGGCTTATCATAATATTGTTTGTTTTAAAGGCTTATCATAATATTGTTTGTTTTAAAGGCTTATCATAATATTGTTTGTTTTCAAGGCTTATCATAATATTGTTTGTTTTAAAGGCTTATCATAATATTGTTTGTTTTAAAGGCTTATCATAATATTGTTTGTTTTAAAGGCTTATCATAATATTGTTTGTTTTCAAGGCTTATCATAATATTGTTTGTTTTCAAGGCTTATCATAATATTGTTTGTTTTCAAGGCTTATCATAATATTGTTTGTTTTCAAGGCTTATCATAATATTGTTTGTTTTCAAGGCTTATCATAATATTCTTTGTTTCTAAGGCTTATCATAATATTGTTTGTTTTCAAGGCTTATCATAATATTGTTTGTTTTCAAGGCTTATCATAATATTGTTTGTTTTTAAGGCTCATCATAATATTGTTTTTTTTTCTACTGTGCTTCACAGATGTTGAAGTAGCATTTTATTTTTTAGAAAATGGTATTGTGAGGCGATTGTTTCATTCCTTTCTAAATTTTCCAAACACCCCTCTTTTCTGCTTTCTCTTATTTTCCTTTACCCAATCTTAGTATTTTGTTGAAATTATTCATTGAAACATTGATTATTTATTTATAATTGGGATATTTTTCCTTCGTGAGTATGATGCCCCATTTTTCTGAGGAAAAAAGTAAAGATCCACTACTCCTTAACTCTCTCTCTTACTACCAAGGATGGAGCATGATATTCCAAAAATTTCTCTGGAATAAAATCTAATCAACAGACTATACATATATTTTATTTGCACATTACTAAATGGTTCTTATTCATTTATGGTTCATTTTGGAGATATTTTATCAAGTTTCCCTCAGGCACCGTGAATGTAAGTTGAAAAATTCTCTTTCTTTTGTTTTACTAACTTCTGTAAACCTGTTGTCTATTTATTTACTAATAATATTCAACTACTGACATAATTGTTTGTTGTACCAGTATCTAATATTATTCCTTAACATTTCCTGGTCCATTTGATGTATAACTACAATAAATAATATGCATGTCATTGACTAATTAAGGATTTGCTGAAATTGATGTGTTAGACCAAAATGTGCTGATATCACAGCCTAGCTGTAAATCATGACGCAGTGCACCAAACTCAATTGAAGGGCAAAGACAAAAGAAGAAGAAGATATTTCGGGTGTTTCAGTTCTGACCTGAAGGGAATGTTTGTTGATTAGGAGGACTCTGGTCAAGATGTTTGCTTTTATTAATGTGTATCTGTTGTGTGCAAGAATTGAATTGCATACTTGGCGAAGTATTTAATTACACATACGACTCCACACGACAATGACTGCTGGCTTCCTGTTCAAAAACAGGGACTGAATGTTGAATGTTCACTTAAGAATCTACATCATACTACTCAGGACACTCTCATAAGCGCTCTATCCCCAACTTCAGCAGCAAGCAGATGGAAGAGACTGATGATATTAGGAATGCCATGATTGAACCATGTCCAACTAAAAGGTGTAACAGAAGCTGCATCACAACCACCAGCACTGCCTTACACTGTGCGTGGAGTTACCTTCATCTATGTACCCCAGTGTTGCAATGAAAGAGCTGATAGATAGATTAGCCAGCTCTGCCTTAGTTACAGAGGACCGGCCCATGGATCATACAGACATTGTTAGTGCCATTAGAGAGGTGGGACGATCGAAGGATTTTGGGAGCAGCACATCCACATCTTTGCTAAGAGGGCAAGAACTGTTGGTAAAGATCGGGACAGCCAGGCACGAGAAGCACACTGGACACATGAGAAGTCTTGTCAGCCAACATAGGACTGGGACTGTCAACCACGGGAGGCTGATGTATATGTTGAAGAGGAAATCTGGGCACCTGTAGACATGTCCAGAGTGCCGTGAAGATAACCCAAATCATAACTTATAAAGCGCTGTAATAAACTTGGAAACAGTTTAAAACATTAACGTTACAGTCTATGTCACATTTAATAGATGCAGCAGAAAACAGATTCCTTGCATAACAGACACTTTAGTCAGAATGCTAATTGATGAGAACACAGATGAAGGTGATACTGTAGTTGAAATGCATGGGTGTTCACAGTGAGCTTAAATAGGAAAAACCCATTAAAGAGATGAATAGTGCAGTGCTGTTACAACTAGTAGTCTCATTATGGAAACTGGCATTATCATAGCTAGGTATTTAAGAGTTTACATACTGCATGCTAAGTGACTCAGGTAAAAATGTTCAGGAAAATCCAGGTTGGGTTCATGGACTGCTCCACTAAGCACTTTGTGCATGGCTTTGTATCGAGGCAACATGTGTGCAGATTATCTTGCAGACACAGCGGCTGCTATGGCAGCCATCAGCAGCACTTAACTGTGAAGATGAACAGCAAAAAAAACATGATATGTATCCCGTTCCAGGCTGTTGGACATGGGGATTCAAACTGGAGCTGCAAGACATGAACATTTCACCAAGGGCCTAAGATATTTGATTAATAAACTCATAACAGGCACCAGCAGTGGTTTTACGGTTGACGGGCTACTGGGGAGGAAATTTTAGCTACTGTGGATTTGTCTAGAGTGCTGTGAGGATTCAGCACTGTAATATACTCCTAGAAGCCGTCTCTGCTAGTGCAGTCAGCCTGATTTATTATTGGACTCACACATTATGATAATGAATTGGTGATCAGTTAATAAACACAGTCTGTCTGCTAATTTTTGCCAAGTACCCTCACCAGAAGTCTCAAAAGCAGCACCTGGACTGAATCTTAGTCGAAGTTTCAACCTCACCACAGTCCGGTTTCCCCATACTTGCTCCGTTCCTGTGCCAATGTAAATCAAATAAAATGTCCCTCACTGTCGCATTTGAAAAACTAGTGAGCAAACATTTAGTCGCAGAACAATCCAGAAATAATGCGCATAGTAAATGTGTATTTCTGTTGCTAGAGGCATCAAAGCCTACAACAACCACTAGAAATGCAGTTTGTCATTGTTGGAAGTAGTCGGGGACAAAAGTTGGTTATTGTACATACATAAACCGGCTACCAGCCAAACTGAACACCACAACATAAACCACTGCACAAATGAAAGGCATTCCACAGGAAGAAAACAGCACACAGGGCTTCAACCAAGCACTAAACACAGTAGCTCAGGCAGCGAAACCGTACACTGGCCTCCTTATGTGGAAACTGCATTAGCAAAGCGCTATCGGAAGCAAAAATAACTTCGAAGCTTAACATTCTATCAAGCCTTTCCTCAGCTTAACTTGGTGGGAGTCCATGACCAAAGACACCTACAGCTACCTGCCAACTCCTGCAGATCGCTATGTACTTCAGCACTTCTATATACCCCCTGGGGCCACTCAGTAGATTAGGAAAACAGCCGGCTGGACACACAACTTGGCATACATTTCATGGAAATATAATGAATAAAGACATACCATGGTCAGATAAAATGCATGGATCTCGCTATCCCTTCTCCTGTATCTACATTGACAGCATTCCAGATTTAAATGCACCGAATTCTACTAGACAGCCTGTGCACTTCAACAGACTAAAATAACTAACACGCTTCAACATGCTCCAATGGGCTAAAACAACTCACGCAGCTCCAACTTTTTCCACTGACCGAAAGCAACTAATTAGCAAAAGCCACTATGCTTTCCACTGTCATCCATATTTCCTTAGAAAGTACCTTCCTTGAAAACCTATGATATCCACATTTATCTGAGAATTCCATTCAAAACTTGCTTCACAAACTTCAATTGGCCTGGGTATTTTTTGCACTCTCACTTTCAGTGACATCTGGCACTCTTGTTACTAACTTGAGTTAATACATAACAGCATTGTTCATTTAACTCTTTCAATCCCAGACTGGTTACTTTTACTTGTTTTATCCAAAGCAGTTTTTAACTTAAAACAAATAAAGGCTATGTATATAAGAGTTTAAATAATAACCATATTAGACAGCAAAACTTACAATTAAAATGTGGTACAGCATGAGTTAATATAACATCTGGACAAGTCAAAAAGATTCAACATTGTCACCTTGATAAGACTAAATCTAGTCACTTCTATTTGTGACACAGTCCCATAAAAGCTGATATATCGGCTTGTTTGTAGTTACCTATTCTCAAAGAGTGTAGTTAAATTCCATTGGTTCTGTGTGCACCTGCACAGTTTTCAACAGACCAGGATGTGAAAATATTAACTAAAAATAGAATTTAGGAGAGGTTTCCTTATGGCCCAAAGGCTTTTTTAAAGCCAAGTTGGTGTAAAAATTTTCCCCTAAGCCTCAGTGTTAGAGATCACCGGGTTACTGCATAAGTCACCTGGTACATATATATATATATTTATATTTATATTTATATATATTCTTTAGGCCCCAGAATGTGTTTCATTTAATGCTTCACTTTGTTTGGTTTATTGATTAGCCCTTTGATTTATCTTTAGATATTAGGGGGAAACTAATTTAAAATGTTGATAGATGAATCAAATTATTTCAAATAACATCTGATTTAAAGCAAGATGATGCTCTGTCCCCACTTATTTCAACTTGGCCCTGGAGAAAATTATAAGGAAATTAAAACAAGAGTGTACCAAAGGAGAATCTACAAGAATACTTGGATATGCAGATGACATTCATATCACTTTAAAAAATGAACTAGAGACTGTTAAAACACTGACTCTCTTAAAATAATCAGCTCAGAAAATGGGACTAGTTATCAATAAGACAGAATACATGATAATAATTAGACAGGGAAAGGATATAAACTCCGGCCACATATATGTCGATAATATGAAAATCAAATGAATAGAAACAGAAACTTGGGTGCAAACTTCAACTGCTCTAACATGCTGAGAGAAGAAATACTATCTAGATTACAGAATACAATCTGGAAATAAAGTATACTATGCCCTTCAACATCTGCTAAAGTTAAAATGTCTGTATCGCAACACCAAGAGCAAAATATATAAAACATTGATAAGACCAGTCATTTTACATGGCTCTGAAACGTGGAGCACAACTAAAAAAGATGAAGCCGTTTTACGACGAATCTTTGGACCCATCAAAGATGCAAACAGCAGGGAATGGAGAGTGAGAAGCAATAAAAAAATTCTGTTTAAATCACCACTGGCATCATGAGAGCTAATAGACTGAAATGGTTGGGGCATATTTAAAATGTCAGATGACAGAGAAGTAAAAACTGTACACACAAGGGAGATGGATGGTCGTAGATCACGAGGTAGACCAAGAAGAACATGTGGAGATAACGTCCTGAAAGACCTGCAAACACTTGGTGTCACTAGCTGGAAAGATAAGGCCAACCATAGAGATGAATAGAGGCTGGTGATATCTTCAGCAATGAACCTCGAGGGAACAGAATGCTGAAGAAGGTAGATAAATGTTTTTAAAATCTGTTAGTGACCTGTGTAAAAAACTTTTTTGTTTTTTAAGGATTCATTCCACAGGAGTTTCCACGTGTTTGTGACCTATTTTTGTTAGAATTTAGGGGCGGGGGATAGGGTTATGTAAATTATGTCAGTTCAGGCATTGTCTGTAAATATGTGGTGAATTGCTTGTTACTGAAGGAGCCAGTCAAGTCTCCTGGTTATGTTTCATGTTAATTGACTCTAATTATACTAGTTTTTTTTTGGAGTCTGTGGAATTGTTCTATGTTCTAGATTCCCCGACCAGACAATAAACCTGATACTTTAGGACTGACTGTTCTGGATGAACCATGTGCTAAACAAAGTGACCCCACAGTTTTGGATCTTCAGTTGAGAGCCATTTCTAAACAAACGACCGCCAAACAACTGGTAATGTATTGTTTCTCTGTTTATTATAGATTTTGGAATGTTTACGCTTCTGCTGATGTTTAAAAGAGTTAATACTCTTGGATACAGTGGTGACTCTTGGGTAGGCACTATGGAGCTGCAACTTCTTATCTTGGACATTACGCATGCAGACAAAAGGTTGAATAGACTACCAGTTGTCTACACACACATCTGTATGAGATAAGAAGCTGCAGTTCGGCAGTGTCTACCTATGAGTCGCTACTGCTAGGAAGATTCAACAACTGTCTTTTGAGAGTGATTCTTTTGGAAGTTTGCATCTTACCTTTATGTGTCTCATTAGTGGTAGCAACTGAGGGTGTCGGATGTGGCTTAAAAACTCGAAGACCAAGAAGGATTTGATTAAAAGCTTAGTACAGATCTGCTACAACTTGACATTAGAAATGACATAAGATCAAATCATGGGTAAAGAACAGAATCATAGATTTTGTCTTCTTCAGAAAACCTAGTTATAAACATGTCAGATCCATCCATTTGTCTGTCTCTTCTTGTAATTACACATAAATAAGTTTTATTTGACTTTTAAACAATTTCATGTGGGTTATAGGGCTATTGTGTAAGGGGAAGGGGGAAGGAATGGACTTACTGCCTCCCTCACAAGCATGACGTAATAATTGACCAGTTAAGGTGGGTTTTTTCAATGTCATAGTGCATCTGCCTGAGAGGCAAGGGACCAACAGTCTGCACACAAATAAGCCAGATTTGTAAAATAGGAGTGCAGTCAAAACCTAAGTTCTGGAACATGACCAGTGTCCAGAAGTGGACGAACAACCAGAACTTTCCACTAAAGTTTAGAGCTAGTGAATGTGAAGAAAGAGAAGAATTAAAACAAAACAAAAAACATAAAAGTGTGACCGCATTTAAACTGCTGACAACAACTTAAGTTATAATTATGGTTGTGTTTTTTGTGTGATGTATTTCATGGTTTAATTTCTCTGGTTCTGTTTCTTGTTGTCTGTCATTGATTCCGACTCCTTTGTTCTTATCTTTTAGTCTTGATAAGAATCAGTTTTCGCTTGTCTGCCTTATGCTCATGAAGCTGTAAAAATGGGTGGTCCTAATAAGTAACCTGTGGTATTTGCATAATGTCCCAGATGAGCGCTTTTTTTTTCAAATTGTGAAATTTTGAGGTTTGTAGCTTTGATCAAAGAATTTTTTTCCACTTAAATTCAAATTTGGACACCCTTAAATACATTGGCACCATCCGTGGCTTAGGCGTTGCAAGTTCGACTTGTAATTCCAACGCACCGTGATCGCAACCCACTGCTGGCTGCGCAGATTTGTATCATGGTATGGGGCGTCCTAGGTCAGCCTAGCCTAAAAATGGGTACCAGGATGGATTTTTGGTGGAAGTAAAGACAGGCAGCGTAATGCTGACCACATTACCCGCCTAGTGTTGATTGGTCTGTAAAAATATTGGGTGCACTTACCATATGCCCGATATGCCCAAGGGTTTCTCCATACTTGCTCCATTCATGAAAAGTGATCTTTACTTTTACTTTACTTAAAAACTTGTAGATCCTGTTATCACATCCTTAACTAGCAGTTTTAAGGTAGTCATTATAAAATCCCCCCTTGTCCATTATAAATGTAATGACTGCTGACTGTTGAAGTGAACAATTCCAGTCACACATTGTGTTATATCTCAGCAGGATACAGACCATGTATCTATGAAATCATTGTAGGAGTTAAGTGCAAATGCCACATCTCTCCATTGTAAACTGTAGACACTAATGGACACAGATCACGAGGAAGAAACAGGCAAAAATTGGAATGACAGCATCAAGAACAGTGTCAGAGAAATAAAGATCAACTTCTGCAACACATTAGGAAAAGCTCACAGAAGATCCTTACATTTCCCCCAACACCTTGATGAAGCAACTGGAGGAGAAGACGGTACAGACTGAAAGTGTATATGCCACAAAGAAATTATTGGTAGATGCCATAAACTTACCTATAATTACTGTTTTATACATTCAGAAACTATTCACTAGTTAAGGAAGGGGCTGCATGGTCTCGGGGCATGGTGTCCGCCTCGAATGCTAGAGGTTCCTGGTTCAATCCCCGGTAAGGGCTGGGATTTTTTCACGTGGACTTGGACTTCTAGTAATTCTCCCTAGTCTCTTAGTAGTGAGATCGGACGCCTGTGTGCATTATTGTGCACGTAACAAAATTCCTTGGCAGTTGTAAATCAAAAAGAGAAGCCCAACAATGCTGCTAAGACACAAATTTTGAGTTAAAAATCTACCTAAAGTATTTGAGGATCCTCGCCAGTGCTACAGAGCCTGTGCACTGTGCTGAGCTTCTTCAGACTCAGACTTGAGTAAGAAGAAAAACGGAGCGCTTATAGGTTACTACCCGTGTGCCATGATGTTGATCTGTTGTTCAAACCTCACTAGTTAAGTTTGCTTTCTGCAACTCTGTTCACAGTAGTTTATTTCCCATTCCAGGTTGTCAAGAGTTTAAAGAATGCAGAGAAAAACCCCAAGCACATTGAGAATTGGATTGAGAACATTAGAGAACTGCACCGTTCCAAACCACCGGCAAATGTTCACTACAGCAGGTAGCATTTTTTGGTCTGGGTTTTGTCTTTTAAAGATAAAAACAAGGTTTACTGTGTTGAACACTTGTGATTTTGATCACATTTGGGAGGAAAAGTTAAGACCTTTGTGCAGTGTATAAAAGGATGCCCATACCTTATCTGGGGCACCAGCTATGCCATTTTACAGAACCTCATGCAACTTCTACCACATGTTCCCATCATGCATCGTGAATAATGGCCTATATAGACCTCAACTGAGCTGGCAAGGGATCTCAGAGTTTGTGGCTCACAGAGTTGCAGTGTCCAGCCTAAAGCACTCCACCAGCCCACTCCCAATACTAGAGTGATTACACTTATCAAGAACTCATTGTAAAGTGAGGAAGTTCACATGCTGAGTCTTCTAGTAAATGGCAAACAGTGATTCACGCGTGTTTCAATCAAGAGTCCTACTAAATGCCAACATCCTACTCAGTGGTACAAAATGTTCAAATTAGCCAAAGTAATTCTAGAGACAGAATCAATGTCTTCTTCAGAGTCATCCTAGAGACACGATCGATGTTTCCTTCAAAGTCACACTGTGTTTTTTTGAGAGGCAAGAACACAGCAGTTTGAATAGGTCTGTAAAATAGATGCAGACATGAAACTCAAGCCTGGAACAAAGTCAAAGTACAAAAATGGACTAACAACCAGGAAGTTTTTGCCAGAGTTTACATTCAGTGAATTTAAACGAATAAACAAACACATTACCACTAAAGCTGTGTTTAAAAAAAATTAATAAATAAATAAAGAATATCAAAATATCTAACTGGCTCATATTACTGTCGTTAATAGACTGTGAGAAACATTTAAATCCCATAAGTTGAAAAAAAAATGTTCTCAGAATACAGAAGGAAAATAGTCACAACAGAAATGAAATGTTTATTTACTATACTAGGTGTAATGAGGAAATATCGACTTAGGAACGATGATATCAGGAGGAGAGTCAGCACAGAACCAATACTGAACTTATTAGCTTGACAGCAGGTCAAATGGTTTGGCCATGTAACAAGTCTGGCATCAGACAGGGTGCCACAGAGAGCCGTGTTATGCAGATACAGCAGTAACAGAGCCAGAGGTCGACCACGCAAAATTGTGAACCGCACAAATATCAGAGACGCTTAAAAGTACTATATACGAAGCAAACAAAAGGGCCCTTTACAGAGATCTCTTCCTACCCTGACTCCATGAGGCATTCCAGGAGTAGAGAAAAGAAGAAGAAGAAGTTGAAAAAATAATTGTTGAGGTCAAATGTTAATTTTGAAATCCTTGTATTGACAGTTATTTATAGCAGACATAAAGTATTTGATTAGGTGTGGTTACTGACTCGGGGAAATTTCAAAACAAAAGATGGTAAATATGCTATCAGATATCTTATTATAATATGCTCTGTCTGCCGATGTGTTGCCAGGGATCAGTAAGTGAATCAAAGAATAGTAACCTGCCATGTTTGTTGTAGTAGGGGACCAAGGTGGGTTGGTGTGAAAATGGTAGTTCATGCTGAAGACAGCTTTTGTTGCAAAATGTTCATGAGCAAGTCTACAAAATGTTTGATTTGAGTATGTCCCTGTCTGTCTCTGATTTGCTGATTTAAGAATCGCCATCATAGCACACCGGGCATACCCACAGAGGCTCCGTCTCCCACAGCTAATGTCCTAAGGTGTAAATGTTAACTGTTCCTGTAGTGCACTGGTTATACACTGTTCCTCTCATTCGTCTCTCCTTGCCGGATCCACATTTAATTCCTCGTTCACACTTTCTTGCACGTTATTTCTTCTAATCTGGTGTCTTCTGTCAACAGTCGTTCATATATCTTTCTTGTCCAGTACAAGTGTTCTGTCCGTAGCTGTCACTTTTGTAGCCAGAAGATCCACTCTTGCATATCCCGAACAGTATATCCATGTGATTCCCTGCGATTTTGGCATACTGATGCATAGTATCCACTCATTCCACATTAATGTCTGTCTCACCAAGACATAGTGTATCCTTGTCTGTCTGTCTCACCAAGACAGAGTGTATCCTTGTCTGTCTGTCTCACCAAGACAGAGTGTATCTTTGTCTGTCTGTCTCACCAAGACAGAGTGTATCCTTGTCTGTCTGTCTCACCAAGACATAGTGTATCCTTGTCTGTCTGTCTCACCAAGACAGAGTGTATCCTTGTCTGTCTGTCTCACCAAGACAGAGTGTATCCTTGTCTGTCTGTCTCACCAAGACATAGTGTATCCTTGTCTGTCTGTCTCACCAAGACAGAGTGTATCCTTGTCTGTCTGTCTCACCAAGACAGAGTGTATCCTTGTCTGTCTGTCTCACCAAGACAGAGTGTATCCTTGTCTGTCTGTCTCACCAAGACAGAGTGTATCTTTGTCTGTCTCACCAAGACAGTGTATTGCTGTATGTCTCACCATCTGCCTTTTATGCTTCTTCTTTCTTATCCACCCCCACCACCACCACCACAACATTTGTGAATAACTTTAATTATTATAATTAGTGTAAAAACAGTGTCATCCAGTTCCTTGCCTTCATAGAAACTGTGTGGTATTTATGACTTCAGGAATATGCCAGACATTGACACACTGATGCAAGAGTGGCCACCAGAGTTTGAGCAGCTGCTGAAGGAGGTTGGTCACATTTATTATCTGCAGTTTGGTTGAATAAAAAATAAAGCATGCCTCATTCTTCAGAAGTCCCTTGTAGTTTGCATGTTTTGGATCTTGTCTCCTGCATATGTAGGTGTATTGGGAAATGAACAGGCAGAGGGATTGTTTGGTGCTGCACCATTGGATGGTTAATTGTTGCATGACAAGCTAGATGTGGTCAAGACCCTTGGGGAGAAAGCAAAACGTTTGGAAGGGCAAATAGATCATTATGGTATGAAGCCACTTGTGTAACAGGAAGTAATCAGGAGGCCAGTAATTATGCCAGTTATCTTTACTTCTCTGAATGGGGGAGGGGGGGGGGGCTGTGTGGCTTTGAGGTATGGTGTCTGCCTTGAGTGCTAGAGGTGCCGGGTTCAGTCCCCGGTAAGGGCTGAAATCTTTTCACGTGGACTTGGATTTCTAGTGATCATTATGGTATGAAGCCACTTGTGTAACAGGAAGTAATCAGGAGGCCAGTAATTATGCCAGTTATCTTTACTTCTCTGAATGGGGGAGGGGGGCTGTGTGGCTTTGAGGTATGGTGTCTGCCTTGAGTGCTAGAGGTGCCGGGTTCAATCCCCGGTAAGGGCTGAAATCTTTTCACGTGGACTTGGGTTTCTAGTAATTCCCCCTGGTCTCTGGGTAGTAAGATCGGATGCCCGTGTGCATTGTTGCGCACATAAAAAAATCCCTTGGCAGTTGTAAATTGAAAAAAGTAGCCTAACAAAAATGCCCGAACAAATTTTTGAGTTAAAAAGAAAGTATTTCAGGATCCTCGCCAATGCTACAGGGCTTGTGCACTGAACTGAGCTTCTTCAGACTCAGACTTGAGTTAGAAGAAAGAACGGAGCACTCATGGGTTACTATCCGTGCACCATGATGTTGATCCGTTGTTCAAAATTCAGACTTCTCAGAATATTTTCAAGTATCCATTTTAGCCGGGGTCAACCTGGCAGATGGATAAGTTGAGGGACAGATGCATCAGTTAGTGGAATTGAAATTGAAAAATTGTATAAATGAATTGAATGAGGGATTGGGCAATAGGTAGATTGTTGCAAGGGCCACACATAGATAGCTATTCCTTTCTTCCATTTTCCCCCTCTGGGCTGTAACCTGAAAATTTCTTCGCCCTGAGATGAAAAACAAACTTTCTGGATGGCAAGCCAACAGAGCACATTCCAGATGTCTTGTCCAACCACCCCCCATAGAAGTGTCATCTTGGCACCTGTAATGATTACACCAGCCTGGTGTAATCTGCAGTACCGTGTGGTTAATGATAGTTGAATACCACTCTTTTTTTGTCTGGCTCTACATTTTGTTTTCCAGTTCTACTGTATAATAAAAACGCTTTGTGGTGAGTGCTGGCACTTTTTTTTTTAAAAAACTGTTGAGTACCATCACTTTAAAAAAAGAATGGTTAAGTAGAAACATTACATTATTTTTACAACAGTTTTGCACTACTTTTTTTGTTGTTTCAAGTAATGAATAATTTAAAGTTAATAATTTAATGGCGACAACATTATACATTTTATTCACTATTATGTTTTTTTTAAGCTGTTCCATGGTATATGTCTGTTGCAAGCACAGTGTAGTTTGCCTTCATATTTATTTCCTTAATTTAAATACTGTAAGCACAGTACTGTTTTCCTATTTTCTTCTTCGATGTAACCCATCCATTAGTTTTTGCTGTGAATTCTTAAGCACTTCTTTTCCGTCTTGAAATGAACCATATGCCTCGGTAATCATATCACTCGAGTGAAAATTGTAGCAATATGTTGACAATAATTCATTGTTTCTTCTTAGGTTGAGCTTCCCACAGCTGAACTTGACTGTGATTTGGGCGAATACGTGGAAATTATTACCTGTACGTATGGTGCAATATGCTATAAGTTGTATAGTTTTGACACAAAGTTGCATATTGTCAATGCGTATGTTATTTCAGTTTTAACATATGCCAGGGAATGTCAGAAACACCACTTAAAACATAGAATGAACGTTAAATGCTTTTGAAAACAAATGCATGAGGACAATTGTGAACACTGAAGATTGCGCTGTTTTGTACATATCCTGACAAGAAACGAGAAGAGTATCACCAAAAAGGCAAAAATGTAACAGGAAGGGACTGAGGAAGTGAGGACGCTCAAAAGAAACCGTCAAATGAAAGTTGATGAGAGGGGCCAAAGGCGCTTAACTGGATTCCATGCAGGAAATTTAAGAGTGCACAAGGAAGAACAGAATGGAGGAATAGACTGCAAGTCCTATGTGACATATAATGAATGATACAACAGGACAACAAATAGCTGATGCAGTAGCATTTAATTTGCTTCATTTGTTCTCTTAGCCTCTGCTGTTTGTCTTATTGCTGTTTCATACATTCAGACAGTTACTGGTACCATCAGAACTGGAACTCTTCGCTTGCTGCTGAAGATGGGGACTGAGCACTTATAGAAGTATCCCGAGTGCTGTGATGTAGATTCTTAATTGTTCATTCATCACTGTATGCTGTTTCGTTACTTTCTACTATGTTTATCTTGCTGTTGTTTGTCTCCTATAATAAATCATTATTTTCGTTTACAGCTAAATTTTAATATCAAAACTAGTCCATGCTTGTTTCAACAGTGGTACAAGATAATATAAATTTACATGAAAATTAAATATTTTGTATTTCAGCAATTTTAGACATCCCAGTCTACAAGAATTCATCTCATCACAATGAAAAAATCCAAGCCTTGCATGTCTTGTTTACATTGTACTCCGAGTTTAAGAATTCCCAGGTAAGTTGTTACTATTTACTGATATCTATATCTATATACTTTATATTTTGTGAACACTTATACATTTTCTTTACTGTATTCTCGAATACTGGGTCTATAAGCTTTCTTAAGCTGCAAAATCAACATTTCCATTTTTGCCTAATTCTTGGTAAATGTAACTTTTCTGACTTACATATCTTCTTCTTCTTTGACATCTCACTGATACCAGGTTGTAGACCAGTGTCACGGTGTTCTGAATTTGTCTTATGCTTCTCCGGTGGCTTGGGTGATGGATTTGTTCATCTTTTTGCAGGTTTCTACTACACTTATTCATCTCTTTCTTGGTCTTCCTCACACCTTCCTCCTAAATGTTCTGTTGTAAAAAGTCACATATGCAGTTTGGTCTGGCTTCATTCTCACTAGATGGCTGAACAATTTCATTCTTCGTCTGTCAGTATAATCCAGATATAGTCTTATTGCGACTTTCTCTCTAAAGCTGGTATTCGTAACCCTGTCTCTTCTTATGGTGTTAGTGACCTTGCCGAGACAGCACATTTCACATGCAGTTATTTTCTTTTCTAGCGTCTTATTAATTGTCCATGTTTGGCACTGATAACATGAAGTAGGGATAATGATGCTAATGATCATTTGCTGTTTCACTGGAAGGGAGTCATTTGGATGTCTAAGCAGGGGGGGTGACATCATTTACCTTCTGTGCTCTGGCTTTTATCTTTCTTTCAAGTTTGCCATCCTCTGTAAATATTCTTACTTCTTCTTCTTCTTCTTTTCTCTACTCCTGGAATGCCTTGCGGCATTAGGGGAGAAAGAGATCTCTAGGACGGGCCCTTCTGTTAGCTTCATATCTAGAACTTTTTAGTGTCTCTGATAATTATGTGGTCTATCTTCTTCATTGGTCAACCTCTGGCTCTGACCATTGATTCGGTATAACATTGCTGTCTGTGGTGCCCTGTCTGATGCGAATCTTGTTACATGGTAAAACCATTTGATTTGTTGTCTACCTATGAAGTTGACTATTGGTTCTATGCCGATTCTTCTCCTAATATCATCATTCTTAAATCAGTCTTTCCTGGTTACACCTAGCAAAGTACGTAAACATGTCATTTCTGTCATGACTATTTTTCTTGTGTCTTCTGAAGACAGTGTCCATGTTTGACAGTGATAGCAGAGCGTTGGTAAGAATATGCTTCCTAATTATTTGAATTCTCTTACATGTTGACTTGCCTAAAGTGACCTGTTTACAAGAGGCATTTTAGTCATCCCCCCCCCCCTTCCCTTCCTTTCCCTGAGTTATATTTAAATATGAAAAGAGTAATCAGTAAACAAGAACAGGGTGAAGCATTAAATGGAATACATTCTTGGGGACTGTTTGTCTCGTGATGTCAAGGGCATGGGTTCGTTTCATGGCTGTACCCTCATTTCACGAGTGCAATTTTTATGGAGATCCCTGGCAATCATTGCCAGAGCGATGAAGTTCATGCTCTGTGTGGCACTCACGGCAGGCCATTCTGCTGAGAGAGACTGTCATATGGTATAAAACCCGGTGCAGTGAAGTCAATCCTCTCTAACCTTAAACTTTAACCTATATTAGTGCTATTGGCTGTTTAAATGCCTAAACAAATGGTTTAGTAGGTCTGATATGACTGTATTACTTAAAAAACAGTTAATTGGTTTTCCTTTGAGCCAAATATGTTTTTTGCAATGAAATTGAGGTCAAATTTTCCCATAACCTCATTGATATAGGTCACAGGGTCACATCTCCTGACATTTATGTTTTTCAGGCCCCAGAGAATGTTTTCTATTTACTGCCTGTGAAGCACCATTTTTTTCATTAGGCCTGTGATGCTAGTCAATTCTGTTATAGACCAGTTAACATGGGAATGGGACCAACTGCATATTGGCCAGCTTTACTTACCAGGACATTTCCTTGTGCCCATTTTAACCTGAGTCACACTGTGAGCCGATGAAAAAAATTACAACAACAAAAAAATGCCTACAAAATGGATTTAACCTTCAGGGTGGCAATCAAATATCTAGCGGCTGTGCTGATGTGGTTCTAAACGGGTATATTGTGCATATTTTAAAAATATATTGAAGTTTCAATGATTTCTACACCTTGAGCTCTGAGAGGTCACTAGAAAAACGTGAGGGTGTATGCAATGTTGTTTGTTGATTCTGATAAATTGGTTTAATATATTGAGGTGGGGCTGGCCAAGTGGTTACAACATCCGGCTCTCATGCGGGAGACCCAGGTTTAACCCCCGGTAAGATGATAGAGTTTTTGTTTGTTGGGGTCAGAATTAACATCCTAACCTGTACAGACCGTGGCGACAGCACTAGCCATGCCGCTCTAAATCCTCAGGCATATGACCCCTGTCTACCCCCCGCCCCTAACCCCCACCAAAAGGGGTACATACAGACAGTAGTTACAGATTTAATATATTATGGAAAACTAAAGATGATGGACACCTTTACCAAGTGAGAGAAGGATACAGGAGGGAGTGTCTTTGAGCTCTAAGCATCACTCAAGACTTGGAGGAAAAAGAAGAGGAGTAGTTAACCAGATGACAATGGACACAGTCTGTATAGATAGATACTCTTCACTGTCTGTTGACTATGGAGACGTAACTAATACAGACGTGTCCTGAATGCTGTGATGTTGAATACCCAGATGACCCAGAATCTATTATGGTGTAATTTTATTTTATATCCTTTTTCTTTGTCTTCTGTTGCAGCATTTTCGGTCATTGGCAGAAGAAAACAAGTTAGATAATGCAGTGAGGGAAGATGGAGCCGACCGCTTTGTTTTATAATTCAGTCTTTTAATTTTTAGATTCCGTTTTAATTTTTCCATTGGAAAGTTGAATTTTCAAGTATGTGTTTTATATCTAGTTATATTCTGAATCATTTAATTCTGTAACATCATCTTGTGATTTCCACAATTTTGTATGTCAGTAGATGGCAGAGAATTAATGAAAATGAAAAAAATGCTGATTGTAAACAGTTTGACAAGATAACAGACACTGAGCTGTTGGAAAGTTTTCTCAATACCCAGTCTTTAGAGGCTCGAATGGCTAGGTAACACTTGGAGAATGTAGGCTGGTAAAGGCTCTAAGGAAATTCTCTATGGTGACTTACAGATGTGTCGAAGATGTCAAGACCAGCCTCTATTTGACATAAAGTTGTGTTCAAGCAAGATGTGAATGTTCAGATGTTGAAATAGATTTGTGGGTAACAAAATTCCAAAAGCCGGGTTGCATGGAGGAGAAAATCAGGATGGGGATTGGAATAAAGGAGAAAGTGAATGTAGATAGGTTAAATGCAGTTTGGTTAAAACAATGTTATGTCATTGAATTCCTTAGGGCTGATGGTGAGATCCCAGTTTGCATCCACAAACATTTTGAGAATCTTTGTGCAGATTGGTACTCTGCGACGCTGGGTACATCGTTGTGACAAAGCTGAAGGAGGTCAACTCTCAAAGGCTGATGTAAAGTGGGTTGGCTGTCCGTCTGCCACAGGTACTTTACACAAAATTTATCAAGGTGGTGACAGCATTTGTGCTGACCATCGGGTAACACTGGTTGAACTGTATTCCATGTTGTCCATTAGTGAAGGAAGCGTCCAGGCCATCAGTTCTTCCAGTGTTACCCAGCGGTCAGTCGAATGATGTCATCAATTCCATTAATATTGTGTGGAGTAACTGCAGTAGACAGTCCGATTTGTGTCAGTCATTAGTTATTGACATACTTCAGCTTTATCTGGAGTCGCGCCTTCAGCACTGTGCAACTCTATGAAATTACGTTGTTTTAACAGTTCATCTTTGGAAGCCACTTTTAAACCGTTACAGTGGTGCCACCTGTTACTGAAACAGGTTGGTAATGCTATACAGTGCAGAAGAGTGCTTGAGGAATTCTATTAAATTTACTAATTGCACACTAGTGCAGTATTTACATGAGTAAGTAAAGTAAAGATCCCTTTTCATGCCTTTTAGGCGCATCGGGCATATGGGAAGAGCACCCATTTTTTTTTTTACAGTACGGTCGGCACTAGGTGGGTAATGTGGTCAGTATTACGCCGGCCGTCTTTACTTCCCCAGGACATACATACTGGTACCTATTATAGGCTGGGTTAACTTGCGACACCCCATACCATGACAAAAATCCACGCAGCCAGCAGTGGGTTTCGATCGCGATATGATGGAATTATGATTCGGGCTCGCAGCGCCTAAGCCACGGATGCCACAGTATTTACATAATTTTGAAAAAAATAAGAGGCATTACTTTTTGACTATCTCTCATATAAATGTCAAGTTGCATGGTGTAAGTGTTAAAAAAGGTGAGGTCCATAGCAGATAGCAGACGTTCAAAAATATAAAGGATACACAGGTCTAAGCTAATTGCGAACCACTTCACTAGGGGATCAGTTAACATAATTTTTCAGAAACTCATCTGTTATGGTTTCTTGTTTTTTTTATGTTTGTATAATTGAATCCGTCCAAGATTATGGAGAGCTTGATGACTGATACTTTGTCGTTACTTAGTTAGGTCATGAGCATGAATTCACCGTGTAACCGTTCATAGTGATCTGTATTGCTCACATCTCAAAATTAAGTAGAGTAAGTAAAGGTCCCTTTTCCATGCCTATAGGCGTATAGGGCATATAGGGCTAGACCTATATTTTAAAGACCAATAGGCACAAGATGGGTGATTTGGTCAGCATCATGCGGGCCACCTTTACTTCCCGGGACTGCACCCGGGACCCAGTCAAGGCTGGGTCGACCTGGGAGCCAAGGTCATTTTTTAAGGAAATAAGTCCAGCTCCGCCAGGAGGCGATGCCACGACCTTCCGTTCCGCCAGTGATCTTTCTCGCTGCCTTTGTGTACACCCCCCCCCCCCCCCCTAATTTAATCTCAAGAAAAGTTCTCTAGATAATCTTATAGCTGCTTTACGTATAATGGTACCTCATTATGGGTACTTTATCAGCTCCTGATCTTTTGACATATACCAGACAGATTTTGCCATAAGAAATATAGGGAGAATAACTAATCCATTCCCCTGAAAAGATTCCTATTATTATTGGCATATTGTACATTGATGGAGCTGTGTACAATATTTTATGTACTGCCTAATACTAGAAGAGATAAATAAAAAAGTAGTTAGATAAAATAAATGTAAATTTTACCTCACTTCCTGAGATGAGTCGAGTGCATACTAGGATGGTGCTGAGAAGGTAGGAGGAGAAGATATTAATGTTTGGAAGGAGAGTCCCGTTTCAATAAGACTTTAGGAATCTGAAATTCATGTGTTTTTCTCTTCTATTTTTTTCCTGTCTGTTTTCACTACTTGGACCTGGTTGAGGCTCATCAGTTTTGACTTTGGCCAAAAATCTTCAGAAAAACTTTGCTACTGCCTTTTCCTCAGGATGTTTTAGAAATATGAAATCAGTCATTCCAAACAATGCTGCTACGACTTTATGGTGGTGATACATCTCTGCAAAGTTATGACATCTATTGGTGCCTTTGTCTTGAGAGAGGTAAACAAAGGTAGTGCGGATGTCACGACTATTTTTGACTCATACAAATTTGTTTTCCAAACAAATGTCGTATAACAAGGAGAAGTTTTTGCATCTAAATAGGATGTATACCAAGTTGAACTTATACCAAAGTGATTGTAAACCGAGGTATCACTGACACTGGTTAGAATCCCAGAATAAATAAATCTTTCTACTGCTTGTGATTTAAAGGCAAGTAGAAGATATCCAGGTCGACTGCTACTACGATATAAAGATGTGTGCAAGCAGGATATGAATGGATACAGATATGGAGGTGAATTTGTGGGAACAAAATGTTATGGACCATGTTGCAGGGAGGGGCACATCAGGAAGAGAATTAGACTGAAGGAAGAAATGAATGCAGAAAAAGACGAGAGCTGAGCGTTTGAGAAGAAACAAACTGAACACAAATGTTAACAACGGTCCTGAAATCCCATGCTATAATTGTGGAAGACTTCTCTTAACACAGGCGGACCTTGCTAGTCACACTCACCATGCCATAGGCTGTGGTAAGACACATTTCAATCTTACTCCGCATGTTAATATGAATTATTTAGATGACCCCTGATTTATTCTTACTGTGCTTCTACATTTTCTTATAAACATTTGCACAATTCGATGGGATTTTGATAACAGACAATATGATAATCACAGAGGCACATCCCTCCTCAGCGTTCCTGGTAAAAATTACTCTCATCATCATCATCAGGTGCCTTGCCGACTGGCATGGGCAATCATGCCTCTCCATAATCCACGATCTCTTGCAGAGTGTCAATTCATGTGCTGACACACCTCCATGCCATGCAACAAGACTGTCAAGAATCTTCTCTCGTTGTCTTCCTCTATCCCTCCTTCCACATATCTTTCCAGTGGTCACAATATGTTCTATTTTCCCTCTTCTCATAACATGGCCGAAAAATGATGTCTGTCTCCTTCTGATGTCCGTGATAAGTTGTCTTCAGGCTCCTGCCTCTTTCAAAATCTCTTGGTTGCTCTTTTTGGCTGTCCAAGGTATTCTAAGCATTCTTTTGCAAAACCACATATCTGAGACCTCAAGAAATTGTTTGGCCTGCCTACCGATTGTCCAGGATTCACAGCCATATGTTAAAACTGGATGTATGTAACAAGCAAGAATTATTTTTCTAACTCTCAATGACAAGATGTTCTTAATTTTATAAAATGCAGTTTTTGCCTGTCCTATTCTGTTTCTTATCTCAGTTATGCAGTGGAAGAATTTTTTAACAGAGACTCTGATTTCTGGCGGAACTATAGCTAGATCAGGACCAGTGCAGTTTCAGAGTAAATCAAAGTGCTCAGGATCTTATCTTCACACCTTGACAGATGTGTCAAAAAGACCCAGAGATATGAAAGTGAGATGCTGCAGAAGTTATGAAAGAACAGGAATAATGTAAAACCACTGGCTGTGTTAGACTGGAAAATTTTTTCTAGCCTTACATTTTCATTTTAATTTCAAATTCTCTTTCGTTGACCACTTTCAGCTAGGTCCGTTCACATTTCTGCTCACTTTCCTTTCATTCATTTTAATGATGGATGATTTCATCAAGACCTGTAAGATGAAAACAAGAAGTACTCAGTAGGATATTTGAATAGGAGATTTTATTTGATTTGATTTGATTCAAGTACTGACATCACAGCACTCGGGGCATTCCCAAAAGCGCTCTGTCCCCATCTTCAGCAGCCAGCGAAGAGTTCCGATACTAATGGTGCCAGTAGCATTCTGATTAAGCGTCCGTCTTGCCTTTCCTCTGAGCCGCGAGCATCTTCCAGAACCTCTCGTTACTCCCTGCTGCATCAATCTCACCAGACTGTGGTGATCCATCTGCTCCTCTGAATTGTACACGCTCTCCCACAAGGCACTAACCACGTCTGCCTATTATGTATCAGTATTCCACCAAGGTGTGCAGAGCCAGCCAGTCTGTCCGCCTGTTCATTTCCCAACACAACCGTGTGCCCCGGTGAAAAAATCCAGACAATACTTCTCACCCGTGTCCTCCGCAGCGAAGCTTTTAATAGATCAACCTGCATATCAGAGGTGGCATTTGCGAATCCTCTGGCTCTAATTTCTAAATCAGAGGCACACCTTAAAATTTATTTTTCTGGATTGAAGAACTGGAGAAGAGAGGGATGACCCCAATATCTGCAAAACTAAAACCATGGGGATCTCGACAGAGGAGAAGAAACATCAGATAATGAAGGGACAAGATGCACTGAAGCAGGTCAACCAGTTCAAATACCTTGGAGTTGTAATAGACCAGAATAAAGGCATCAAGTCAGAGTTGGCTGCTCGAAAAGCAGCGGCTTGGAGACTTTTCCATGCCAAAAACCGGGGAGTTTCTCAGCAAAATAAACATTAGCAAGGGGAAAATGGCTATATACCACTCACCCTATCTGCTGCCAGTCCTGACACAATCGTTGTGAGTCATGGGCAATGACAACAGCTCACAGAAGCCAGATTCAGATCTCAGAAAGGAGATATCTGAGAAACGTGTTCCAAGTGACAATACAGGACAACGTTGGCAATCAAACAATACGTCATGACCTTGAAACCCAGGCCCTACAAACGAGTGGATCGGTCACAGTTACGATGGTTTGGACATGTATGCAGAATGGGACAGAAACCACGGCAAGCATGGGATTCCAAGAACCAGGGAACCAGACCACCAGGAAGAACCAGGGTTAGATGGGAAGACAACATCCGATATTCCCTGACAGAGGACTCGAATGGAACAAAGCTTTGACTTTATGCGTTGTTTATATGTCTGTTTTATTCTTAAATGCATCTTTTCTTTCTTTCCGCCACCAAGTTGAATATTTATTGCAACTCGCAGATGAGATGTTAATATATCTTAATGGGGCATTCCCATAAGCGCCCTTTCCCCCATCTTCAGCAGCCAGCACAGAGTTCCAATACTAATGGTGCCAGTAGCATTCTGATTAAACGTCCGTCTGGCCTTCCCTCTGAGCGCTGAGCATCGGCCGGAACCTCTCGTCACTCCTCACATCTCACCAGACTGTGGTGATCCATTTGTTCCTCTGAATTGTACACAGTCTACCACACGGTCATAACCACGTTTGCCTTATCATGCATCAATATTCCACGAAGTTGTGCAGAGCCAGTCAGTCTGTCCGCCTGTTCATTTCCCAATACATTGACATATCCCTGAGAAACGATCTAGGCAATACTCTTCATAAGTGACCTTCGCAGCGAAGCATGCCACTCTGCACGAAGCTTGCCACTCTGCAGCGAAGCATGCCACTCTGCAGCGAAGCATGCCACTCTGCACGAAGCTTGCCACTCCGCACGAAGCATGCCACTCTGCACGAAGCATGCCACTCCGCACGAAGCATGCCACTCTGCACGAAGCTTGCCACTCTGCACGAAGCATGCCACTCTGCACGAAGCATGCCACTCTGCACGAAGCTTGCCTGTCCCGACCTTCTTCATCATGCTTTCTGCGTCAGTTACAATCACGATGTGTGTGTGTGTGTGTTTGTGTGCGTGCGTGTGTGCTTGTGTGTATTGGTGAGTGGGTGTGTGTTCTCTAGCCTGCGGAAAGCTGCAGTGACCACTTCCACCTCCATTCTTAAGCTGGATGTTGTGGTATCATATGCTAAGCTCTCCTGCACCAAATGTCGACCATGAACTTTTGCTAAGAATTCCCAAGCACTTCCTTTGCCTCTTGACACTGAACCGTCTGTGTAAATGATCAAATCCTTTGAGCGAGCATTATCTTGAATTAATTGCTGAATTTCCACCTCTGTGGCACCTGCTGGCCTGTCTCTGCATTTCCGACTCATCGTGATTATGACTCTACACAAATCTAACTGTTCAGCTGGCACCTTGACACATTCCTCTCCTCGCTTAAAGTTCGCCAGGATGTAAACCTGTATTATTGTGTCTTCTGCCAGAGCCATCCATGACTTCCCTCTTCTCAGCCGATGACCCTTAACTGCCCCCAGAGCTTCATGCAAATTTGGATCTTTATCTGCTGTTACTCTGAGATATGACTTTGCGTGCAGCACCTTCAGCATACCTGCAACAGTCGGCAAACCAAGGATGTATCCCACACACACCACTGAGGTGTCTCTGGTACAACACAGAATGACCTGCATCGTTGCGTTCTGTATGCGCTCTAGTTTATTAATCTGACTTTTTGAGTAGGCAGTAGGCCTAAGCAGTCAACTTCGGAGATGATGGAAAGAAGGCAAGAAAGAGACAGACAGTCATTCTTTTTATTTTAATGGACTAATTAGAATTGTACTTTGAAAGGGGTGAGTGCTCGAAGACAACTTATCACAAACATCAGAAAAAACTGGTCATGCTATGAGAGGAGGGAAACTGGACAGATCTGTGGAAAGAGAGACAGAGAAAGACAGTGCGAGAAGATTCTTGACAGTCTTGTTTTAATTTCATGGAGATGTGTCAACACACGAACTGATACGCGCAGTTGCGAATCGCAGATTTTGGAGTGGCTAGATCGCCCACGCCAGTCGGCTTGGCACTTGATGCTGGTACTTCTTTGGGACATGATGGCTTAATTTGAAACATTCGGTACGTTTCGGAGTTTGGACGCCGGTACATGCGCGCGAGCAGTGTCTCCATGGCTACAATGTAATCAATCCAACAACCGGGGCTAAAGGAAAGCCTCTGTTTGCCAGGGAAATCGAATAAACACGGACCTTGTACAGAAGAAACAGCGGCAATGGTATGTTTTCATCACTGCCATACATTATTATACCTTTAAGAAAATATATAATTTAAAGTGTATGGCATTTAGTGATGTAATATTTTTAATAACAAGTGTAGTGTTGTAATAAAAATCACAAAACATTTATTTAACCACTAATATAGGCTCTCCTTCGAACTTCGTCCCCATAATACTAATATTATGGCAGCCAAATACCCTAACAGGGCCTCAGTTATATGCAAATTGCGGAGTGCCTGCCGAGGAATACATCGCCGGAAAACTAGGATTGCCTCCGAATAACGGGCCAGTATTATCGAGGGCAAACAAATGCTCTAACAGGGGATATGTTAACTGCGGACCTGTTTTTGCTACTATGCCGCACCGCCGACAGTTTTTCCCGCGCCGCTACACGCGCCAGGGATTGGGGGCTAAACTAGATGGCTGGGACTTACGATCAAATAAATTGGAGGAAGTTGCAGGAGATGTGGTAGCTGCTGCTCTTGATTCCCAGCCATCTAGTTTCGCCCCCCATCCACACTGTGCGTAGCAGCGCCGGGGATATGCTCGGTGGTGAGTTTAATCAGAAGAAAACTATCACTAACGGAGCGCGTGGTCTTCCCGTTATTATCGTGTGTATTGTTGCATTTCTCTAAACTGTCAACAGACAGTAATCCTAGTTTTGCCGCGATGTGTTCGTCAGAGGAAGTCCGCAAATTACACACGACTGAGGCCCTGTTAGGGTATTTGTTTGGCTGCCATAATATGGGGACAAAGTTCGAAGGAGAGCCAAAATATTTAATAAACATTAATTAATGAAAAATAATTGATTCTCAGATGTTCGGATACTATCACTGTGAGAAAGTTACTTTTTTAACTTTTATTTATGTTATTAGAGTTTCTGCAACTGTTTATGAGTCCCTAACTATAACTTTACAATGAATTACATTATAATTTCACAATGTTTTATCTATTCTGGTTCGTATGGCTCATTGTCTTAGGGCACTGCGAACATGTTTAGATTGCAGACTCGGATTTTATCACTGCATTCAGAGAAGTACTTGTTACTTGTTGTCTGTATGTATATACCAGCACATCGGCTGGACCCATTCGTGCTCCGACCTCCGATACAGTAGTCATCTCAGTGTCTACATACTTACCGTACCCAGTAGGAGTTGATTGGCATATCTACTTTCTTTAGCCCACAACCGGGTTCTGCATGCCAGTCCTCGTTAAAACACATTTCACCCGGCTCTCTAGCGTAGTTGTTTAAAGCGGATTGCGCGGAGACCAGGTGATGAACCCCTTGTGGTCCGGGTTCAATCTCGGGGGTAGGCAGGAAAGCCACATTTTCTCCCAGATTTACGGTATTTACAATGGAATCAAGGCCGAAAGGTTGTGATATCCATAATACCGAGCCTAAGGGTTAACAACTCATGGCTTCTGGATACTAAAACAAACAAACAACAACAATGCACATTTCCAGTAGGTGGTTTATTGTCTCTGATTCCTGTGTCTCAAAGTCCCTAGAACACAGCTCATTCAGTGTGTCTGCCCTGACCATACTTTTCCCCTTCACCAGCCACTGCAAACACAGCCAATCTGTCGACTCTTTCATTTCCTTTCACCAAGGCATATTCTGGTTGGGACAGCCATGATAGTTTCTTGAGGTGGAACTTCTGAATACTGTCAACCCATTCTAGTCCATTTGGGATATTCTTAAGCATGCTCACTGAGTCTGTCCCCGTCAATGCATGAGCTGCATTCTGTTGGACCAGCCGTGCAAATGCCCCTGTGACAGCTGTTATCTCCATCGCTATGCTAGAAGTAGTTTAACTAAAAGCCTGTATTTCTTTTTTTTAGTGTGAAAATCCAAACTGGCACCATGTATCTCACTTACAGTTGTAGGTTCTAATCTTTTCTAGTGCTTTTTCAACATACTTCTCTCTCTCTCTCTCTCTCTCTCTCTCTCTCTCTCTCTCTCTCTCTCTCTCTCTCTCTCTCTCTCTCTCTCTCTCTCTCTCACTCTGTACTTATTTTTAAAGGTGTAATTGTCACTGTAGCAACAGTTTATTCTATCCAGTCTTCCTTTCTGAGTACAGGTTCTTGTGTCTTAACTTTTCTAACAGTAGCTGGCAAGCAGACAGAGTGGCCAAGTCTACACCATCAAGTGGTAAACTTATGCTTAACAATGGGATGGTAACAAATGCTCTTTGAGAGCATGTAAACAACATAAAAGATCAACTAAAATACCATAGTATGGAAAGAATGTTGCAAAGAATGACCAAAGGATCTGGATGAGAATTAATATTCAGAAGAAAAGCAAGTTGACGTAATCAGATTATAACTGGTGTCTTGGTATTGTAGCTTTGCTGCTCTGGCTGCTAAAGATATTGGAGTAGTCTTCAAGTTATTATCCGATATGTTGTGATGTCTCAACCCATAGAAGTCTTATTTATATCAACAATAATAAATGGGGATTTAAACAAATCATCTGGGAAATACCAGTTACAACCAGGTTTTGGATTGACCATCCAGAATAATTTCCTGGGTGTCAAATATTTAATCAAAACAGAAGAAGAAGAAGAAGGAGGAGGAGGAGAAGAAGAAGAAGAAGAAGAAGAAGAAGAAGAAGAAAAAGAAGAAGAAGAAGAAGAAGAAGAAGAAGAAGAAGAAGAAGAAGAAGAAGAAGAAGAAGAAGAAGAAGAAGAAGAAGAAGAAGAAGAAGAAGAAGAAGAAGAAGAAGAAGAAGAAGAAGAAGAAGAAGAAGAAGAAGAAGAAGAAGAAGAAGAAGAAGAAGAAGAAGAAGAAGAAGAAGAAGAAGAAGAAGAAGAAGAAGAAGAAGAAGAAGAAGAAGAAGAAGAAGAAGAAGAAGAAGAAGAAGAAGAAGAAGAAGAAGAAGAAGAAGAAGAAATAGAAGAAGAAGAAGAAGAAGAAGAAGAAGAAGAAGAAGAAGAAGAAGAAGAAGAAGAAGAAATAGAAGAAGAAAAAGAAAAAGAAGAAGAAGAAGAAGAAAAAGAAGAAGAAGAAGAAGAAGAAGAAGAAGAAGAAGAAGAAGAAGAAGAAGAAGAAGAAGAAGAAGAAGAAGAAGAAGAAGAAGAAGAAGAAGAAGAAGAAGAAGAAGAAGAAGAAGAAGAAACAGAAACAGAAGAAGAAGAAACAGAAGAAGAAGCAGAAGAAGTATAAGAAGAAAAAAAAGAAGAAGAAGAAGAAGAAGAAGAAGAAGAAGAAGAAAAAAAAAGAAAAAGAAAGTCATGATGAACATGCAGAATTATCTGCTAGAATGTGTTTTCTTTGAAAAAAATAACTACATAAATCTTGCTTTTTTTTCTCTAATGCATATCTTCTTTTCCCCAGCCAAGCAGTTTAAATTCGATTTCAGGTGGATCCCATTCTAGTGGATCCCGCAGAGGTAAAACTCGGCAATATCGCACCTTAAACCAACATTCACATGTTGATGAATGTCTTTTCGGAGAGCCACACTCCCAGCAAATGAGACATGCCAAGCTGAAAGAGAGTTTCATGAATTCACAGGTAGGTTAGAGCAAATCAGATAAGCCAGATAGGATAGAGATATTTGTGTCCAAGCCATTTACCTCACGTTCTGAAGATCATAGATTTGTTTCATAAGCCACTCTGTTCATGAGTGCAAATTTTTTTAAAGATTCCTAGCAATCATCATTGAAGCTACAGAGTTTGAGCTTATCTGGTGCTCTTGGCAGGCAGCTTTTCACTGGAGAGATGCAGAGACATAAAGGGTAATACCTGGTACAGTGAAGTTTATCCTCTCAGTTTTCCTTAAACCTTTCAGAATGGGAATTTATTGGCATTACAAGGAAAGAGCTTATTTTAACTTCTTTTACTTCTTTTCTCTACTCCTTGAATGCCTTGTGGTGTCAGAGCAGGAAGAGATCACTGTAACAGGCCCATCTGTTGTTGTTGTTGTTCTTCTTCTTCTTCTTCTTCTATTCCACCTTGTACCTCAGTGAAATGTTGGGGGGAGATGTAACGTTCGTTAATGAGTTCTGTCAAGAGCACTATTAAGATTGATGTTAATTTCTGTAAAGCTGTTCTTAATGCCATCACTTCGAATATTTACGAGGTCTTCCTCTCACTCTATACCTGTTGTAATGTTTCAGTGTGGCCGGCTGTGGAATATATTACCAGGGCATTTTTGTTAGGTGTCCAAACTACTTCATTTGTTGTTCTGTAAGACTGGCTTTATTCCTAGCATTCGTCTGATTTTGTATTGTCTTTCCTTGAAACTCCTGCAGCTCTTCTGAGGCTAAGGCATTTCATCTCTATTGTCACATTTTACGTTTATTAGGGGATGTAAGTGTCCACGTTTGACATTGACAGCATAGGGTTGGTAAAAATATTGTGTTAAACAGTGTTCTTTTAGTGTTCAAATTCGCATGCTTGTATTTCAAAATTGGTGCCATCTAGCCTAAAACTTTACTGGCTTTACTGCATCTTTGTTGGATTTATTTATTAATTCTTCCACCTTCTAAAAAATGCTTCCCAAGATATGTAAAATCCTTTAGAATGCTTTAAGTCGTGTAAATCAATTTTGATTTTGGTGGTTTTTCCTTTTCTGGAGAATGTCACCACATCTGTTTTGTCTACATTGATCTTCATATTGTAGTTCTCACATTCTGAGTAGAGTCTGTTAATACGTTCTTGTAGTTTTACTGCTTTTGGTGCTATTATTACCTGGTCATCGGCAAAAAGCAATTTGTTTAGTAATTCTCCAATGTTGCCCCCTTTGCTGGGTATTAGCTGATTTGAAAATGTGGTCAACGTATGTGATGAACATTAGTGGTGATAGAATACACCCCTGTCTCACTAAAGATCAAATGTAGAATTTACTCTAACACTTTTAGCGTATTGGGCATACAGTGTTATCCTTATTATTTTTATAGATGAATTGTCACTCAGTAGCTAATGTGATTCACAATGTGTTGGCTGCCTTGAATTCCCCTGACACACCCCAGGACTAATTTTGGCCAAGTCAACTGGCAGCCAGAATAAATCTTTAAAATGTGTTTTAGTGAAGGTTCAAATCTGTGACTGCTTAGATAGAAGGCCAGCAAGCTCCGACAATATAGGTAGGTGAGTGGAAAGGAAGAAATAATAAATACAACATAAACTGTGACAATATAGGTAGGTGAGTGGAAAGGAAGAAATAATAAATACAACATAAACTGTGACAATATAGGAAGGGGAATGGAAAGGAAGAAATAATAAATACAACATAAACTGTGACAATATAGGTAGGGGAATGGAAAGGAAGAAATAATAAATACAACATAAACTGTGACAATATAGGTAGGTGAGTGGAAAGGAAGAAATAATAAATACAACATAAACTGTGACAATATAGGTAGGTGAGTGGAAAGGAAGAAATAATAAATACAACATAAACTGTGACAATATAGGTAGGTGAGTGGAAAGGAAGAAATAATAAATACAACATAAACTGTGACAATATAGGTAGGGGAGTGGAAAGGAAGAAATAATAAATACAACATAAACTGTGACAATATAGGTAGGTTAGTGGAAAGGAAGAAATAATAAATACAACATAAACTGTGACAATATAGGTAGGTTAGTGGAAAGGAATGTGGAAGCTGTGTGGCAAAAATTTAAGAACACTCTTCTGAACTGCCTAACAACACTCTGTGGTATTAGATACACAGGAGGAACGTTAAGGAAAAAAACAGCATGGTGGAATGATAAAGTAAAACAAGCAGTGAAATGTAAAAAGGAGCAATACAAGAAATGGCTAAGATCCCGCTCAGATGACGATTATATCAAGTACAGAATTGCCAGGAGACAATCTGCAAGAGAAATTAAACAATCCAAGGAAACATCCTGGATCATGTATGGGGAAAATCTTACCAAAATCTGTGCTAAATCTAGTAGACAGTTTTACAAAACAATTGCAAAAATGAGAACTAGAGATGAACCATTCCAGCCATCAGAATATGTCAATGATAGTCAAGGCAAACCCATACATGAGGAGGGCAAGATCAGAGAAAGGTGGAAAGAATATTTTCAGACTCTTCTGAATGTAACAGGAAATGAGGAAACAGTACCATTCACACCCAGATGTACAAACGAGGAACAGCCTACAATAATCGAACAAGAAGTCAGAGAAGCAATCAGATGCAGTCCCAAAAATAAGGCATCAGATGTTGATGGAATATCAGCCGAGGCAATACAGGCTTGTGGAGAAATTGAAGTCACCTGGCTACTCCACATATTTAGGAAAGCCTGGAATGAAAAAACTGTACCAATAGACTGGCAAAGAGCTCTTATAGTCCCAATTTGGAAAAGAAAAGGCAATAAGCAAGATTGTAACAATTACAGAGGCATCTCCCTTCTAAGCCACGTAAGAAAAATGTTTGCCAAAATTCTGGAACAACGAATTAGATCCGTTGTAGAACCGATCCTGAGCCCATCACAGGTCGGATTTAGGAAAGGAAGAGGGTGTACTGACGCTATTTTTGCTTTAAGACAAGTTAGCGAAAAGACAATAGAACACAGACATCAAATGAACATCGCTTTCATAGATCAAGAAAAAGCTTTCGATAGAGTAAACAGAAATTTATTATGGAAAGTTCTTGAAAACTACGGTATAAATGGAACAATTTTTAGATTGTGTTAGGGCTATTTATAGACAAAGTGAAAGCGCCATTAGAAACAAGAGCTGGCATCACAGACTGGTTCCCAGTAACATCAGGAGTAAGACAAGGTTGTGTATTATCACCTTTACTTTTTCATAATATTTATGGACAATATTAATAAAATAGACATAACACCAACAGATGTCGATAAACAGAAGGACTTCAATGAGCTGCTCTTTGCCGACGATCAATGCATATTTCACAGTGATAGTAAACAGCTGCAAGACCACATAAACCTACTACACGACAGTTGCCTCAAGCATCATATGAAGATCAATACTGAAAAGACAGAAGTCATGAGCATAAGTAGAGAGCAACAGACCATCGACATAAAGATTCTAGATCACAGCCTAAAACAAGTGCAAGAATTTAAATACTTGGGAAGTATCTTTACATCCAATGGTAAAATAGACAGAGAGATCGAAGCAAGAATCCAACAAGCCAACAATGTCGCATACCAGCTTGCCCCAATTTTAAAACACCCTGCTGTCCCAGCTGGGATAAAAAGACAAATTATAAATACAATCTTTATACCGACATTAGGTTATCAATGTCAGACTTGGACATTAACAAAAGAACACGAGAGAAGACTAACCACCTGTGAAATGAGATGTTTGAGAATGGCTGCGAATAAAACCAGAAGAGATAAAGTGAGAAACGATGTGATTACAAGAACTATTGGAACCATACCCATCGTTAAATTTATTGAGAAGCAAAGAATGAAATGGTTTGGTTACCTAATGAGAATGGAACCAACGATGCCAGCATCAAGAGCATACAACATAAAAATTGAAACACCAAGAGGCAGGGGAAGACCAAGAAGAAGATGGATTGAAGGAGTCACGGACAACTTGAGACTTCATAACATCAATGCATATGAAGCGACTGAGCGCGCCCTGGCTCGGTTGCCGATCATCTGATAGACTGCGACGCCTAGCGGCACAAGCAGATTTTGACAAAAGAAGAAGTGGAAAGGAAGAAATAATAAATACAACATAAACTGTGACAATATAGGTAGGTGAATGGAAAGGAAGAAATAATAAATACAACATAAACTGTGACAATATAGGTAGGTAAATGGAAAGGAAGAAATAATAAATACAACATAAACTGTGACAATATAGGCAGGTAAATGGAAAGGAAGAAATAATAAATACAACATAAACTGTGACAATATAGGTAGGTAAATGGAAAGGAAGAAATAATAAATACAACATAAAATGTGACAATATAGGCAGGTAAATGGAAAGGAAGAAATAATAAATACAACATAAACTGTGACAATATAGGTAGGTGAATGGAAAGGAAGAAATAATAAATACAACATAAACTGTGACAATATAGGTAGGTAAATGGAAAGGAAGAAATAATAAATACAACATAAACTGTGACAATATAGGCAGGGTAATGGAAAGGAAGAAATAATAAATACAACATAAACTGTGACAATATAGGTAGGTAAATGGAAAGGAAGAAATAATAAATACAACATAAACTGTGACAATATAGGTAGGGGAATGGAAAGGAAGAAATAATAAATACAACATAAACTGTGACAATATAGGTAGGGGAATGGAAAGGAAGAAATAATAAATACAACATAAATTGTGACAATATAGGTAGGTTAGCAGAAAGGAAGAAATAATAAATACAACATAAACTGTGACAATATAGGTAGGGGAATGGAAAGGAAGAAATAATAAATACAACATAAACTGTGACAATATAGGTAGGGGAATGGAAAGGAAGAAATAATAAATACAACATAAATTGTGATAATATAGGTAGGGGAATGGAAAGGAAGAAATAATAAATACAACATAAATTGTGACAATATAGGTAGGGGAATGGAAAGGAAGAAATAATAAATACAACATAAATTGTGACAATATAGGTAGGTTAGTGGAAAGGAAGAAATAATAAATACAACATAAACTGTGACTAGAAAGAACAAAAGAGAAAATGGAAAGGATGTGCACAAATGCAACCAAAGGTTTCAACCAAAATCTGTATCAGCAAAATAATGAACACAACACAAAAATATGATTAGAAAACTTAGTGGACAAAACAACAGATCTTATAAACAGCCAAAATAACACAAAACCAGAAATATGTAATAGGACATAAGTAGCTATATTACAGATGAAACATATAAGAAGACATCAGAAAAACATGTTTGACATCCTCAGTTCTGTAAGGATCAATATTCAGTTTATCTTTAGTTAATTTTTTATCAGTATTCAGTTTATCTTTAGTTAATTTTTTATCAGTATTCAGTTTGTCTTTAGTTAATTTTTTTAAAATCAATATTAAGTTTAAGTTATTTTTTGTTTAACTTGTTTATGTTTCTCCCCTATTTTGTTTTACATCAGCTCGACTGCTTTTGTATTTACCTCATTACTTTAGTGGAAATGAATGAATTGTTAATTGACACCACTGCACTGGGGACATTCCCACAAGTGCTCTGTCCCCTTCTTCAGTAACCAGTGAAAAGTTAACATGCTAAAGTACCATTCGCTACCTGCTTAAAAGTCCGGCTCTGTTTCCCCTTCAATGGAAATCTGCAACCATGGTCAGACTGCAAGAACAACATGTTAAACGGGGTGTCACCAAACAAGAAAACTACGCAGGAAGTCATAGAAGAATAATAAACCAACACAGAACTGGTGTCGTTAGCCCCTTCACACTGCAGGATTTACTGAGGAGGGGATCCGAGCACTTGTGGACTGAGTTGTTCGACTGCAATGAGGATAATCTGTCGACTTACTAACACTCGCCGTGGATCGGAAGGTCGTGGGTTCGCTCCCTGGCGGAGACGGACTTCTCTTAAAAAATGACCTTGGCTCCCAGGTCGACCCAGCCTTGAGTGGGTACCGGGTGCAATCCCGGGAAGTAGAGGCGGCCGGAATGATGCTGACCACATCAACCATCTTGTGCCGTTGGTCTATAAAAATATAGGTCTAGCCCTATATGCCCTATACGCCTAAAGGCGTGGAAAGGGTCCTTTACTTTACTTACTAACAAACTAACTTCCCCTTCAATGTTGAATATAGTCCAGAACCTCTACTCACCCGTTTTTGAGTTAGTCTTTCAGTGTATGGATTCTTTATCTGTTCCTTTTGCAGCGTCCATTTGATCCCATAGAGCCCTCACCACATCTGCTCTATCATATAGTAGCTCATCACCCAGAGTAGCAGCATCAGTCGATCTATCAGCCTGCTCGTTACCTTACACACCTGACTATCCTGGACAGAAAATCCATGATATGCTCTTAGTCTGGGTCACTCAAGCCACTCTGTGCACAGGACATGAGTTTCAATTTTCCGAAGCATGATTTTTGAGTCTGTTACAATCACAACCTGTCAGGCTGTGGTGTTCTCAAGCCATCAGAAAACTGCCGTTACTGTCTTGGCCTCAGTTCTCATACTGGACGTGTTAACGTTGTACGCAAGGCTCTCTGTTTTCTAGCAGTGTCCATTCATCTTAGCAATAAAACCCCACCCAGTCTTTTTACCTCTTACTACAGACACATGTGGAAATGAAACGTGCTAGCCTTGCTAGATTGTTCACTATATCATTTATGGGTTACAGGTTGAGAAGCAGATAATGCCTTTGAGGTGTAAAATGTAGAATTATATATAGTCTGTGGCTTACCTCTTTAAGTCCCAGACAAGTATCACTTAACTCGTTGATTCTTAAGTATCTTTTACATGCAGTAGTTATGTGACGTTCAAGATCCAACATCATAGGACATGGGACATTCCCATAAGTGCTCCATCTCCATCCTCAGAATCGTCTATTATTTTTCCCTAGGAAATACCATCATATAATCAAGGTATATCTATCGAGCACCTGGCACATGAGAGAAATGCAAATCGTAGGAATGGCCAGGGCAAGAAACAGAAGGAGCTTGTGACAGTTATAACCAAGGATCTCATCAGAAAATTAATGTGAGTGTTGTTTTATTGTTTTTAGTATTACCGTTTTTGTGACAGTATGAAAGAATGAGCTGCTGCAGTTACTGTTGGTTCATCATCGTTGTCATCATCAGTGTCATCATCATCATTTTTATTGTCATTACAGTCATTGACATGAGCCAGTTTATAGAAAGATAAAATCTAGGATAAAGTGTGGATAGTATGTATCATCGTCTGTGTGTTATTGGGGCCTATCATGGAGAGCAAAGAAAAGTAAAACTGCATCCCCCCTGCCAGGCATAATTGTAAGAGGCAAAGGATAGTGTTGGGCTTGGAGTTAGCTACTTCAGCCTGTAAAAAACAGTAACCACAAAAACCAATCAACCATGGAAAAGTCAAAAAAAAAAAAAAAAAGGAAAAAAAAAAAAGAAACATCAAATGCACAGCCAACCAAGATTGAGGGGTGAGGAAGTGGGGAGGCTTCTAATAGAAGAATGATGATACGGTGCAGAGAAGGCCAAAAGTAGTCTAGAATATTGACGCAGCTTCTTTCACCTTGGTGACACGCATTCTAGAAATGTTACCTGATGTACTGATAATGTAAAGTCCTAAATACTCACCTTCTTTAGTCAATATAAGCTTTTTTGCCATCAAGTATTGCAGGTTAATCCTTTCACCCCGCGAATGAAGAAATATTCTAGGTTTTAAAAAATCCAATTAACAAAAAGCCCCACATTACACAGGTCACTAATAAATTTTGAAATAAATTATAAATATATATATATTTATAAAGGGGTAATCAACAAACAGAGTGAGGCATTAAATTGAATGCATTCCCAGGGCCTAAAATAACATTAGGTATAGGGGGGACTTATGCCATGACCCTGTGACCTTTATTAAAAAGTAAAAAGTAAAGTAAAGATCCCTTTTCACGCCTTTCGGCGCATCGGGCATATGGGCAGAGCGTCCCATATTTTTACAGACCATCAGTACTCGGTGGGTAATGTGGTCAGCATTACGCCGGCTGTCTTTACTTTCCCAGGACAGCCCATCCTGGTACCCATTTTAGGCTGGGTCGACCTGCGACGTCCCATACCACGACAAAAATCCACGGTATGCTGGCTCACGAGTCGGACTCGCAACGCCTTAGCCACGGACGCCGCATGACCTTTATTACCAAGGCTTATTGGAACATTTGACATTACTTTGGCTTTAGAAAGCTATTGCGGTTATAAGGAAACCACCAAAAATGTTTTTTTTTTTTCAATTGTTGTCTTAAGGTACCGTTTTCATATCCTGGCCTGTTAAACACCACCCAGGGGCATAGAACCAATAGAATTTAACCACACTTTTCTAGAACGGGTCACTGCAGACATGGCAATTAATAAGAACATTTACGGAATTATGTCACAATACGAATTTACCAGTTTTAGTCTTCTTGAGATGATAGGGTAAACAAATTATAGGTAGTTGAGCCGGGGGTGCTCGGGTGTTTGATATGCTGTTGATCTTATGAAGTCTTAGGCTATTAGTGACTGCTTAAATCCACATTCTTTTAGCTTCTGCTTCTTGATGACAATACTGACCTGCCATCCTTTAAAGATTATTTGTGAATTGTTAAATCTAATGGACCAGCAAGCTGTTTCAGTTATATTGCATTGTCTTCTTTACAGCGTTCCCTCTGAGGACCCATCTGGTGATTCCATTATCATTCCCAGAGAACAGTTTTTCCGTATCCTTCAAGCATCCAGGGTCTTGTCTAAGGAAGAGAGGGAAGCAGAGGCGGAGAAACAGAGACAAGAAAGAGACAAGGCTATGGTACAACATCAGTAAAGTTTATTTTACTAGGCAAAGATACAAAAGTAGTATTGTTTGTTTGGGCAGATAATTAAATAGTACAGATGGGGAAGAGGTATAATATATAAAAAAATACACAGAGAGAGAGAGAGAGATAGAGAGAGAGATAGAGAGAGAGAGATAGAGAGAGAGATAGAGATAGAGAGAGAGAGAGAGATAGAGAGAGAGATAGAGATAGAGAGAGAGAGAGAAAGAGAGAGAGAAAGAGGCAGATAGAATGAGAGAGGATGGAGAGAAAGGGGGTAAGGTTTGTAAAAGATTATTTGGCTATCCTCTGAAATAACGGTCCCAAATTATCGAGGCCGAAAATATACCCTTACAGGGCCTCAGTCACATGTAAATTGAGGACTTCCAGCGCCTACCGCCACAGCCACAGTATCTCCCACGCCACTACACGCGATGTGGAGTGGGGCTAAACTAGATGGCTGGGACTCAAGAGCAAATAAAATAAAGGAAGCTTCAGGAGATGCGGTAGCTGCTGCTCGTGAGTCCCAGCCATCTAGTTTAGCCCCGCTCCGCACCTCACATAGTGGCGTGGAAGATACTCTCGGTAGTGGCGGAAGTCACGGGAAGTCCACAATTTAAGTTGCCGGAAGTCCACAATTTACATGTGACTGAGGCCCTTTTAGGGTATATTTTTGGCCTCAATAAGGATAGCCCTTTATTTTTTTCCCCGCACATTGATGTCTTCGAGTGTGCTTGAGTCTTCTTCAAAGAATCTCAGTTCAGCACACAAACCCACTAGAGTTGTCATTGGTGGTTGCAAGATAAAGAGAAACATGATTATCCATGTCATTTGGCAAAGTACTTGATAAGGATGATGATGATATGTTGAAATATTTATCCCCTCAGTAGACAGGCATTCACATGTTTATAACATCAACAGAATTAAATCTTTCAACCCCAAGCAAAATGCAATGTGTGATGGAGTCCTCCCTGTAAATTCCAACCATTACTAAATGTGTTCTTTTACTTGTCACAACATACTTAAGAAGTCTGGCTTTCCTTCTGGCCACCATGTTAAAGTAGTGTAGCAAGTTTTTTAAATATGTATTTTCTCTTTAGGTAACTACTACAGAATATTGAAAGATGAGATGGATATACAATCAGCTAGTTACTCATGTCATTGGAATTGAATCTCTTCACTTGCTGCTGAAGATGAGAATGAAGCACTTATAGGAATGCCCATAGTGCTGTGATATCGATTTCCAATTCTGGGGCTAAAAGAACTAATTTATAGTTGTTGTTGTGTTACTCTAAATTCAGGATGATGCCCAGGAACGTAAGAATCGCCTGAAGCAGCTGGACATCACTCGGCACAAAAATGCTAAACTCAACGACTTGGAGGAAGAAGCCAAGGAAAGAGCAGAACACCTACTTGCCAAAGCCAATGAGCTCAGGCAGGAGCAGGAAGAAGAGATCAAGAAGCTGAATGAGGTAATCGTCTGTTTACAGTTTTTTTTAAAAATAATGTTACCTTGACGTCAAAATTATTACCTAGCATGTAATGTTCAGAACATTACTCTCAGCTCTGTCCATGGAAAGACAACCCCTTGTTGCTAGCTCTCCATTTTCATGCTTTTCAGGCCCAATGCATCTCTAATGTTGTTCAAGAATCATGACTTCAATTCTGGTGATTGTTTCAGTGGTTTAAATCATCAGTATTTGCCTCTCTTGTGGGGTTATGTTTCAGTCGTCCCCATATGGGATGCAATTTTTTGTTGTTTGAAGCTCCACCCTGGCTTCTGCCTAAGGCTCTGAATATAGCCGGGCCATAAAGGGGTTTCTGGGACCTCTCCTCAGGTGATCCTCATCTGCATGGTGGCACTTTGTGTCACCGGGTGTTTATCACTTGTGTGATGTCCTGGTGGGGTACAATAAGAGAGAAAGAGAGAGAGTGTATCTCCTTTAGGGTTACTAATTATCAGTTCTAGTTCTCAAAACACTAAATCTAATCCATCACACCGCCTGTCAAATGTTGATTTATTTGTATGTGTCTGATGCAGCACTGCATTAAGATAAAGTGTCAGAGACAATGACACTCTGAACCGCCTGATGGAAATGGGTATTGCACGAGGACAAGCAGGCAGAAACTAGTTTGTGGATCAAAGTTGAGTTGAGTTAAGTCAAGAATTCACATCAAAACTGATGGTACCGGTCACAATCTGGACATATGTCCGTCTTGCCTCTCCTCTGAGTCTAGTGAGCCGGCCAGACCTTCTGGTTACACACAGGTGCCTCATTCTCTCCAGGCCCTAATAATTTTGTTTCTCTATTGATTCTGTTGCTTGTTCCCAAAGGACCTTGACCACATGTGATTTGTCATGTATCATTTCACCACCCAGTGGTATGGGGTAAGGACAGAAGATTTGCCAGTCAACTTCTACTCTGTACGTTGAGCTTGGAGACACAGAGATGGCTGCTGCATGGGAGGAGGAAGAATGAATGGGTTGGACTGATCTGCTAGGATGCCGACTGGGACAACAGATAAAGAAACAATTACTGCATTGCTTGCTCCATACCTGATGCACTTAACTGACCAGCCGTATTAAATATTCTTTCTCTATAACCTAGTTGTCTCTCTCCCCCCCCCCCCCCCCCCCCCCCCCCCCCCCCACCCCGAATAAAAATTTAACAGTGCTTTATTAATATCCTACCCCAAATGGGAAATTCACAGGTTACGGAACAGTCTAATATTTCAGGGGTTGGTAGATGGGCTGCATGCAGTCGTGGGACCTAGGCTGCATGCAGTCATGGGACCTAGGCTGCACTCTCTTGTTGGATGTAGGTTAGTTAGGGTTAAGGCCAGTTCTAGATGTTTTGGGGTCGTTAAAAACATCAGAAAGCTGGGAAACCCATTCTTATCACCCTCTAAAATGTTGAACTGTCCTGTGACGTCATCTGGGGTAGGATATTAATAAAGCACCAATTTAACTGTCCAGATGAGGCCAGCTATTAAAGTTGTCTGAATGCTATATGCTCTTGTCATCGTCATCATTATCATTCCATGACACTGCCTGTTGAACATATTTGTTCATGTGCTTTCACTGTTCTGGTTCCAGTTAAAACTCTAAAAGAAGATTGCAGTACTTTTGCCTCAACTACATGTAGACGACTATGGAGAGGATGGTAGTAACAAAAGCAATGATGTGGCGAGAGACACAGCAGTTTTCTTATGCCTACTTTCTGATTCTACGAGCATGCTTAAGAAGATAGAGATAGGATAGATTAGAAAATTTTTTTTAGAGTCGCTGTGGAAATCTTGTCTGATTGGAATCAGTTTCATTTTTTTGCCGCAACACTCTTGGGTAAGACGGAATGAGCGAGTGGACTGGCTTGCTGACAGGGCCACTGTAGATTCAGGAAAAGGAATGGATGGGTGCCGATATTCTCAAAGCTGTAAAGGGGGCAGAACAATTCAGGAGACGTCAGTGAGTCAGCAACATTCATAAGACTACAAGA
The DNA here is from genome assembly GCA_905116865.2 of Candidula unifasciata. Classification (NCBI taxonomy): domain Eukaryota; kingdom Metazoa; phylum Mollusca; class Gastropoda; order Stylommatophora; family Geomitridae; genus Candidula; species Candidula unifasciata. The sequence goes on from CAJHNH020001668.1 coordinate 904,337, forward strand.
ACTTCAAGTCAAAAGAGGTGTCTCCAGACATGAACACTATGCAGGGAGCCTGCACCAGATTGAAGTGATCACTTATCACTTGTCACTTGTCACTTGTCACACATCTGTAGAAATTCTGAAGAGAATCTGCAACTATTGTAATGCATGCAGTGATGATAATCTGATGTTTTTGTAGTAACTACATTCATGAATGTTTGCTACATTGAAGACTAATTTATGTCAAACAGGCAATTCTAAATGCCAAATGCCATGCTATTCGTGATGCACAGCTTTTGGAGAAGGAGCAAATCAAGAAGGAGATGACCGAAGAAGAGAAACGACTGGATATTATGATGGAGGTGAGAATTCTATTCTTCTGTGTGTTGATAATTTGTGTTTGTAGTTACTATTGCTGCTTTTGTACATAATGCTTTCTAGTTCTGCACTGCTTAAGATTGGCATGTGTGTGTATGCTTGTATGTGACATACCAAGTGATATAAACATTTATCAAAGCAATGATTCTCCTTTGTAAAGTTGAAAAGAAGAAGATACAGACAAAAGATTCCACAATCTACTGCTCGGCAAATTTCACTGTATACCTTTCGGAATATTTAAAGTGATCTGAGATACCCTTATTCTCTCTTAAGAATAAAAAGAGGAACAAAAAATAGGAACAGCAATAGTTAAAATAATAGATCTTGATATTAGAGAAAGAAAACTTGGATGTAGTTTTTTTTTTAATGGAAAGACGTGTCAAAGTGTGTGCCTCTATATCTTGTAATATTTTATGATGTGATTTGAAGAGGAGAAAGGAGGCACAGTACATTTATGGCACTGTTGTTTGAAATGGCCAGTAGAAGTACTAATTGACGTCAGTACTGTTGTAAAGATGATTTAGTGAAATGTTTCACTACATACAACAAAAAGTAAAAAAAAAAAAAAAACTCAAATAGCAGTGGAAATGTGATTTCTGAGCAAAACAAACATAGACTGATTAGGGACATCATTTGTAGAAAATGAAGATTTTTTCTTTTAAACATAATTTGAGAAGACAAAAGCTGGACACTTAATAACAGCTGACAAACTTAATTTGCAACAAAAAAAAAAAAACAAGGACAAGACAAAGAGATAAATAATGGATGGCTTGATCATATGGCTTAAGCAGGACAAGAACAAAGACATGATTTGAGACTCTGGTGATCAAATGAAATAGCTAAGCTTGACTGCCCACATTTATCAGCATTGCAGATGATGATGATAGGGAATGTATCATCTGTTTATTTAAGGTCCTTTTGTTGTTGTTCTCTGCTTGAAGTTTGACTGTGACTTTGATGCTAATTTCTAATACAGGTTGATCGCCAGAATGCCCTTAAACTGTATGAAGAGATTGAGAAGAGGAGAAAAGAGGAACAGCTCATTGGTGCTGCCAAGCTCCTGGAGCAGATTGACGAGGTTGAAAAGGAGAAGTTATTTGAGCTGGAACGGAAGGACCAGGAAAATTTGCAGATGCAGAGGTAGAGTGTGTACATCATATTTATGCTTGGATCACATATGTAAAAATCAAAACTTTTGAGATGAGATGCCTTAGGAAAAGTTGAGAGTTTAGCCTGTGACAGAATGAGAAACAATACTCTTAGACCAGTTGTCACATACACTGAGTAGCAGAAGATTGTTTGGACATCTTGTTGGAATGCAGCCATTACTTCAGAGGTCCTGGGTCATTAGTGACTTTTGGATATTTCTCCAGGTCATGCCAGTGTGCTGGGAAATGAGCAGGCAGATAGACAGGCCGGTTCTGCACCACTTGGTGGTGGATTGATGTAAGACAGGCTGGATGTGGTGAGGGGCCTTTGGGAGCAAGTGAACAGTGCGGAGGCACAAAATAGATTATTACAGTCTGAGGAGAATGGCACTGCGAGGAGTTAGCAGGGTATTTGGTCAACAGCTTAACACTAAAAGGAAAGGCAAGATGGATGTACAGTCAGACAGTTTCTGGTGCCATCAGAACTGGAACTCTTCATTTGCTGCTGAAGATGGGGATGGAGCACTTATGGGAGTGTCCAGAGTTCTGTGATGTTGATTTGTATATAATCTTCAACTTTCAATTATTTGAATGCATCAACACCAGTCACCTCCACATGTGCTAGGTCAAGGAAGAGCTGATACAAGAACAAAAATGCATCCAAATAGAAGATGGGTGGGAAAAAAAGAGCTGCCATTACTGCCTGTTATCCCCACTCTAGCAATGCAGGCAGGATTGGTTGGCGGGGAAGGGGGGGGGGGGGTCTCTTTGAGCCTGAAGATTTAAGGTGGCATGACTAGCACTGTCGCCATTTACTGTCCAAGTTAAGATTTTACTGTTGCCCCCAACAAAAGGAAATCTGAAACCTTACCGAGGATTTGAACCCATTTAATTGTAACCATTCAGCCAGCTGTTCCTCAAGAAGCTGGACTGGACTGATGACATTAAAGTCATTGTGAATTCACATCAGATGACAATAACCAATGCCACCCGTAAAAGAAATGGTCAACCAGTTGTTCGTCTGCATGACACTTGACTGGAGAAGTGGAAGGAAATGATCATAATGCACTAGTTAATGCATAAATAAACAGACGGGGGAACCATTTGAGGCCGTTAAATATTATGAATTAATCAAGTAACAGAAAGTATTGTGAACGGCACTCATAGAAAGAAGTAGAAAGATAGAAGAACACACTAGACAACATAAAAATCGAAAGCTATAGTTACCGTGCCGGGAAATGTATTATTATGCTTGTACATTTTATGTATAGCCTAGGCATGCTAAGGCACTCAACAACATGACTGTCCCCCACAAGGGCACTGTGTGTTTGGGCTTTGTGGATGTAATAGTTTACCCATTATTTCATCAGTTTCACAACTGACTCACTGGGGAATCTTCTTCTTCTTCTTCTTCTTCTTCTTCTTCACTTCCTCTTTTACCACTGTGGGTGTCGAGGGAGATATAAGGTTCTGTTTCTAGCTCTTCTGGCTGCCTCGACCATAGGCACATCGTGCTGTTGTAGAGTTTCTCTGATGTTATCCTTCTCATCTTGTTCTTGGTCTACCCCGTGCTCTACGTCCTTCTTCTCTTTCCATGTATGCTTTGTATGGTATGGTGTCACAAGGCATTCTCTCTTAGTGGGCAAACCATTTCACTTGCTGTCTTTGTATGTAATCCAGAATTGGTTCTGTGCCGACTTGTTCTCTTATGATCTCATTCCTGATCTTATCTCTTATGGTCACTCCTACAGTCTTTCTCAGACATCTCATTTCCGTGGTTACTAATTTTCTTTTATGGTTTGTTGTGAGTGACCATGTCTGGCACTGGTAGCACAGAGTTGGAATAAATATGCTTTGAATAAGATGTCTCTTTGTGCTGATTGGGATTGTCTTATGCTGTAAGAGGGGGGCTAGCTGTCCCAATACTTGGTTTGCTTTACTGCATCTAATGTCAATTTCTTTATCCAATTTCCCATTTTCGGTAAATGTAGTTCCCAGATATTTAAACTCAGATGCCTGTTTAATGCCTTTGTATTCTATTGCTATGTTTAGATCTGTCTTCTTTTTTCCTATTGACATTACTTCTGTCTTTTCAGTGTTGATTCTCATATTATTTGTTTCACTTTCTTCATTCATGGATGTTAGATGTTGTTGCAATTTCATGGCTGTAACTGCTATCAAGGCCTGGTCATCTGCAAAGAGTAATTCGTTGATCTTACTAAGATCTTGCTCCCCCGTGTGGGTTCCGGGGCCCCATTGTGGGGAAAACAAGAATAGACCCACTGCCTCCCCAAAAGCATGTCGTAAGAGTCGACTAATTGGGGAGCTTCCTTTGAAGTCGGAGTGCATCTGCCGGAGAGGCAAGGAACCAACAGTCTGTATTCAAGAGAATGAGATCTGTAAAACTGATGCACACGCAACACTCAGGTTCTGGAGCGGGACTGCAGTTCAGTAGTGGACGATCAACCAGAACTTTCCGCCAGAGTGTACAGCTGGTGAACGCGAAGAAGAAGAAGACTAAGATCTTCATTCATGGGCTTGGCATTCTTGCATATACTGTCTATGTAGGTGATAAACAGCAGTGGTGATAAGACACACCCCTGTCTTACTCCAGATGTCACTGTGAAAGGATGAGATGTTCCCTTATTTATTCTAACTACACTTCTACAATCCCTGTATAAACTTTTGCACACTTCGATGAGGTGTTCGCTTACTCCATATCTTGCCATTATTTTCCATAATAATTGTCTGTCGACTGTCAAATACCTTCTCCTGGTCTACGAATGCCACAAATAAGTTCTTATTGTATTCAATGTTCTTTTCTATTAACTGTTTAAGTGTGAAGATTGCATCTGTGCAGCTTCTATTTCTCCTAAATCCCATCTGTTCTTCTGCCAGCTGTGGTTTTATCACTGGTCTCAGTTTTGTTTCTATTATCTTGGCATACATTTTGCCAACATGGCCGCATTCTCGTTTGCTTCCTTTGTTCTTCCACAATGGTATAACTATTGCATGTTGCCAATCAATAGGGGCCGTTTGTTGTACCCATGCTGCATTGAATATTCTGTGAAGCCATCTGATGCTGCTTTCACCTGCTGCTTGAATTATTTCTGTTTGTAATCTATCAGCTCCTAGTGCTTTATATTTGGGAGACTGTTTAATGACTTTTTCTGTTTCATCCATTAGTATGTGTGGTTCTAACACTGTTGCTCTGTGCTCTTCAGTTGTTCTTTCCTGATGATCTCCTAGAGGATTAAAGAGTTCATTGAAGTATTCCCTCCATCTTTCTGCTGTCTCAGGTGGATCTATCAATGGCCTTCCTGTCTTATCATTTATTATTTCAGTGGGGTTATAGCTCTCATCTCTTTTCCGCATATTTTTAACTACTTTGAAAAATTTTCTGCTGGCTGTTTTCTCGTTTTCTGCTAGTGACTCACCGAAATGTTCCCAGGATGCTTGTTTTGCTTTCTTGACACTCCTGTTGGTTTCTCTCCTTTGCAGTCTATAGTTTATATAAGTCTTTTTTCTTTTTAATTGCTTCTTTTACTTCTTTGCACCACCAAGGTGAATATTTGTTATTTCCCCGTCTGTTTCCACTCTTCCGTTTTCCACATAATTCTTCTGCAATACTAAGCATAGTGTTTTTATATTTACTCCATTCTTCCTCAATATTGCCAACTACATGTGGAAGTTGTTTGAATGCTGTCTCTACTTTCTGTTGTAACTGTTCTTTTAATCCTTCCTTTTTTAGATTTGCTATCTTGATGAGATCCTTGTTTTTGTTTAATTTCTTTCTGTGTTTCTTTAATGTAAGATGTTTTGCTGTTAACACAACTATTTTATGGTCAGTGTCACATAGAACATTAGGGATTGCTCTTGAATCAAGAATTCTCCTTCTTCCTTGAACTCTGGTGAGTATAAAGTCAATCTGGCTCTTGATGGAGACATCATTCCATTTACTGGGAAATCAACTAGGATAAAAAGAGTTATTTCCCTATTATGTGTGCCCCTGTGTTGTCGGATGACTGGGTCCTGACTGTCCATTTGTTAATTCATTAGTCTTGGTGTCTTGTGTCACTCATTCAGTTTTTCAGTCCCCTGGTTATTTTCTGGTGTCCATCCTGGGTTTCCTTCCTGTGTTATAGTTAGATTTTTAAATGACTGTGTGCCAAAGTTGATGGTACAGTTTTCCCAGGTGAGTGGGCCCTTGTATGTCCTGCTCGCATACTCTTACTGATTCAGATCTGTATCTAGCTTTCTGTCCTCTCCTACCATGAGCCCTAAGAATGTCCCATCCTGTTTATTACATATCCAGTTGCCCCCCCCCCCCCCCCTCCCCCAATCTTCCACAAACTTCAGACTGGTCATAAGTTGGCTCCTGCATTAACCCATGATGTTCCTAAACTGCACCAAGCAAGAGAACCAAACCTGTCACCATAAATACCGCACCATCACTAGTATTAAACAATTGTGAATGTTCCCTGTGTTGACATGTGAATTTAATAAAATGAACTAAAGGCAGAAATCATAATATAGACCAAATCCCCTGCCAAATACTGGTTGCTTTATCAAATTCAGTAAATTGGCCTGTGGTTTTGGGTAATGTTTTGTGAGTGCATTCTCATATATGTTTACATATATATATGATGTAATGCACATGTGTATGATAAATGAATATTTCAGATATATTGAGAAACTTATGGAAGAAGATCAAGAAAATATAGAGAGAAAGAAACTGGAACAGCAGGCACTCAGAGTAAGTAAACTAACGTGTAAGGTAATTTAACTGTTATGAAGACATGTCGGAGATGTAATGTTAGGCTCAGATTTTTTTATAACTGGTTGAGACACTGCAGGAAAGTAGCTCATCTCTGTGTCATCTGTATTTACTTCTCAAATCTCTGATATCCATTTTATCGATAGGATTGGAAAAATATGCACTCCTATTGCTACTGGGAAGTGATTCCTGAATTACTGAGTTTATATGTACTACACCACATACTACACCACATACTACACCACATACCACACCAACAGGAATTCACTAAGATGGCAGACAAAAATGCATTGTTAGTTTGTGTAAGGCATACTGATTAAAACTGCCTCTTTTTCTGCCTTTCATCTGCCAGCGGATCATAATCCCTTCACAAACCATCTTTTTCAAGGCCTGTGTAGACTTGTCTTTATTGTTTGGATTTCGTAGATAGTTTGTAAATTTGCAATCAGATGGTTACTGATACCATCGGAATTGAAACTCTTCGCTTGCTGCTGAAGATGGGGACTGAGCACTTATTGGAGTGTCCTGAGTGCAGGGATGTTGATTCCTCATTCAACATTCAGATAGTTTAGTACAGGATCATAAAAATACTTGGCATTAAGTTGCAAAACAAGAATACCAACACTAAGGTTTTGTGAGGAGCGAGCAAAAAAAAAAAAACTTTTCTCAGTGGCCAACTGTGAAGGTTGAGGTGGCTAGAAGACACTTGGAGAATGGAGCAGGGTAGAGTCCCTAAGGACATCCTTTACAGTGAATTACAAATGGGTGGAAGATGTTAAGGTCAGCCTCTACTACAATTTGAAGGCATGAATTATACAGGCATTGAGGTGAAATCCTGGGAATATTAGGTTGGGGATCATATTGCAAGAAGGGGGGAAAATTAAGAAGGGAATAGGGACAAAGTAGAAAAGGACTGCAGACAGGTTAGGAGCTGAGAGTATGAGCAGAAGCATGCTAACTACGTGTCATGGCAACAATGGGCCTGACATCCAGTGCACTCATTGTAGAAAATTCTTTTTAACATAAGTGGATCTTGCAAGTCACTCTCACCATCTTCATTGGCAGTTATTTGCATGCCTCCCAAAAGCACAATGGAACTCTTCTATCTGGAAATACTAAAAGGGGACAACTACAGGACAACTCATCTGTCATATCTTACCGCATCTACCCTCCGTTATTATTCTTTGCTGACCTTTTCAGCTCAGACAACACACAGGTAATGATCTGCATACAACATAAAAAAAAAAAAAAAAAAAGGAGAACAAAATATGGGTTACCAATCTTGAATTAAAAAAAAAATGTACACATTTTTATTTTTTTGGGTGCTGATTAATAAGAAAAAAAAGAGCAGTAAAAAACAATAAAATAAATTAAATGAGTTTAAGAGAACAGAGAATAACATTTTTCATACTGATTAACAAATGAAGGGGAATGTTGTTTTGAAAACAGAGGAGGCACAAATAGATTATGAAAGTCTGAAGAGAACAGTGATGTGAGGAGTGACTAGAGGATTGGGCCGATGCTCAGAAGTCAGGGGAAAAGGTGAGATGGATATACAGTCAGACTGTTTCTGATGCCATCAGAATTGGAATGCTGCCCTTGCTGCTGTTGATGGGCATGGAGCACATATGGGAATGACCCAAGTGTTTTGATGTCGATGCTTAATTCAACATTCAAAATATAAATTTTTAATGAGTGGGAAAACACGATGACGTAGAAGGAAAGCGTGAATGAAATAAGCGTGGCTTTTCTCATTTGGAATTGAGCGATTTGAAGTGGAAAATTTGTGAACAGAGAGAAAGGATTCTAGGTTAAACAAAAAGTAGGAATTGTCAGTTGGTGTTTTGTCAGTGAGAGAAGAAGGTTGGGACGACTGAGAAGAGTGTCTGCCCTGAACTGTGAGAGCTGACAGTGGGATCAAGGATCTGGTTTGCAGTGAAAATGGCTGAGGCAAAAGTGGGACCGGAGCTGTTCGTTTGAGTGGGTGATAATGCTTAATGTGCTGTTCGTCAGATACAAGAAACCCGTACACACAGAACTTTTGAATGTCCAGGTAACTGAATTATTGTCGAGCTGTAGATCCGAATTGGTGGCAGTAGGGATAAATCCCAGTGAGAGCGAGTGATGACCTAGAACAGCGATGAACTGACAGAACTGTTGGAACTGCAATAAATATTGAATAGAACTGGTGAACGTTGTCGTCTAGTGTGATTGTTGTGAAATTACCCAAGAGGTGAGGTTGTAGTTGGTCAGTCAATGACCCACGGGACCCAAGGGAACTCATTGCAAAATTCACAATTAGTTGGTTTTACACATGCATTTTAGCCAGGATGAGGCAGCCATGTTCCTGCCCACTCTCACCAGTCACCTCTAATGAGAGTGGTACCATTCTTTGCTTTCCTTTGGGTCCTGGTAATACATAGGTGATAATTTCTGTGCACAGCCTTACAATAATTTGTTTTTACGCTGCCGTAGGAAGAACTCAACAAAGAAAATGCTGAAATAGTGAAGAGAAAACAACTGAAAACCTTACAAGAAAAGGCTGAGGAAATTAAAGTGTTAGAATTCCAGAAACAGAAAGCTGTAAGTGTTCATGTTTGCCTGTTTTTATGCTTACCTATGACTAGAATCTACATTTGGATGCATTTTGTTTCATACTTAACTTTGGCTTTAAGTTGACTCAGCTTGAATGGGTACCAGGAAATGTCCAGGGAAGTAAAGCTAGCTGGCATCATGTTGACTACATCATCCATTGAGTGCTGACTGGTCTATGTAAATATGAATCATGGCATCATATGTCACATGCACCACTGGCCTTTGTCTTCTTCTTTTTTTTTCCTCTTCTTCTTGATCTTCTTATTCTTCACTGGTTATAAATGTCAGTGGAAAGTTCTGGTTGTTCACCCACTTCTTTAGTCTTCTTCCATAACTTGAGTTTTGCATGCACATCCGTTTTTACAGATCTGGCTTATTTGTAAGCAGACTTTTTGTTTCTCATCTCACAGGCAGGTGCACTCTAAATTCAAAAGAAACTGCTAATTAGTAAACTTTTACAACATTCTTGCTAGCAGGGGTTGGTGCGTCTATTCCCCCCCCCCCCCCCCCCCAAAATTGAGTTCACACAGGAAACTGCTGATCTGAAAAGGATCCTTATTTGTTACTACATCATTTCGTTTTTATTTGTGTTTGTTGCCTATGCAGATATTATGAAAAATACTTTTTGTTATTTATTTCAGTTATTATTACTATTATTTTTATTCCTAGAATCCTAAACACTTTCACTTTAAAACAGTCAGTGTTTTGATTGGAAGAACTAAAAAATAGAAACACAATTATTCTTGTTTATTCTATTTGGGAAGGGGAAAGGTGTAGGGGGGGGGGGGGGGTGAAAGAATAGACCCACTGCCTCCCTAACAGGCATGTTGTAAAAGGCCACTAATGAGAGATTTTCCTCCAGAGCTCATCTGCCTGAAAAGCAAGGAGCTACAGTCTGCATACAAAATAAGCCAGATCTGTAAAATAAATATGCTAGCAAACCTGAAGTTTTGAAACAAGAAGAAGCAGAAGAAGAATAAGAAGAAAAAGAGAAAGGAAGGCTTGCAAACAAATTTTAGTCAAATAACTTCAAATCCACATTGAGTTCAAATGTGTCCATATTTGACCATGGTTTCCAGGTTGACCCAACCTGAAAGCCTAAAATGGTTACTAGGTAATGTCCTTGGAAGTAAAGACAGCCAGTGTGATATTGACCATATTTGTATTCATTATCTGAGGTGTTCCAATATCACAGATTGACAAGCTGACTACCTTTTAGTAAAATTATTAGCTTTTGACTATGGTTAGTCATTGTCTTTTCTCCCATATTATATATCCAAACAAAACCCAGAAGATGAATGTTGTTGCAAGAACACAAACACATAGGTGCTGGATTGGATTCCATCCATGGTATTAAAACAGTTGCACATGATAGAACAGAATGGAAGAATAAGCTATGAGCCCTATGTGACATCAGGGCTAAACATGATAATGATGATGATGATGGTGATGATGATGCAGATGATGATGATGATTGTTAAAATAACTGTACTTCTCTCCTAGTCTGTCAAATGTAAGTGAACTGTAGGTGTCATAGTTATGATATCTTTATTGATCACTATTGTGGAAAGCTGATTTTTCTCCTAGTTTTCAAGAGCTTTGGTGTCTTGCACTGATTCTGTAATTCTGATCTATGTCTTCCTTACTCTTTACAGGAGCGTGAAGCTGCATTTGAAAAGGAACAAGAAAAAATCAGAATTGAGAAAGAGAGAGAGGTTGCCAAACTAAGAGGTCTTCAAGAGCGTGCCAAAGATGAGCAGGCTGAGAGGGATGCTTTGAGGGCAAAGAGAGCACAGGAACAGGCAGAAAGAGAGTGGCGCAGGAAGGAAGCTGAGGAAGCAAGGAAGAAAGCAGAGCTTGAGGACAGTCTGAAGCAGGCTCGAACCCAGCAGATGCAGCAGAAGGAACATTTCATGGCTGTGCAAGCTCAGAGAGAGAGGGTTGAGTTTGAGAGAGTTCTCAGGTTTGTGGAAGTCAGTCTGTGTGCAGTATTGTCTTTGATATTATTCATTATTGTAATGTAATATGACATCCAAACATAAATATGACCACCAGGAAACAGAAAATAAACAACATATTCATACCAACACTGTGCTGCCAGTTGCAAACTTAGACACTATCATAGGCTAACCTACATATAATTAACACCTTTGAAATGAAACGCCTGAGGAAAGCCGCCAACTTGACAATCCAGCACCAAAATAATATTTGTACCTTTCCGTTGACCATCCAACTTCACTGAGAATTTGTTGACTGGGTTAACTTCCTGGATAGTTTCATGGTACAGGGACATGTTTCTTTTTTCCTATTCTTTATTTTTTTTTATTTGATTGCTTTTGACGGCTGTATGAGCCAGTGTTTTGTTAACATATATGACATAACAGTCTCAGAGTTGTGATAAACTATTGTATATAGTCCAGCGTATCTAAGAATTCTACGTACCATGGTCTTTGAATCAATCAGGTGCCATCTCCACAGTAAAAGTTATTTATCCTTGTTGGATCTCCAGCACTTGTTGTCTCTCAACCTGGTTGTACACTGAGACTGATGATCAGTCATCTTTTTATGTTATTTTCCTAGTTTTATCCATATTTCATTCTCGTTTGTGTTCAACTTTCCCTCAAGGATAATTTAATTGTTGATGAAATATATCATTTAACTATTTTGTTAATTCTTTCAATATCTATATTTTAAATCCCATTTATGTCTCTCAGGATCTCTGTATTTAATTATTGTAGCTTAATAAAATATTATTCTTCTCTGTATCAATATCTCTTAGAGCCTGAGTTTAATTTTAAAATTGTATGGTCATTATCCTAGTTTCTGCACACAAAAAAGTAGCATTTAGTGTACATAACATTTAACTATTCTCATTTCTAAAGTTTTGTATATCTCTATAGATGTTTATATTTGTTCCCCTCATGTTTCATTAACTTTATGCCAGTTCATCTTCTTAGTGACACCCATGCTTGAAACTCATTTCTTGCAGCAAATAAAATAGTTCCTTTCCATTTCTCAGGGCTCAGAAAGAACTTATAGAGAAGCAAAAGAGAGAAGAGGAGATGGGCCACAAGAAGAGGCTTGCATTTGCTGATGAGGTGCGAGCCCAGATCAGGGAGAAGGAGCGGGAGCGTATTGCTGAAAGGAATGCTTTCTTTGAGGAAGGAGTAAAACTGGATGAGGAAGCAAAAGCAAGAAGAATGAAGCTAGAAGAAGTGAAAAGGAAGAAACTGAATGAACTGAGGTTAGTGATGGTATCTTTACATTAATAGAAACATTAATTCTTTCTATCCTATGTGAATATTGCTTTAACTCTTTAAGGCCCACAAAAATTGATAGTCTTAGCTCACATTAATTTCCTTTTACAAAAATTGCAGAGAGGCTTGTGTACAATACAGGCAATAAAGAGTGTAATATATTTCTAATCCCTACAAAAGTATATATTTTTGTAAAGAGGAATGAACGTACAATTTGAATCTGATGATATATATGTATATATATATATTTAATACAGTTATAGTTAGTAAAAAATACGCGTCAGCAGGTGAAGTTTACAAAGACAAAATTTACAAAAAAATGCTAAACTTACCATGATTTTGAAGCCATAAGAGCGGAGAATATCCCGATTTTATGCAATAAATCCATGTCATTAGAGGTTAGAAAAAGAATTCTGGCATGCTACATAGAGCCAGTTTTGACATTTGGATGTGAATCCTGGACAATTAATAAACAAGCCAATCAATTTCTTGAAGCGTCAGAGATGTGGTTTTAGACATGTCGTGGCATGGAGAGGTGTCAGCAGGTGGACTGATACATGCTGTTGAAGATGGCAGATTGTTGCGAGACATGATCACCCATGCCAGTTGTCAAGGCACTTAATGATAATGATGTCTCAACAAAGTAATAAAACATGTGACTCTAAATGAGTTAATTTAATAGAGTTATCTATACAGCTGGTCAGCTGAAATGAAGCTGGACCTTGCAGAACCAATCTCAGCAATGTTGTTGCTGTAGGTTATTAAAAAAAAAAAAAGTAAAGTAAAGGTCTCTTTTCCACTCCTCTAGGCGTATAGGGCATATTTTTATAGACCAATACCACAAGATAGGTGAGGTGGTCAGCATCAAACAACTGGCTGTCTTTACTTCCCGGGACTGCACCCGGTACCCACTCAAGGCTGGATCAACCTGGAAGTCAAGGTCATTTTTGAAAAAAGTCCAGCTCCGCCAGGGAGCAAACCCACGACCTTCCGATCCAGATGCAAGTGTCTAGCTGCTACTCTGCGGCGACTCTCTGTTTGTTATTGGAGACTCTCGGCGGCGAGTTCAACTCGGCGGTTTGTTCCATTTCTCAAAATTTTCAACAGACACTAATCCTAGTTTTCCCCGCGATGTGCTCATGACCACTAGTGCGCAATTGACACGTGACTGTGGCTCGTCAGGATATTTTCCGACCGCCATCCAAACACATCCACCGGCTAACCACCTACCAACCAACCAAGCCAGCCAACCTCCCACATACCAGTCGATCTAGCAACCAACCAGCCTATCGAGACACTCATTCACCAGCCAACTCACAAGACCCAGCTGCCCACCCAATCAAGATCGCCTGTCCTAACCAACCAATAAACCAACCAATTCTTTGTCTGTGAATGAAATATCATGACATTTTTTGCAGGGAAATTGGAATACCAGAGCAGTATCTCACGTTGGTTGATAGAAAAATTCAGTTTGTTCCAGTGGAAGAGAAATGCTAGGGTATTCTTGAGCTCTTTCAGTTATCTTCTAACTGCCTTTGCAGTTTTTATAGTTTGATATACTTTTATATTTTAAATGTTTCTTGTTTTAACAAATCTTCTACAATCTAGATATTTAAACTCATGTTCCTTTTCCTGTTTATAATTATGAGTTAATTTATGTATTGATCTAATAACAAACCGCATTTAAGAATGTTTTACTGACAGAAACTGTAAGAAATGTTTTTTTTTAATTTGACAGATGAAAATGTGTTTTTACATTGTAACTGCATGAATGAAGTAAATACATTTCTAAATATGTTAACAGTTTCAATTGAGAAGAAAGTAACAAGTAAAAAATAAGTTAACTTTTAGTTCAGCAGAACCCAAAAGAATAACAACGCATTTGAACTAAAGTCTTTATTTTGTTGCACGTGTCAATCATAAACCAGATGTCCTATTTATGTTGTCATCATTTGCAAATCAGCTTTCCATCTTTGTTGTGGTCTTCCTCTTTTCTGCTTCCTCAGAATGCTTCTCCTCATTTTTATTTATTTCCAAACATTTGTGTCTCTTTGCATACCCAGCTGAAAATGGGAACAGGGTTATTGTCTTTGGGAGTATAGGCGGCAGAAATAATCTTGACTACATCATACACCGGCTGCCGAGAGGCATGTAAGATATGAGTAGCATCATTTTCCTGATCTGGCACGGGAGTAGAAAGTGTCCTTAACACTACTTACTTATATATGACACATGTATGTGTTTGTATTATTATTATTATTTGTATTTTCATGTATGTATGTAGGTAAGTTGCACCCCACCAGGACATCACACAAAGCGATAGACACCTGGTGACATAAAATACCACCATGCGGATGAGGATCACCCATGGAGAGGTCTCAGAAACCCCTTTCAGCCGTTAGGCCATATTTATGGCCCGGCTATATTCAGGGTGGGGCTTCAAATAATGAAAAATTGCATCCCACATGGGGACGACTAGATAATAATGATTTTTATTTTCATTTTGATCATCAATTTAAATACTTTATGCTTTTCTTTAACAGGGATGCTGGCATACCAGACAAATACCTAGCAGAAGTGGAAAGAAAAGTCAACCAACCACAGAAGATCATGGCATAACTTGATCAGCAGCATGGTGTCATATGGTTTTAGATGTACCTGTTAATTTCATATACAGTTTTCAAGTGTACAACAATACATGAGTTTTATTTTATAGCTCAAATTGGAAACAGGGAACTAAATATATAATGCTCCTTGTTAGTCTTTTAAATTTTTTTTTTAAATCTTTAAAAAAAAACAACTTGTATTTACTTGTTTAATAAAAACACTTTCTTTTAAGAATCACACACACACATGCTTTCTTGAACATAGATTATATGGCATATGTATAACTACATTGTCATTAAATAGGAATTGTTTGGGAACTTTGTGTTGTAGGTTGAAAATATTAATTTTTTTTTTGGTCATTTGAGTATGGTGGAAAAAAAAAAAAATCAAAACAGACGAAAAGTAGAAAAAGTGAGCTTAACATTATCACAAAACACAAGTGACAAGTGAATGTTACAGGCAGAAAACCTTCATCAGCACATTACATAAATTTATAATACTAGATTGTGAACAAAAATACACACACACACACACACAAATTTAATTAACTATCATAAATCACATTTCTGCCTGGCCAGTAGATGGTCCTTTGAGTGGTCCTTCTATAATACTAGTCATCACTGGCTGTAGCTGATTTGATCAACCAAATGTTGATACATTTTGTAACAATGTTTCAGTCAAATGATTAAACTAAGTTGTAAGATTCTAAAAGACCTCATAGACTTGATTTCCATCAACCTTATCTGGATGTGTAAGTTCCAGGGCATTTTTTACACACGCACGTTCACCATTTAGCACTAAAATTTACATTGCTTCAGACATACAAGTACATTCTTGTAAATGATTGCAGTATACATCAGTTTACACTTACAATATCCTTTTAAATAGATATTGTTTGACTAAACTTTAATATTACATTTGTTAGTACATATTTGCAAATCCGGGAACCAACAATGAGGGGAAGTTCACCCATTCATAAATATTTATATATGGTATAACTCAACAAACCCAGTACCCATGAAGGCATGGAAATGGGTCCATTACTTACCTGTTACATTATAACTTAAAGATGAACTACAAAAGTGCCCTCTGAATGAGCATTAGAGAAAGCCAAACTGACCTACTTTCAACATGACCTACTTTCAACACTAATCTCAAAACGGTGTCAAACTAAAGAAGAATTCAGAACAGGCTTTTTCTTTCAGAATTTTTCTTAGGGCTTCTGATGGATGTCTTCATTTCCCCACTCGCCTCCCCCTCTTTTTCCAGTCTGAGTGCCTGTTTGGGGATTGTCTGGGTTATGGGGAATTTAAATACTTTTTCTTGGTTGAAACAAGTTGAACACATGACAAGGTCAGAGGTAAACAATATGAACTGCCTAGAACAGGAAGAGTCAGTGTATTTTATTAAGCATGCTCATAACTCTATTTCATCATTTACAGAGGTACATTACCAAAACATCTCATTTTTTTATGTTTTATTGTTTGCTTATTTTTGAATACAAGGCTGTGGTATCAAGGTTTATATTTGCACAATAAATTACAGTTATGAATTTGTATTTGTCATGCCTTGAAATTCTTTGATAAATAAAAGCTAACATTAAGCTTGGTGGTAATGTAAATAATAATGTTTGGAACAGCTAACAAAAAATAAATGAAAATAAATAAGTGAATAAAACACAATTTACTTGCCTTACATTCAGCCATTGTTAGACATCTTTCTCAAGTATGCCTTTATTGTGTATTTGATCTTTTCCTACCAGTTCCTACTCTGTTGTTAGTAGGGATATTTTTTTCCCTTCAGATAATAAGCATCAACACTGTTGTTATCTGGGAGCCGCCATGGTGCTGTGGCTAGACACTTGCCTGCAGATCTGAAGGTAATGGGTTCAGGCCCTGACAGAGCCAGACTTTTGTTTTTCAAAAACGGCCCTGGCTCATAGGTCGACCAGCCTTAAAAGGGTACCAGGTAACATCCGGAGAGCCAAAGGGTGGCCAGCGAGATGTTGACTACATCACCTATGGTCTATAAAATACATACCCTATATAAAATATAATTCTAGCCATATATGCCATATACAGAAAGGCCTGGTACTGTTTTACTAGGGTTTTTGGGCAAAAAGGGAAGGGAGTGGTGGGGTCTGCTGCCCTACTCTTGGGAAAGCGAAAGATGCACTGCCCCTTAAAAAAAGATGGCAAACAGCAACTAACTAAGGATTGGCTGAAACTGGAAAAAAAGTTGCAGATATCACAGTCTAGCTTTAAACCACAACATGCCACCTGCACTTTCAAGGGTCAGTGTAGAAGAAGACGAATTTTACTAGTGCGACTGACGCTCATTTAAACAAACAAAAAAAACAAAAACAAAAACGAGTGAAATGTCAGGAATTTCTGTGTGTGTGTCATGATATGGCAGGATATGATAGGGAGATAAGAGTTTTTTTTAAATCATTTTTATTTTCTGGAAATTCAGATTGTGCTTCTTCTATTTTTGATTTGCATTCACCAGCTGTAAACTCCGCTAGAAACTTCTGATTTTTTTTTTGGGGTCTACTTTTTTTTTACTGGTCTTGTTCCAGAACTAGTGTTTGCCCACACATCTATTTTACAGATGTAGCTTATTTTTTTTTTTTTTGATGCATCACAGTATTCAGGACATTCCTGTAAGCGCTCTGTCCCCATCTTCAGCAGCAAGTGAAGAGTACAAGTTTTGATGGTACCAGTAACAGTCTGATTGTACATCCGTTTCCGCTTTCCCTTGAAAGTCGGCCAGATCTCCATGATCTCTCCTTACAGCGCCATTCTTCTTAGACCGTAATGATCTATTTGTGCCTACACACTACTCAAAAAAGACATCTATACAACATCTATACTTGCATGCCTCATTACACCAAGTCTGCCTCTCTTAGATTCAACTTCAGAATCCGAATTTACACGGTTTTGTAATTAATAAAAAGCCAAATAGTAGATAACAGCTGACTATCGAGTCTTAAAATGATTAGTGAGTGAAACTTGACGCCCCTTTGTTTATAGCAGCTGTCTTACAGTTCCCAATCAATGAATCGTAATTAGTTTTGCCCAAGTCTTGTCCGTTATATATCGTATCTCGATCTTTTCTTATAAAATATTGCATAGACTAGAAATAACTTCGCTGCATCAAAGATAAAAAATAAAAAAGTATGAAAATGTGGAATTTATTTGAAAAACAAACAAACAATAGTTACATCTTTTGATGTGGTCTTTTTATATGTTCGTTTTCTGGTACAGCCAGTGATCATACTTGTCACTGCAATCATCACAATATGTCCTTTTCAGGACGTAATTTTTTGTTATTTGAAGCCCCACTCTGGCTTTTGCCAGGGGCCGCAATTTAGGCAGGCCATAAATATGGCCCATTGTCTGAACGCGGTTTCTGGGACCTCTCCACGGTGATCATCACCCACATGGTGGGCTTTGTGTCATCGGGTGTTTATCGCTTGTGTGATGTCCTAGTGGGGTAAAAATTTATTCATTCATTCATTGTCACTGCAGCAACATCAGTAAAATCTACAGTAAAGGGCCCTTTCGCACGCCTTAAGGCATATAGCGCTAGACCTGCATTTTATATATCAATAGGGACTTGATGGGTGATGTGGTCAAAATTACGCTAGCCGGCCTTACTTCCCAGGACTTTACCTAGTACCCACTGAAGGCTGGGTCGACCTGGAAACCAAAGTCATTTAAAGAAACAAAAAAAGCATGGCTCTGCAATGATCGGAGCCCACGACCTTCTGAGCATCTAGCCGCTATACCACAGCACCAGAAGCGTTAGAGATTTCATAGAATGACAAACAGGAGACTTGGACACGACAGGCCGTTGTTCATAGGTAGACAATAATAAAAAGCAGACCACAACGACACCAAAAAAAAAAAAAAAAAAACGTAGATGCTTTCAATTAACTAAATAAAGCAGAACATTGTGCAAGAGTGTGGAATATATAAATGTGGTTCTGTGTGGGAAAGTCCAGGATTTAATGTATTCACCAATACAGGATTTCAAGAGGTAGACAAAGACACACTAGTTTGAGAATGGAGGTGGAGGCAGTCACTGCTGCCTTTCGCTGGCTTGAAAATCAGCTGCACACACATGCCGTGATTGTAAGTGACTCACAGAGCATGTTGGGAAAGGTGAAAACAGGCATGCTTCGTGCAGAGTGGCAAGCATCACTTCAGTGGTCCTGGTAGTTAGTATCCTTTGGATATTTTTTCCAGGTCATGCCGGTGTGTTGGGAAATAAGCAGACTGATAGATTTGCTGGCTCTGCACCACTTGGTGGTGAACTGTATGCCAGGTTAAATATTGTGAGGACCCTTTGGGAGCGAGTGAACAGTGCAGAGGCACAGATAGATCATTATGGTCTAAGGAAAAGGGCGCTGCAAGAAGTTACACAAGGATTTTGCCGATGCTCAAAACTCAGGGTTAAAATAAGACGAATGTACAATCCGACGGTTAGTGCTACCATTGGAATTGGAACTCTTTGCTTGCGGCAGAAGATGGGTACTAAGCACTTATGGGAGCGTCCCGAGCGCTGTCGATTCTTAATTCAATAACATTCAACCAAGAACTCTTCTATCTACGGCCGAGCACTCAGAAGACCTCAAATCGCCCTAGACACTCAGAGAGGTGAAAGAAGAAGTGAAGAAGATGAAAAGGAATCGACAGGGTGGGTTTCAGAGCCAGGTTTTGGAGATCAACATTAATAGAAATTATCATCATCAAGGTGTCTTGCCGACTGGTGTGGGTGATCACACAGAGAGAGAGAAGACACAGGGAGACAGAGACAGACATACAGGGAGAGACAGAGACAGGCATATAAAGACAGATAAGGAGATACAGAGAGAAAAGAGAATGACAAAGAGAGAGAGAGAGACAGAGAGAGAGAGAGAGACAGAGAGAGAGACAGAGAGAGAGACACACACACAGAGGCAGAGACAGAGACACACAGAGAGAGAGAGAGAGACACACAGAGACAGAGAGAGAGACAGAGAGACAAAGAGAGAGAGAGAGACACACACACACACACACACACAGAGAGAGAGAGAGAGAGAGAGAGAGAGAGAGAGAGAGAGAGAGAGAGAGAGAGAAATTCTTCAAATTCTGAATATCGAGGTGGAACTAGTTCAGAAGTAGAACTGTGTCTGAACACAGCAAAATGGAAACAACAGGGATCACATTCTTAAAGAGAAAAAAATATAGGGTGGTGATGGAGTAAGGAGGTTTTCAAGCGTGCCGTAATGAGAGCGACATTCTGCAAAAGGCCTCTAGAACAAAGATAATTATTCTTATTATTCTGTTTTAGTAAACAAAATAATAAATAAAAGACCTATGAAACGCCATACAATCCGTATGCTTCTGTCGTTGGTAAAAAGCTCTCTTGTCATATTTAATTTCCTTAGTTTTCGGGGTCTACGTAGCCTACAGTTTGAAAGTCCCTGCTACTTACCGTGTATCCAGCCATATTGCCAGTGGTAAGTGACTCAAGCTGGTGTAAAGAAGGTTTGCCTCGAGTTGTCTGATCATTGTTTTCGGCCACTCGATACTGCCGTGCAGGGTAAATATTTGCTTTCAGATTTACTAACGTTCTTTGGGCATTCGCTGATGAATTTTGTTGTTCTAGCTTTAATGTAAATGTTAAACAGATAGAACGGTAACATAGACGGAGGATTACCACGCAAATATGGACCGTGGAAATGTCGGAGACCCTGAAAAGAAATTACACACGAAGCAAACAGAATTGTTAGTTTCATAGATCTCTTCCTGCTCTAACGCTGTGAGACATCTCAAGGGCAGAGAAAAGAACACACACACACACACACACACACAGAGAGAGAGAGAGAGAGAGAGAGAGAGAGAGAGAGAGAGAGAGAGAGAGAGAGAGAGAGAGAGAGAGAGAGAAGCAGAAGTTTTTCATTTATTATCGTTCTTTTGGCACTGTTTTAATGTAAGTGTTTGTAGCGTCCTTAGTCATCTATTGCTGCGTATGTCTTATTATTTTTCTCACATGGTACTCACATCTTCAAAACAATGTTCTGCTAAGGATTGAAATCACGAACATCGACCTCCTTGCAAAGGATTTAATCTCTTATGGCTCGTTCTCTCTCTACAGAAAGACTGACCGTCGGCCGAGAGCGTCTCACAAAGCACGAAACCATAACTTCGGCGACGATCTGCAGGGATCTCCGTAAAAAGTGTACTCTTGGGGCGAAGAGCTTATACGTTTCGCCATACACTCTGGAGGTTGGTGGTTTGGTTTTGGACTACGTTGTTCAGTTTACCTGTGCAAGTTTAATGGAGATCACTGGAGTTCGTCGCAGGAGTTAAGAGAGTCCATGCTCTAAGGCCACTGTGCTGACAGTGACCAATCAACATGGAATAAAAGAAGAAGAAAAAAGAAAAAGAAAAAAAAATCGATCTTCTTGTACGTTAATACTTTTACACTACTGTAGATTTATTCATGTCAAACTTTACTGTAAACAAATAGGTCTAAAACTGAGAATTGGGCACGACAGAATATCAAACTTCCAAGTTATTTTTGCTTCCGACAGCCCTTTGCTAATGCAGTTTTTTCATATAGACCTTATTCTACGGTTTCGCCCCCTGAGCTACTAAGTTTAGTGCTTGGATGCGCTGTGTTTTTAAAATGTGGAATGTCTTTCATTTGTGCAACGGTTGTGTCGTATTATTCGATATGACCGGTAGCCTATTTACGTTTGAGCTGGTCAAATACCGTATGAAATAATCATAACTAATTTATCGTGCCTAACTATTTTCATCAACGACAAACTGCGTTTCTGGTGGCGACTGTTGGCTTAGCGCTTCTAGCAACTGCCTTAAGCGCATATTTCTGGATTGCTCCGGAACTTGTTTCTTCATAAGTTTTACAAATGAGACAGTGAGAGACATTTCATTTGATTTTCACTGGCACAAGAACGGAGCAAATATTTACAGTGAAGTTGAAACGTTAACTTGGATCAAGACTCAGTCTGTAAATATGACACTGATTGATAATACGGTGATTGTTATGTTTCTTCTCTACATTTCTAAACATTACCCGCTGACTAAATTGTAAAGCTGATTTCTTGTTGTCCCCTTGCAGATGAGGACAATTTACCTGCTGTTTCTGCTGAGCCTGTTTGGTGTCCTCTCCGTGGCAGGTTAGACAACTAGACATCTATCAGTCGATCCGGTGCTGTCTGCAACAAGAAGTTTGGCTTTAATGGATCTTTAACATGGCATCTCGCCTGGCTGTATACTCTCTCAAACTTTCATTTATCCATCTCTTGATAACGTCCCCCTGCGTGTATCGTTATCTCATTTCTGCTTGTTTGCTTTGAGCTTTACCTTCAAGTATGATATTCAAGGGCTTAGGCGCTAAGAGTTCCACTCGTAATTCTAACGTACCGCGATCGAAACCCACTGCTGGCAGCATAGATTTTTCTCATGGTATGGGGCGTCGTAGGTCCACCCAGTCTAAAATGGGTACATGATGTATGTCCTGGGGAAGTAAAGACGGCCGGCGTAATCTGACCACATTACCCACCTAGTGCCGAATGGTCTGTAAAAATATAGGTGCTTTTCCCATATGCCCGAAGCGCCTAAAGGCGTGAAAAGGGATCTTTACTTAAAAAAAAAAAATGATATTCAAGAGATTTTTTTTTCAATTAGTGGAAATATGTCAATTGTTTCTTTATATTTTTTCATGAAGCAACCCTTTTCTTTTCATTCCAGTCTCTTCAAAACTTGTAAATGTGAATGTTTTCTTATTCTTTATGATCTATCACCATTTATCATCCTCCTGTTGTGCTTTTATACGCCACACAGGTCCTGTTGTATAAACGCACCATTTCATTATGTCCTGTGCATAATCAAAAGTCGTCCCCATGTGGGATGCAATTTTTTTTGCCGGGGGCCCTTTATATAGCAGACGGGGCATAGATATGGCCTTGCCATAGATGTGGCTAACGTCTGAAAGGGGTTTCTGTGACCTATCCCCGGGTCATCCTCATCCGCATGGTGGCACTTTGTGTCAGGGGTCAGGGGAGGGGGCGAAGCTTCCTTACACATTTCTGTAGGAGAGGGAGGCGGGGGGAGAGAGAGAGCGTGGGGGATGTTAAACCCATTAAAGGATTTCTCTGAACTCAGGAAAGTATTGATGATGTTGTGGGGAAACATCCTAATTCTAGCAGGTACATTTCATGGCTAAAGTACATTTAAAAGAAAACAATTGTTAGTGAGATAGATTTAGTTTCAAACAGAACTGTGGGATTTCAGGATTTTGACGCATACACTAAACAAAGTGGTCAAGCGCAACATTCAGAGGATCATCAGAGGTCCTTGGTAGTTAGAATCCTTTGGCTATTTTCTCCAGGTGATGCTGGTGTGTTGGAAAATGAGCAGGCAGATAGATTGGCTGTTGTTGTGAGAGCCCTTTGGGAGCGAGTGAATAGTGCCGAGGAACATATAGATCATTACGGTCTGAGAAGAATGGCACTACAATGAGTATACAAGGGGATCTGGCCGACGCTTGACACTCAGGGGAAAGGCGAGACGTATCTACAGTCAGACAGTTACTGGTACAATCGGAATTTTAACTCTAAGCTTGCTGCTGAAAATGGGGACCGAGTGTTTATGGGTGTGTCCCGAGTGTTATGATGTCGATTTGTAATTCAACATTCAACATCCGAGGTCATAAATTGGGGAAAGGGGGGGGGGGGAATCTTGTATGGTCAGTTGACAAGATACTGGATTTAACCGTCTTCGCATTTGAGTGTGTGTGTGTGTGTATATATATATATATATATATATATATATATATATATATATATATATATATATATATATATATATATACATGTGTGTGTATCTGTATCACATTGCATACCCCCTCCCACTCTCCGCCAAATTTATTTTCGAAACGCATTGACCTATAAATAGTTATAAGGGATGTTTTTTTTTTAAACGGGGGTAATCGAAACAGTTATTTAACTATGCCTGACTTGCCAGCACTACTCGAAATATTAGAGAGAGAGAGAGAGAGAGAGAGAGAGAGAGAGAGAGAGAAAGAAAGAAAAAAAAGAAAGAAAAAAAGAAAGAGAGATAGAGAGAGAGAGAGAGAGAGAGAGAGAGAGAGAGAGAGAGAGAGAGAGAAGAGGATGGGCATTGGGCATGCACGGGATATGGCAACTACTGATTAAGTTAAAATACAAGACCAGTGACATATTAGGAAGACAAATCTAGAATCTCCTTTAATAGCAAGATCACTTCATTGAAATGTAACGAATAATGTAGCTTAAACATGAAAAACTAACAAACAAAAACTGAACCCTTGTACGACCTTTATGGCCAGAACCATATTTAATGCGTTACAGAAAACTCAGGAAAACAGCACGGACACGTAACCAGACACAAGGCGGGAGGTGGACGGCTCACGCCCTGTCAAAGAGCGAGGCATCATGGGAACAAAACAATCGGAAACAGATCTGTTCATAACAAATCGGAGAGTCACCAACCAAAGGGTGAGAAGAAAGTATTTATATAATCACGCCGAACTTTCCACGGATTATCAAACAGCGAATTATCAGTTAGGATAACCAGTTAAAAACACGGCCAAGACAAACGCCCACATGAAAAAAAAATTTAAACTTACATTCACATTAACTGAAGTTTTAGTCTTGGATCATAAAGTAAATAAAATAGAATGACAGAAGTGATTTAAATAAGTAAAAACTGAAAAGCATTCTACAACTTCTGCAATCGTGAAAAAAAAAGTATTACGAATGTCCTATGCTGTACAAGATAATAATCAATAGCAACATCTGAGAGAAGGTTAGAACAAGACCAGTGAATAAAATACTTCTAGGCGCAGGGAAGCAAATGGTTCGGCCATCTAGTAAAAACATAGTCAAACGAAATTAAATATGTATTACAGAAAAACATCTGGGTCTAAGGATGAGAGGTAGACAACGGAAAAACGTAGAGTGTAACGAAACGTTATAAAAAGATGAACAAAACCATCTGCAGGCGTGTAACAGAAAAAATGGGAAACCAAAAAAAAAAGGTGTCAGAGCGGGGTGCAGATGAGGGTGGGGGAAAAGGAATAGGATCGTGAGAGAGGGAGAATATAAATAGCCAAAATAATTCCAAGAATGTAGGAAAAATAATCATACCTAAGAGTTAACGCAGCCTTTTTTTTTTTCCAGAAGCCATGAGTTGTTAACCCTTAGTCTCGGTATTATGGATATCGCAATCCTTCGGCATTGATTCCATGATAAATACCGTAAATCTGGAAGAAAATGTGGCTTTTTTGTCTACCACCGGACGTGAACCCGGACCACAAGGTGTTCGTCAACAGGTTACCTCGCAATCCGGTTTAGCCAACTGTGCTAGCGAGCCGGGCAAAGCAGCACGGTTAATATTAAGAACTGCCAACTGGTAATCTACCCTGGAATATAATGCAGAAACTGGCGACTACGAACAAGCAAACAGAAAGTCGAAATGAGAGCTTGAAGATGTGGGTTTACGAAAGAATGGGTTGCATTTCATCTGAGCCAGAACAATGAAACACAGAAATTCCAGAGCAGTGTTTCTCAACCTTTATAATGCCGCGATCCTTTTATACAGTTCCTCATGTTTTGGTGACCCCAATTATTTTTGTTGCCACTTCATAACTTCAGTGAACAATATGTTTTCCGATGGTTTTAGGCGACCCCTTGTGAAAAGGTTGTTCGACCCCCTAAAGGGTGCGACCCACAGGTTGAGAAGCGCTGTTTTAGGGAAACTAGTTATAAACATAGTTATTGAAAGAATGGGGGTGGGAAGGGGGTGGGAGCAAGTGAAACATTTCTGTAACTTCAAAATGCATAACTCTCTCTCTCTCTCTCTCTCTCTCTCTCTCTCTCTCTATATATATATATATATATATATATATATATATATATATATATATATATATATATATATATATATATATATATATATATGTATTTAAAAAATAATGTGTGAAACTGAAGGCAAGCGAGCAAGACAGTGGGAAGATGGTATCTACGTGTGGATACTCAGCAGGCTGAGTGTAAGACCAGGTCGCGAAATAACATATGTCGCAGACAAACATACAGACATACAGACAGACAGACAGACAGACAGACAGACAGACAGACAGACAGACAGACAGACAGACAGACAGACAGACAGACAGACAGACAGACAGACAGACAGACAGACAGACAGACAGACGGACGGACAGACGGACAGACAGACAGACAGACAGACAGACAGACAGACAGACGGACGGACGGACGGACGGACGGACGGACGGACGGACAGACAGACAGACAGACAGACAGACAGACAGACAGACAGACAGACAGACAGACAGACAGACAGACAGACAGACAGACAGACAGACAGACGGACGGACAGACAGACGGACGGACAGACAGACGGACAGACGGACAGACGGACAGACAGACGGACAGACGGACGGACGGACGGACAGACAGACAGACAGACAGACAGACAGACAGACAGACAGACAGACAGACAGACAGACAGACAGACAGACAGACAGACAGACGGGCAGACAGACGGGCAGACAGACGGGCAGACAGACAGACAGACAGACAGACAGACAGACAGACAGACAGACAGACAGACAGACAGACAGACAGACAGACAGACAGACAGACAGACAGACAGACAGACAGACAGACGGGCAGACAGACAGACAGACAGACAGACAGACAGACAGACAGACAGACAGACAGACAGACAGACAGACAGACAGACAGACAGACAGACAGACAGACAGACAGACAGACAGACAGACAGACAGACAGACAGACAGACAGACAGAGAGAATTATTTATATGCTTCAATGTACTAATCTAAATATTTTGTTTTGTTTTTACAGACAAGAGCCATTTTGGCGATGGAGACACAGCAAGAGCTGCCAACGTCCGCAGTAAGACATTGCCTATTGTAGTGTTATTAACTTATTGATTACTCTCTAAGTTCCAAAACACTGAAGAGTCGGTAGAAAGTGCTATATTGCCCAAGCTACGTAGTCACCCCGCTAAGTGGTTTTTATAAACTAGTCACGTGATGAGGACACAATTTATGTTTAATGTTTATGTTTAGACTACGGATCAACATCATAGCACACGGGTGTAACCCATAAGTGCTCCGTTCTTCTTCTAACTCAAGCCTGAGTCTGAAGAATTACAACGTAGTGAACAAACTCTGTGGCGAAGATCCTGAAATTCTGTGGGTGAATTTTTAACTAAGGGATAAATCTAATAAATGTCTTACGTGCGCGACAATACACACGGGCGTTCGGTCTTAGTACACAGAGACCAGGGGAAAATTACTAGAAGTCTACGTGAAAAAAAAACCCTCACTGGGGCTTGAACCCGGGACCTCTTGCACTCGGGGCGGACACCGTGCCTAGAGACCACACAGGTTCCCTTTGTTGTGACGACCCCCCATTATAGAAATATTTTCGTTGCTACTTCATAACTCCAGCGAATATATGTTTTCCGATGGTCGTAGAAGACCCACGTGAAAGGAGTCGTTCGACCTGAAAATGTGTCGCGACCCACAGGTTGAGAACCACTGCCTTATAGAATCTGTTTATGAATATACATATATTATGAAAAATAGATAAATACATAGCATGTGTTATTTCTTGAAAGACTGGTCACTACTTTCGCTATGCTATAGATAGACAATCCAAAACTGGTGAAAATATGGGGGAGACTGCAGTCAAGCTAATACACAGGAATTCCAGAGAAATTAGACAAAAAGCTCAACAAAATGGGGAAGCAGAAAAACATGCACAACACAACGTAACGCTTCGGCCGTTTCTCTGGAATGCCTGTGCTATAGATAGAGTAGTTAGGAAAACCCACACAGCATGCGTACTTCACTCAAAATTATGCCTGTGCGAAATGCCCAGACACCAACTGCTGCAAAGAGCAATGTTGAAGACGTGCAATGAACAAAGCGCGGGAAGGCCACACAGAACATGGAACGATGACATCAAGAACAGCATTCAAGAAACAAGGACCAACATATACAACATAATGGAAAGACCACACAGACGATTCTTAATCTTCCTGCAACCCTTCGATGAAGTAAGTGAAGGAAGAAAAGAAGAAGAAGAAAAAGCCAGATAGTTAAGCATCAAAGAAAATGTGTATCTGATGTGTAACAGTCCACCAGACAGCAGGCTATAGGCAAACGTTATGACCGAAGCCAAATGGCAAGAATAATAATAATAACAAATAATAATAAAAAAAATTCTCTTGAGTTAATGTTAAGGACATAAATAATAAAAAAGAATTTCAAAGAATTTCAAAAACCTACAGCAACATAGGTAGGTAAGTAAGTTGTACCCCACCTGGACATCACACAAGCTATAAATACCTGGTGACACAAAGTGCCACTATGCGGATAAGGATCACCCATGGAGAGGTCCCGGAAACCCCGTTCAGCCGTTAAGCCATATTTATGGCCCGGTTATATTTTGCCCCCCGGCAAACGCCAGAGTGGAGCTTCAAATAACAAAAAATTCCATCCCACATGGGGACGACTTCGTAGTAATAATAAAATTATAATGGCTTATCATTCTAGAATTGTTTTTCACTGATGCAACTTTCCGGACTAAGACTGGAGAATGGAGATACTCTCTCTCAACATATTATCTGGACAGACCAAGTGCAGCTGTAAGTTTTATATTGTGCAATCTATTGGTTTTTAGTCCTTAATAAAGAGAATAGGGGCTTTCGAGCTGAAATGCTATAGAAAGATTCTCAGAATATCTTGGACAAAGAAAAGGAGAAATATTGACATCTTGAAAGATCTGAACATTAAAGAAGATTGGCTAATAAACAGCATCCTTTCTCGAAAGCTGAAATATTTTGGTAATATCAAGCGTCACGACGCATTGGAGAAAAAAGGGATGGTACCAGTAAGGAGGGGCAGGTGCCGATCAACACGAAGATAGACACAGGATATAAGTGACTCCTTGATATGAAAGTACATGAGGCGGGAGAGCTGGTGAGAGACCGAGTTTCTTTCAGGCAGACTGTGATGAGAGCAACGTTCTGCAAAGGATCTGCTACATAATGATGCTGAGTCTACTTCAGGTGAATTGTTAGATCTTTGCATATTCTTGGCCACTGTATAATAAAGCGGATGATCAATATAATGTTTCGCGACCTTTCTTTTCTATTTTATCACTGCTTAATTGAGCCCTACGAGAAAAATTAATTCTCAGGAGCTATATAAATCATATCCTTATATACGAAAGTGAATCATGGACAGTTGGGCGAATAGTTTTGAAAAAAAAAAATGAAATCGGCCTAGATGGGCTTTAATAGACGAATGATGCGACTACCCTGGACAGGTAGAAAGAGTAACAAAGACATCTTGAAAGAAATGACTGAAGAAAAGAACTGATTGCTCACATCAGAAGTAGACAATCTACATCCTTTGGTCGCGTGATAAGCAGGAGAAAACTGGAATACATCGTGACAGCAGAAAAGCTGTGGAAGGGGAGAGGGGGAGAGAGAAGATGCTGGCCAGTTTGACATTGTGGCATGGGAGTTCTTCTGTGTCAGAAGTAATTGAAAGTACAGAAGTGACTAATACATATTAATATATTAATACGTTGTTGTTGTGCATCTCTCTCTCTCTCTCTCTCTCTCTCTCTCTCTCTCTCTCTCTCTCTCTCTCTCTCTCGCGCTATATATATATATATATATATATATATATATATATATATATATATATATATATATATATATATATATATTCCTTTCTTATTTTCTCTACTCCTGGAATCTGGAATGCCTCGCGGCGCCAGGGCAGAAAAAAATTCTTTTGAACGGACCCTTCTGTTCGCGTGCACTGGGTCGCAAATTATTCCTCCCCAAGCCGCTTAACGGTAGAAGTGGTTTATGATGATGATGATGACGATGATGATTATAATGATGATCGCACCCAGTCTCAGTGGCACTTCGTTTCTCTCCGTCTCTCTCTCAATCTCTCTCTCCAGATATATATATATATATATATATATATATATATATATATATATATATATATATATTATATATATATAAATATGGCGGTTATGGATATATATATATATATATATCTTTATTTATATTTCACTCTCGACATCTCAGTTGTTGTTTTCTTCATCTCTCTTGCTAAGACTTTGTATATCCCTTACCCTTTCTGCTCATCTCTTCTACTCCTCCTCGTATCTAAGAAATCATAATTATCAGTATGAATATTTTTTTTTTTTTTTATATTTTATTTCGTATTTGTAGTTTGCTTGCAAAAAGCTGGGAGGACAACTGGCACAAATCTCATCCGAGGATAAGTACATCTTCATAACGAACTGGCTAGGTATAAGATAGTGTCACATCGTATGTATATTACGCAAACGCTTACACATGAACCTGTTTCTCCCTCTGATTCTTGTTCTGATTACTTTCTTCTTCTAGATCCTACTCTTTTTCTGATTTTCTTTTCCTTCTTCCTACGTCTCTTCTTCTGCCTGTAATAATAAGATGTGTAACTGCATAACTCTCTCTCTCTCTCTCTCTCTCTCTCTCTCTCTCTCTCTCTCTCTCTCTCTCTCTCTCTCTCTCTCTCTCTCTCTCTCTCGCTTGTTGTACCCCACCATGGCATCACACAAGCAATAAACACCCGGTGACACAAACTGCCACCGTACGGATGAGAATCACCCGTGGAGAGGTCTCAGGAAACCATTTTAGCCTTTATGATTATATTTATGGCCCGTCTATATTCAGGGCCCCGGCAAAAGCCAGGGTTGGACTTTAAAAAAAAAAAATTGCATTCCACACGGGGACGGCTGTTTTTAATTGCGTTATTGGATGTTTTTGTAATACTGAGGTAAACAAATACAAGTATAACACTGGGGTGTATAACTGTAATAGTGGGCTCAGTGGTTATAGTTAAATTAGGATTTGTTATTGTAATAGTGGGCTCAGTGGTTATAGTTAAATTAGGATTTGTTATTGTAATAGTGGGCTCAGTGGTTATAGTTAAATTAGGATTTGTTATTGTAATAGTGGGCTCAGTGGTTATAGTTATATTAGGATTTGTTATTGTAATAGTGGGCTCAGTGGTTATAGTTAAATTAGGATTTGTTATTGTAATAGTGGGCTCAGTGGTTATAGTTATATTAGGATTTGTTATTGTAATAGTGGGCTCAGTGGTTATAGTTAAATTAGGATTTGTTATTGTAATAGTGGGCTCAGTGGTTATAGTTAAATTAGGATTTGTTATTGTAATAGTGGGCTCAGTGGTTATAGTTAAATTAGGATTTGTTATTGTAATAGTGGGCTCAGTGGTTATAGTTAAATTAGGATTTGTTATTGTAATAGTGGGCTCAGTGGTTATAGTTAAATTAGGATTTGTTATTGTAATAGTGGGCTCAGTGGTTATAGTTATATTGGGATTTGTTACTGTAATAGTGGGCTCAGTGGTTATGGTTATATTGGGATTTGTTACTGTAATAGTGGGCTCAGCGGTTATGGTTAAATTAGGATTTGTTATTGTAATAGTGGGCTCAGTGGTTATAGTTATATTAGGATTTGTTATTGTAATAGTGGGCTCAGTGGTTATAGTTAAATTAGGATTTGTTATTGTAATAGTGGGCTCAGTGGTTATAGTTATATTGGGATTTGTTACTGTAATAGTGGGCTCAGTGGTTATGGTTATATTGGGATTTGTCACTGTAATAGTGGGCTCAGCGGTTATGGTTAAATTAGGATTTGTTATTGTAATAGTGGGCTCAGTGGTTATAGTTATATTAGGATTTGTTATTGTAATAGTGGGCTCAGCGGTTATGGTTAAATTAGGATTTGTTATTGTAATAGTGGGCTCAGTGGTTATGGTTAAATTAGGATTTGTTATTGTAATAGTGGGCTCAGTGGTTATGGTTATATTGGGATTTGTTACTGTAATAGTGGGCTCAGCGGTTATGGTTAAATTAGGATTTGTTATTGTAATAGTGGGCTCAGTGGTTATAGTTATATTAGGATTTGTTATTGTAATAGTGGGCTCAGTGGTTATGGTTATATTGGGATTTGTTACTGTAATAGTGGGCTCAGCGGTTATGGTTAAATTAGGATTTGTTATTGTAATAGTGGGCTCAGTGGTTATAGTTATATTGGGATTTGTTACTGTAATAGTGGGCTCAGTGGTTATGGTTATATTGGGATTTGTTACTGTAATAGTGGGCTCAGCGGTTATGGTTAAATTAGGATTTGTTATTGTAATAGTGGGCTCAGTGGTTATAGTTATATTAGGATTTGTTATTGTAATAGTGGGCTCAGCGGTTATGTTTAAATTAGGATTTGTTATTGTAATAGTGGGCTCAGTGGTTATGGTTAAATTAGGATTTGTTATTGTAATAGTGGGCTCAGTGGTTATGGTTAAATTAGGATTTGTTATTGTAATAGTGGGCTCAGTGGTTATGGTTAAATTAGGGTTTGTTATTGTAAAAGTGGGCTCAGTGGTTATGGTTAAATTAGGATTTGTTATTGTAATAGTGGGCTCAGTGGTTATGGTTAAATTAGGGTTTGTTATTGTAAAAGTGGGCTCAGTGGTTATGGTTAAATTAGGATTTGTTATTGTAATAGTGGGCTCAGTGGTTATAGTTATATTGGGATTTGTTATTGTAATAGTGGGCTCAGTGGTTATAGTTAAATTAGGGTTTGTTATTGTAAAAGTGGGCTCAGTGGTTATGGTTATATTGGGATTTGTTACTGTAATAGTGGGCTCAGTGGTTATGGTTATATTGGGATTTGTTATTGTAATAGTGGGCTCAGTGGTTATGGTTATATTGGGATTTGTTATTGTAATAGTGGGCTCAGTGGTTATAGTTATATTAGGATTTGTTACAGTAATAGTGGGCTCAGTGGTTATAGTTATATTAGGATTTGTTACTGTAATAGTGGGCTCAGTGGTTATAGTTATATTAGGATTTGTTACTGTAATAGTGGGCTCAGTGGTTATAGTTATATTAGGATTTGTTATTGTAATAGTGGGCTCAGTGGTTATAGTTATATTAGGATTTGTTATTGTAATAGTGGGCTCAGCGGTTATGGTTATATTGGGATTTGTTATTGTAATAGTGGGCTCAGCGGTTATAGTTATATTGGGATTTGTTACTGTAATAGTGGGCTCAGTGGTTATAGTTATATTAGGATTTGTTACTGTAATAGTGGGCTCAGTGGTTATATTTATATTAGGATTTGTTATTGTAATAGTGGGCTCAGTGGTTATAGTTATATTGGGATTTGTTACTGTAATAGTGGGCTCAGTGGTTATAGTTATATTGGGATTTGTTACTGTAATAGTGGGCTCAGTGGTTATAGTTATATTGGGATTTGTTACTGTAATAGTGGGCTCAGTGGTTATAGTTATATTAGGATTTGTTATTGTAATAGTGGGCTCAGTGGTTATAGTTATATTGGGATTTGTTACTGTAATAGTGGGCTCAGTGGTTATAGTTATATTGGGATTTGTTACTGTAATAGTGGGCTCAGTGGTTATGGTTATATTGGGATTTGTTATTGTAATAGTGGGCTCAGTGGTTATAGTTATATTGGGATTTGTTATTGTAATAGTGGGCTCAGTGGTTATAGTTATATTAGGATTTGTTATTGTAATAGTGGGCTCAGCGGTCATGGTTATATTGGGATTTGTTATTGTAATAGTGGGCTCAGTAGTTATGGTTATATTGGGATTCGTTATTGTAATAGTGGGCTCAATGGTTGTGGTTATATTGGGATTCGTTATTGTAATAGTGGGCTCAATGGTTGTGGTTATATTGGGATTCGTTATTGTAATATTGGGCTCAGTGGTTATGGTTATATTGGGATTTGTTATTGTAATAGTGGGCTCAGTGGTTATGGTTAAATTAGGATTTGTTATTGTAATAGTGGGCTCAGTGGTTATGGTTATATTAGGATTTGTTATTGTAATAGTGGGCTCAGTGGTTATGGTTAAATTAGGATTTGTTATTGTAATAGTGGGCTCAGTGGTTATGGTTATATTGGGATTTGTTATTGTAATAGTGGGTTCAGTGGTTATGGTTATATTGGGATATGTTATTGTAATAGTGGGCTCAGTGGTTATGGTTATATTGGGATTTGTTATTGTAATAGTGGACTCAGTGGTTATGGTTATATTGGGATTTGTTATTGTAATAGTGGGCTCAGTGGTTATGGTTATATACAGAAGTGTAACACCCCCACCCCCCCCCCCCTTTTCCCGCAACAAAACAAATTTTTACGAGTGCCGATAAGTTCGGGCATATTTGTACTTTCAGAAACGTTGTCACCTTACGACCAACAACAGATTCACGTTGGAGGGTTTCTGGAAAGAAACTTGGTATGGACCCAGGATAATCGCGAAGACATGACCTTTCTTGTTTGGCATCAAGACGAGCCTACAGGTAACCGGGTGTGGGTGTTTGTTTACTTGGGGTGTGACCTAGTAGGTAGTCATCTTCGTCATCAATAAGCCGGTCCTTTACAGAACGTCGCTCTCATGACGGCACATTTGGAGGTCTCCTCTCTTTCTCTAGCCAATTCTCCAAACCGGTGGGTGGGGGGGGGAGGGGTGAGGGAGGCTAAGTGGTCTTAAGGCATGGCTTTCGTCTCAAGTGCTGATAAGTGCTGATAATTAAATTGATTGGAAGACAAAGACTGAAATGGTTTAGTAATTTCATGAGAATAAATCCAACGATGCCAGCAAGGTGCACATGCAACATGAAAGTTAAAAACACCAAGATGTATGGGACGACCAAAAAGAAGATGGACTGAATGAGTCACTGATACCCTGAGAATCCCTCAACAACCGAGCGTGCCTTAGCTCGGATATCGATCATCTGGTAACATGCGACGCCTACTGGAACAAAAGAGAATGTGGAAGGAATCATCCAGTTCCTCATTTCTGACACAGATGAGCCTCCATGACACGATGCCAAACTTTCCAGCATCTCCTCCTTTGGTCTTCGGCTTCTCTTCCATTTCAGTTTACCCGTTGCCACCATGTACTCCAGTTTTCCGCATTCCCACGATGCCTGCTAGAGAATGTATAGACTGTCTCCTTCTGATCACTCAAATCATCGACGTCGTCACTATCATTACCAGCATCGTCATCTGTGTCAGAAATGAGGAAAGAAAAGTGGTGATTTTTTCTGTTGTCCACATAATGTTTAGGGCCACTAGACGTCGCAGTTTCACAGATGATCGATATTCGAGCTAGGACACACTTTGTTACCTTGTATGCTCTGTTGGTGTGAAGTCTCAAGGTATCATGAAACCTAGACTAAGACAAAGACCAACATCATGTCTTTTTCTTCTGCCTTCTATCCTTCGCTATTGTAAGCAGCTCTATCCAAGTCCTCCCTATCTTTTTAACCTTGCTCTCTAGCTTTCCTAACTACTGGACGTAAATTTGCCTAGAAAAACCACACAACAGCCAGGTGCTGTTGGGGTTGGTTCTGCAACGTCCTGTAAAGGATACGCAACTAACCTCACCTCTAGCTTTCCTCTCCATGCTTTTTTTTGGGTTGTTGATCTTCTTTATTTATCAACATCATGTTCCCTGTTGACAAGCAAAGCCGGTTATGTCTGGCCACCTAACACGATCACAAAATCACGCATCAAAATTTAATTCTATAAGACTAAGCCACCGACGTATTTATCACTTTGCTCTTCCCTTTTGATCATTCATGTTTAAAATCTAAAAATGTGGCTTTAATTTCTAGTTCGCCATGTTGACACCTGGCAAGAGAGTTGTCTTCTATTGGAGAAAAGAAATGGGAAGTTCAAGATGAACGATGTCGCATGCAAAGATCTCAGGAGGCGATTTCTTTGCGAAGAGCACAAGGCTTTTTAGCATCATATATCCAGCTCAAGGATATTTGAAGTTAAATTTCGACTTCTGAAGTTTATTAATCCTTTGTTTTCCTCCATAAAATTGAGTTTTGCGTGTCACTATTGTTTTGAAACCATTTGCGGGTGAATGTTATCGTTCTTATGTCTTCTGTATAATGTTTATTTAGGAGATTTGTGTTGTTCTACCTATAGGAGATGTGTGTTGTTCTACCTATAGGAGATGTGTGTTGTTCTACCTATAGGAGATGTGTGTTGTTCTACCTATAGGAGATGTGTGTTGTTCTACCTATAGGAGATGTGTGTTGTTCTACCGATAGGAGATGTGTGTTGTTCTACCTATAGGAGATGTGTGTTGTTCTACCTATAGGAGATGTGTGTTGTTCTACCTATAGGAGATGTGTGTTGTTCTACCTATAAGACAACGGCTGCTACTACAACAAATGCTGCTACTACAACTAATGCTGCTGTTTCTAATACTGTTACTGCTACTACTTTTACTGCGGTTGCTACATTTGGTCCTACTACTGCTAATGTAATACGATTACTTCTACTGTTGTTGTTGCTGCTGCTGCTGCTTCTATCACCATCACCAAATTTTCTAGGAAGTTAAGCGGCCACCGTGATCCTAACCAGGGCATAGAATCCTGTATGATCTACACAAATATGGGCTTTTGGTTCAACTCCTCTCTTCTAAAGAACTCTACATTTACTTGACTGTGAGGGAGTAAAAAGGATTATAAGTAATGTCTTGGCAGAAAAAGTCTCTGTGAATCGATAGGTTGATTCTTTACATTATCAAATCTATGGCATTATCAACTGGGGAGGGGAGGGGAGGGAAAGGGCGAGTTGTAGTGAGCTGTGGAATGTAAGGCATTGAAGTCTAATGGGCCCAGTGTGGAAATATCCTGGTGGGCCGCCAAATATTTCTCTCCAGCCATGCAGCCAAATGAGACGAGAAAGATAATTCTCAAGAACTACATGCTGGTAAATCCTTTCCTGGCTTACGAAAATGAATCATTGACCATTGAAAGAATATTAAAAAAAAATATTTGCAAGCCGTGGAGAAAAGGTGTTCGTAGACGAAGGATGAGAATACCTTATACACGTGATAATGAAAAAAATGAAAATGTCTTGGTGGGAAAAAAGACAAACTTACAAAGAAAAGAACTATGTTTATGTTGATGTTTATTCAACTAATAACATCATGGCACAGGGTGTAACCAATAAGTCTTCCGTGCTTCTTCCAACTCAAGCCTGAGTCCGAAGAATCTCAGCGCAGTGAACAAACTTTATAGCACCGGCGAGAATCCTGAAAAACTTTGGGTAGATTTTAAACTCCAAATTTTGCTCAGGCAGCGCCGTTCGGCTACTCTTTTCGATTTCCAAATGCCAAGGGATTTTTTTACGTGCGCTACAATAGACACGAGCGTCTGATCTCACCTAGAGACCAGACGAAATTACTAGAAATCCCAGCCTTCACTGGGACTTGAACCCAAGACCTCTAGCACTCGAGGCGGACACCATGCCTCGAGACCTCGCAGCCCCCTTAAAGAAAAAGAACTGATAGGCCTCATCAGAAAGAGACAGCATACACTCTTTGGTCTTGTAATGAAAGGAAGAACACTGGAATATAACATTGCGGTGGGAACGTTGAAGGAGACAGGCAGCAGAGGAAAACAGAGAAAAAAATAATTCCCGGCAGTCTGACATCATGGCATGAAAGATCATCTGTGTCAGAACTGACTGAAAGTATACGAGTCCGAAGGCTGTGGATAGGCATGACTACCAAGGCCCCATGCCATGGCCTATGAGAAAAATAATACAGCAGCAGCTACATGTTTTCAACACTGCATTAGTGCATAGATTTTATAACGTTAAATCTACTCCAGAAATCACGTGAGCTTAAAATTATCATTGTCTGATGTACAAAACTAAAACCATTGTTATCTTAAGAGAGGAGGAGGAGAAACACCAGATCGTGATAGGACAGGATGCTTGGAGCAGGTCAACCAGTTCAGATACATTAGAGTTGTAACAGACCGAAAGAGAGGTATTAAGACAAACCTGGCTACACGAAACGTAGCTGCTGGGAGACTTTTCCAGGTCATGAAACGAGTTTTTTTTTTTAGCAAAAGAGAAATTGACCAGAAGACGAAAATGACCGTTTGCCGCTCTACCTATGTACGCTCTAAAATTCACAAAATAATTCACTCCCAATGTTCCATTGGGAACGAACAGGGTACACTTCCCGAAATCTTGACTCATATTTATCAAAGAAGGACTACTTACTTATGGAAGAAGAGTCCATATTTGAAACTATTTAATTTACTCGGGGGGAAACAAGATGTGGGCAAGTCAATCAGCATAGTGGTGTTTCACTGCTATGCGACAGTAACCATGTTGTCGAGTTTATACCTTAACATTTGTCTTCTTTTGCTTTTTATTCTCCCAAAACAGCATAGGTCCTCTGCCAACTGACGCCAAGTCGTCTTGTATGCAGCTTACTCCATATCTTTTTAACTTCATTCTCTAGCTCCCTTTTCTGTTGTGTATGTGTATGTGTGTGTGTGTGTGTGTGTGTGTGTGTGTGTGTGTGTTTGTGTGTGTTTGTGTGCGGATATCTCGCTTCATTTCTATGCCCACGTGGATTCAACTACATTCTAGTTTTACTGTTCTCAGATTTTCTCTTACAATCCCTCATCTCTTTTACTACTACATGCTTCCTACATCATACAAGGTTGTAGCATTCTTTCGTACTACATCAACATTAATTCTGTCAGAAATGCCCCCCCCCCCCCCAACCCTCTTCCTTCCCCCCCCCCGACCCCCCCCCCCCAATTTCGTCTTCTAACTTGTCCTAATAAACTAGTAGTCTGATACCAATTTTACCTGTCAATATTTGCTGTGTCTTGAAACCGGGTCTCTGTATTGATAACCAACCACCCCCCCACCCCACCTCCCACACACACACACACACCATCGCGGCCCTTTTACGTTTTCTCCTTCTTCTTCATCTTTGCGTTCACCGGCTGTCAACTCTAGTGAAAAAGTCTGGTTGTTCGCCCACCTCTGAAATGCAGTCCTGTTCCAGAACTTGAGTAATGCGTGTGCAGATCTAAAACATTTGTGTTCAGACTGTTGGTTCCTTGCCTCTCAGGCAGATGCACTCCGACTTTGAAGGAAGCTCTCAATTAGTCGACTTTTACGACATGCTTTTGGGTAGGCATTGGGTCTATTCTTGTTTTTCCTATAATAGGGATTCGGGGCTCACACAGGGGATCTTTTACTAAAATGTTAAAAACATTACAGGTTCAAGTCAAGACATCGTCTTCAGTGTCTGGGGTTTTAACCCGTATTGTTCGATCTGTCTCCACGCAACAGTTAGCGCCTGCCAAGAACGTCTACAGTGCACAAACAGAGTAGCTCCAGCGATAATCTCTATTGGTCTCCGTAAAAATTGCCCTCATGAACCCAACGAACCGGATGTGAAACGAATCCACGATCTTCAGGGCTTGAGGCAAACGTCTTGACCACTTCGCAACGGAGACCACTTTTTAATGAAATAACCTAATTCAGCCCATAAAGTCTGATTCTCCTGCAATAAAAATATAAATAGACCAAGCGGTACAAGCATCAACATCAACAACGTGTCATCACCAACAGCAACAACAAACAATGAGAAACCACGGCGTGAATAAGATAATAAAATCCCCCCCCCCCTCCCCCAGCAATAGAAACAGCCACACACAAACTATTTTCATTTAGAAAAAAAAAACAAAAAAACTGGCGAGAACAACAACAGCAACATCTCAAACAAAGTAATAATGATAGTTATGATAATAATATGCCTGGGAAGAGAGGAAGAGGAAGGCCAAGGAGAAGATGGGTGCAGGATGTGGCAGATGATCTCCAGATAGGTGTATCAGACGCAGGACATCTTGCTCAGGATAGGAAGGTTTTCCGGAGGGTTGTTATGGCAGCGAGGTTCCGCGAGGGACATGCTACTGAATGAATGATAATAAGGCAACTTTGAATCTCTTCTACCTGTTGTGAACAGAATATAAATGCAGTATTGCAGACATGCAAAAGGATCTAAGGGCCTCTCGAAAACAATACTACAGGGCTCAGCAGAGGGAAAGTGGAGAAGAGGTAGACTAACTAGGACGTGGATACAGAACTTGACTGACCGGAGAGGCTTTAGGCCTGCAAGCATCTGACCGTCAAAGGTAAAGCGAGCTGATCAGTCAACAACAGTTGGTGACCCAACGACGTCTCGTGTTTGCAGTTTATTGTTGAATGTTGAATAAAGAATTGACATCACAGCAACTCGAGGCACTCACATCAGCGCTCCGTCACCAGCTTGAGTAGTAAGCGAAGAGTTTCAATTCCAATGGTGCCTATAACTGTCTTATTGTACATCCGTCTCGCCTTTCCCTTGAGTGCTGAGCTCGGCCAAATCCCTTTGTAAATTCCGGCAACGCCATTCTCCTCAGACCGTAATGATCTATTTGACTCTCCGGCAGTGTTACGAGACGATGATGATAATGTTGACGATCACGTAGTTTTAAGATGGTTCCCCATGCTCCCATTATAACATTTAAGGGTAGTAATTAGAACAGGACATGTCAGGCGCTAAAAATGCCAGGGCTTACGTCCCCTATATCACAAAAAATAATGGTTTCTATTCACACACACACATACATACACACACACACTCATATACACACACTCCCGCGCGCGCACGTGTGTGTGTGTGTGTGTGTTAATTTTTATTCTTTCCTCATGACTGGAGTCGTGTGGAGTTTACTGTCTCAGAAGCCAAAAAAAAAAAAAAGAAAAAAGATCACTTAGAAGATGCCATCGAAGAAATATCTGTAATTAAAATGTATCCTTTCTTTCAAAGTGATGATATAACATTAGTAGTGACTATTTAACGGCGGTTCAACAGTGTTTACTTTTCTACTTCGGCAAATCCTGCAACGTCTTTGACTGTGACCAGTTTTATCGTCCCCATGTGGGATGCAAATTTTATTCATTTTAAAACCCCACCCTGGCTTATGCTGGGGGCACTAAATATAGCCAGGCTTTGAGTATGGCCTGACGGCAGAACAGGGTTTCCGGGACCTCTCCACCGGTGATCCTCATCCGCATGGTGGCACTTTGTGTCACCGGGTGTTTATCGCTTGCGTGAGGTCCTGGTGGGATAAAATGTACTTACTTACTTACTTCTGCAAAGTCTTCGGTGCCAAGCTGTATTGTCACTTGCTCATCCCTTGGCATCACCAGCGACGTGGAAGGAGAGTACCTGCTGCCTGTAATCCAATACAATAAGATCAGGTCTGTGCCCTAGAGAGCTCACAATCAGCGGCACAGTTTCATGGTCCCCAGGGACTGATGGTTGCCTAGAAAAGTGGCCAATGAAAGCCAGACTTTTAGAGCGTTGGGACCAAATGCACAAACATATAGAGTATATTCAGCTAAGCAGGGTATTCAGCAGATGGAGCGATTCTCACATCATGCGTTGTTTAGGACATAGAGAGGTAACGCCCCAAAGATAAAAACAATTAAACAGGTAGACATCCAGGAAAACCCGTTCAGTCCTTTAGCCATAAAGTAAAGCCAAGTTAAGGCCCTTTTCCATGCTTTCAGGCGTATTGGGCATACATGGCTAGACCTACATTTTGTAGAACAATCGGCGCG
Source organism: Candidula unifasciata (assembly GCA_905116865.2). NCBI lineage: Eukaryota > Metazoa > Mollusca > Gastropoda > Stylommatophora > Geomitridae > Candidula > Candidula unifasciata. The sequence continues at coordinate 945,761 of CAJHNH020001668.1, forward strand.
TGGTGGGTTATGTGGTCAGCATCACGCCAGCCGCCTTTTTGTTTTCACAGGACTGCGCCTGGTGCCCACTCAAGTCAAGGCCGACCTGGAAGAAAAAAAAGTGTCTGGCTTCGTCGGGATCCGAACCCACGACTTTCCCATCCGCAGGCGAGCGTCTAGCCTCTCCAAAACCCCGACTCAATTGTATATCTATATAGTACACTAAAACTGGGACACCAAAAAACGAGCTTCCGGTGTAAACAGCCAAGATGGCCGCGTGCTTTTTTCGTCCGTTTATGCGAAGGGTGTAATATTGCTGTTTCTGCTTGTTTCGGTGTGATATTTCCATCCGAATGGGATCTGAACCGTGCAATGGAGTACATGCACTTGGGTTCAGCCTCACCTCAGTGTGTATTCAGCGTCCAGTGACGACAATTTATCCAGTCAACACGACCAGTCGACGGAAGAGGAGAACAAAAACAGGCATGCATTCTGGCGCCTGCAGGAAGCGACTTAAACGTGACAGGCTCAGCTTCAAGTATGTTCGGATACTATATTGAAACTGTGCTTCGTTGAATCAACGCCGACCCATTTTCGAAAAGCTCCTCTACTGAAATGACATCATTGCCTTGCAAGAAACACATTTTGGTGAAGAGGCATCTACAACAGACGACACCTCAAACAGTTAATTATGGTTCGCGACAGTATATCAGTGGCTGAGGTGGCTGTGTCGGAATAAAATATTGATGACTTGCAAGTACAGGCAGTCAGAGTGTTGGCCCCAGCACAGTTTGTGATTGTAATTGTGTATGCCTGCAACGGGAAGGTGGACGTGAGAAAGTGGCAAAATTTGCTGCGGACGGAGAGAAGAAACATAATCTACTGTGGAGTTTTCAATGCCAGAGAAAGCCAGTGGGGTAATGTCATTACCACAAAACAGGGCGACGGCTTGGAAGATGCCCTAGTATCTGCCGACCTAGTGTGCTTGAACGATGGAAAGGTAACCAGAATGGAAACCCGCCGTGGCGATTCTGACAGTATCGTTGACCTAGTCCTGGTTTCTCACACCGTTGCGTCAGGATGCAGGTGGAGCACACTGAGTTACCATGACAGCAATCACTTTCCTTGTGTCATCTTGGCTTAGAAGAGCAAAACCGGAAGCCATGAAAACAAGGTGTCGGTTTTCGTATCTGAAGATATAGGGCAGGACGCCATCAGCAAAATTAGACGGAGGAAGACAAGCGCTGATCGCAGAAGGCAGAGAAGATCGGCGCAGCCACCATTGTGGAATGAAGAAGTCAAAAAGGTGCGGCTAGAAAAGAGGCAAGCTGTTTGGGTGCGGCAAAAAGCAAGGAAAACTGATCCGTCACTGTCTGAACGCGGCATTTCACGGGCATTTACAATGTTAGAAGAGTGCCCCCCCCCCCCCCCCCCCCCTTACCCTTGCACACCACTGGCATTTCTCATTACGCTCTTAGAGTTGTTTTGTTAGTTTTGATCTGCATTTTCTTTCCATTTGGTTTACGAACATGTTTTCTGTTTGGCTTAGTAGTTATCGCAATAAAATTAGCACTGTCTTTCTTATTCGTTTTGTTTGACTGGTTGTCTTATTGTGATTATTGCTGCTTGCTTAAAAGATATTCTTGGTCTATAAAGTCACTTAGAACATTCGTCGACTCTTTGTACCCTTATTTCTGCAACTGCTTTGATGCGGGTAAATTGTCAGTGATCGTCCAGATGTGGGCTTATAGAGTTGAAACAACAGAACAACAGAAGTAAGAGATTGGTAGATTTAAGGTAGATAAAGAAAAGGCTGACAATATTTAAAGTTCTCATTAACTAACCGAAATAGTTCAAGTAGCGGAGGTAAGGAAACCACAAGTAGCAAAGTTTATAAATTGACAGATTTAAATTAACAATGCAATTTGGCGTGAGTTAAAGTGAAAGGTCTAATGTTGAAAGGTTGAATGTTGAATTAAGAATCGACATTACAGCACTTGGGACACTCCCATAGGTGCTCAGTCCCCATCTTCAGCGGCAAGCGAAGAGTTCCATTCCGATAGTACCAGTAACCGTCTGATTGTATATCCGTCTCATCCTTTCCCTGAGTGTTGAGCGTCGGCAAGATCCCTTGGTAACTCCTCGCTGCGCTATTCTCCTCAGACCGTAATGTTCTATCTGCGCCCCCCCCCCCCCCCCCACCACTGTTCATTCACTCCCATATTTAACTTGTCATACATCAATTTCCCACCAAGTGGTGCAGAGCCAGCCAATCAATCTGCCTGCTCATTTTGAAAGGTCTAAGGAACTGATACAGTTAGTGCAACAAAGGAAAGTGAGAGAATCAATGTTTCAACGACAAGGCATCAGATTGATACAATTGATGATTACACACTGACCACAGATTTTCTCACTTAACAAATTAGAAAAAAAGGTACTTTGTTCCGATTAATATTTTATTACATTTTAGAGCCAAACAGTTCATCAAGCCACCAGCAAAGCTGAAGATCCATTCAATGGAACTGACAAGATCATCATTAACGTAAGTGTGAAGTTTATCGTAAGAGTGCAACACATCATTAATGTAAGTGTTAAATTCAACGTAGGACTGTAAAACGTCATTAATAATTCGAAACCGGAAGGTTCCCGGAGTTCACCCAAACTCTAGGTAATAGGTACCAGAGTTAACACTCTAGGGTAAATGGAAGAACGTCCCTGAGGAGTTTCGTGCGGACGGCGGCACAGGCGGACAGTTTCTAATCAGCTGTCTGTACTGGTGGCAGAGCACTTATGGGTTATAACCGTGTAGAATGACACTGGTTCACATCTCCTGCCTCCCCCCCCCCCTTTTTTTTTTTAAATATAAGACTTTGAAACAGCAATGTTGTAAAATTATGAAACAGTATTAACGTAAAAAAATCAGACATTGATGTCTGACCATGTGAGGTGATATTTGAGTAACTTAGTTGCAACAAACAGTTTACTCTGATTTAAACAGTAAGTAGAGTAAAGATCCTTTTTCACGCCTTTGGGCGCATCGGGCATATGGGAAGAGCACCCATATTTTAACAGACCATTCAGCACTTGATGGGTAATGTGGTCAGCATTACGCCGATCGTCTTTACATCCAAAGGACAGCCATCCTGGTATCCATTTGAGGCTGGGTCGACCTGCGACGTTCCATACCACGATAAAAATCCACGCAGCCAGTAGTGGGTTTCGACAAGTAACTTGTTTAAACTGCTTCTACCAAACAGTACACTGCGGATATAAATTGCTTGAAATAAATGTCGTTTAATGTTTTATAGCATATTCTAATGTCATTTGTTTGAAAGAAACTATGTAAGCAAATATGAAAGTTGTTAAATCTTGTAAGAATGTAGGGTTATAGTAACGAATCCTAATGAGTGTTTATTGAACGACTGAAAGCCCTAATGGTGAAATGCCTGTAGTACTAAAGGAAAAAAATGTAAAAAAAAAAAAGAGTTGATGCAATCCAAATAATGTAAGATATCTTTCAATATGTGTGTTGTTTATTTTTTTAGGTTTACAATTGTCTCAATTTTAAATGATACAGTCGGTACATTGTTTACATGTTTTTTTTTTAATATTTCTGTTTTTCAAACTTAACTATGCGCATAATTCAATCATTGCATCTGCGGAAATACAAAGTTTTCATCTTTCAATCTTGTATTTCTACAGTTTATGTACTAGAGATATGTCGTGCTGCCAGGTTTTGATGAGTCTATTGTCTGAACCTGGTGACATCCCCAAACAAGCTGGCCACATCCATTAGCGGCCACTGGGAGTGACGACTGGGCTGAACTGTCTGATCCTTTGTTAGAGGCATCGCTTGACTGTCTGCGGGAATTCTGAAACAAAAATTGCCTTTGGTATATAAAACAATATCATATGTACAAAGACTTGTGGGTTCTGAAGCCATATTTCGGGGAGAAAGAAAATAAAAGGCTAATGGCCCTAATAAGCATGTTAGTTAGTTATAAGTATGTGATGCAGCATGTGATAAGCATGTCCGAATAGCCGACAAATAAACATTTACTGTAATCACATGTGTGGCCTTATAGACATATGCCACAGCCTAAATGTATACCACCTGTCAACCGCTCTTTTAAGGGCGAAATAGGAAGGAGGATGAGAAGAAAAAGAAGAAAGTAAAAGAAGAAGACGAAGACAAAGAGGAAGAAGAAGGAGAAGAAGAAGAAGAAGAAGAAGAAGAAGAAGAAGAAGAAGAAGAAGAAGAAGAAGAAGAAGAAGAAGAAGAAGAAGAAGAAGAAGAAGAAGAAGAAGAAGAAGAAGAAGAAGAAGAAGAAGAAGAAGAAGAAGAAGAAGAAGAAGAAGAAGAAGAAGAAGAAGAAGAAGAAGAAGAAGAAGAAGAAGAAGAAGAAAAAGAAGAAGAAGAAGAAGAAGAAGAAGAAAAATAAAAAGTAGGAGGAGGAGGAGGAGGAGGCTGAGGTGGAAGGGGGGATGATGATGAGGTAAAGAAGAAGCTGCAGCGGCAGCAACAGGGGCAGTAAACTAATGATGATGATGATGTTAGTAGTGGTTGGGATGTGGAATGAAAAGGGACACACACACATACACACACAAAACAGCTGAAATAAAAAGACAAATAAAAATGTTCGAAGCAGTAAAATAAACAAAATAAATCTGTGTAGTCTGTTTAGAAACGAGTTTGTTTCCCTGCGACACGGAGGAACGAGAAAGCGTTTAATCTGAACGCACAGGTTAAAGTACAAACCACACTCGGTGGATGATGTGGTCAGAATCACACTGGCCGCCTTTACTTCCCATGACTTTACCTGATACCTATTTATGGGTTGGCAGATCTGGGAGAAAAGGTCATTCGCGATACTAAAAAAAATTATGGCTCCGTCAGCTCCGTCATGGCGAATGATGTCAAATGTCTGATATGAAAGTTTAATCACCCATACAATTTATTTATTAACTGTAAAGTTGTCAGAAATGATCTGAAGTGTCAACACTAATAATGCATACATTGATGTTTTAGGAAATGTGGGAATATTTCTAAGCGTATTAATTTCTAAGCAAGCATTACCAGTATGATGTAAACAAAAAGACACAGTAGTGACGCCAGTGAAGGGTCTGTTTCTACACTCTCATGTGCGCTGGACTATTGGAACTGTAAAAAATGAAATACTTTGGAAACGTGACATTGTCAATATCACAGCATACGCGTTTACATCTCAAAATATCTCATGTTGCATATTTTAGACTGGCAATGTGAACAAATGATCTCCGGGCCTCGGAAGCATCTAATTAGTTTTGTTTTCAACCACCTAGACACGTTAAGCGTCAACAACTTGCACGCCGATTCTCTTTTTTTTTCCATCTCACTTGACAAAGGTCGGTGTGCCGACAAGTTAGGACACTGGACTCTCTGTGAGGGACGTAAGCGACAATAAAGACCATAACCTGCACAGTTTGTGGTGACTGCACTAGCCACGTGACCACACATCGTCATGTTAACCCCCCCCCCCAATTCTCTAACTACTGCACTATACCGCCCCAAAATGTTGTAAATAGTCGTTGTAATAACAGTTCTATTTACAAATTAACCTATTCACTATCATGAATTGAATCAGGCCTGCCCGGAACCAAAACAGCCTATTTAACTATGAACAGAAAACGCAACCAGACTCTGACAATATTTACCTGGTGGTGGCACTCAACTCCTCATCCATACAGGTTTCGGTGCCTGTAATGACTGTCTCCTTGAAGTTGTGGTTAACCATATTCACAAACTGTGACCGAGTCATCTGAAATCATGTAAATTGTCAAATTCTTATAGCTTTTACTTGGACAAGAAAATAATCCCAGTGCAAAATGTGGATTAGATAAAAAAAAAAATTCGGACAGATAAAAGGAAGCAACAAAAACAGAATGAAGGAAAGAAAGAAAGAAAGAAAGAAAGAAAGAAAGAAAGAAAGAAAGAAAGAAAGAAAGAAAGAAAAAAAAAGAAAGAAAGAAAGAAAGAAAAGAAAGAAAGAAAGAAAAGAAAGAAAAGAAAGAAAGAAGAAAGAAAGAAAGAAAGAAAGAAAGAAAGAAAGAAAGAAAGAAAGAAAGAAAGAAAGAAAGAAAGAAAGAGAGAAAGAAAAAGAAAAATAAATAAAGAAAGAAAAAAACAAAGACAGAAAGAAAGAAAGAAAGAAAGAAAGAAAGAAAGAAAGAAAGAAAGAAAGAAAGAAAGAAAGAAAGAAAGAAAGAAAGAAAGAAAGAAAGAAAGAAAGAAAGAAAGAAAGAAAGAAATAGAGAAATAAAAATAAAAATAAAAAAATAAAAGAAAGAAAGAAAGAAAGAAAGAAAGAAAGAAAGAAAGAAAGAAAGAAAGAAAGAAAGAAAGAAAGAAAGAAAGAAAGAAAGAAAGAAAGAAAGAAAGAAAGAAAGAAAGAAAGAAAGAAAGAAAGAAAACTTAATTAGAAATGGAACGCAGAGGTCAACAATTCACATAATAAACGGTGAGATACTAAAACAAGTACCAAGCCTTTCCTATATTTCGCATTTAATCAGAAAAGCGTATGAATGGCTATATATACTTTCAACAATACGAGGAAGCAATTAACATGTAAAGAGACAAACAAGGCATTAGAAATACGAGCTGCCAAATACTGTGTATTCTTCTTTTGTCAATTTTGGCTTGCCTATCTCGCTATTTGACCCTACCGCTCTCTCTCTCTCTCTCTCTCTCTCTCTCTCTCTCTCTCTCTCTCTCTCTCTCTCTCTCTCTCTCTCCGATGCTGATTTATTTAGTCTCTGTGTTGTCCCTCTGACTTTTTAAAACTCAATCCCTTTGTGTTTATCTCTCTCCCTCCCTCTCTCATATTCCCTCTTACTCGCTAATCTGTTTCTGTGTGCGCGCATTTTGTCCTATTTAACGTCTCTCAGCCTTTCTGCGTATATTTTAATCATAAATCTGCCTCTCCGTATGCTCCTCGCCATCTCCCCAACCCCAACATATGGTTTGAGGTTTGAACAACGGATTACCATCATAGCACACGGGTAGTAACCCATAAGTGCTCCGTTGTTTTTTAAACTCAATTCGAGTCCGAAGAAGTTCATCACAATGCACAAGCTCTGTAGTACCGGCGACGATCTTAAAACACTTTGGGTAGATTTTTAACTACAAATTTTGCCCAGGTAGCGCCGTTAGGGTACTCTTTTTTATTTCTAACTGCCAGATGATTTTTTTACGTGTGCGGTAATGCACATGGGCGTCCGATCTCACTACCCAGAGACCAGGCGGAATTACTAAAAGTCCAGTTCCACCCAAAAAGATCCTAACCTGGGGTTGAACCCGGAACCTCTAGCACTCAAGGCGGACTCCATGCTTCGAGACCACTCAGCCCCCCACCTCCCCCAATATAAAACGTCTTATTGTGACAATGGGTATGTTCTGTCAACTGTAACAGAAACGAATACGTTCTCGCTGTCTTCTGTTTGCATTCATTCATTCATTCAGTAGCATGTCCCTCGCGGAACCTCGCTGCCATAACAACCCTCCGGAAAACCTTCCTATCATGAGCAAGATGTCCTGCGTCTGATACACCCATCTGGAGATCATCTGCCACATCCTGCACCCATCTTCTCCTTGGCCTTCCTCTTCCTCTCTTCCCAGGCATATACCCCTCCATTATTGTTCTCTCTAGACCTCCATGACGTTTCAAGTGACCAAAATATTTCAATTTTCTTTGTTTTATTGTCTTTACTAGCCAACCCTCTTCAATATTCAGCTCTTGAAGTATGGATGCATTTGTTCTTTTCTTTACCCAAGATATTCTTAGAACCTGTCTGTAACATTTATATTCAAATGCATTTATGCGCTGTTCCGCTTGTTTAGTAAGTGTCCAGGTCTCACAGGCGTATGTTGCAATGGGAAAGATGCATGCTCTTAAAAATCTGACCTTTGTAATTCTATCTGTACAATTCCATAATTTATTCAGTTGTTTTAGTCTTTGAAGAGCAATTGATAGTCGCCGTTTAATTTCTTTCATTGTGTCACCATTGTTGGTAACCAGTGACCCAAGATATTCGAAATTTTCCACCACTTCCAATCTTTCCTCATTAACATATATTTCCTTCTCCATGGCAGTTTTGTTTGTATGCATTATCTTTGTTTTTGCTGTGTTAAGAAATAAGTTATGATTTTCACTATTTCTTTGGAGTGAGGTTAATAAGTTTTCTAAACCATTTTGTGATGTTGATAGTAATACTGTATCATCAGCATAACGAATTTCTGGTATTTCATGACCACCGATGTTTAGGGCATCATATTGTTCCTTGTTTATATCATCTCTTACATTTCTCATTATATTTTCGGCGTACAGGTTGAACAAATACGGTGACAGCACACATCCCTGACGGACTCCTTGCTTGATGCCAAACCAGTCTGATGTCTCTCCATCTATTCTGACTGCTGCTTGTTGGTCTTGATAGAGCATTTTAATGAGCTGCACTATATGTGATGGAAAGCCCATATTCCTCATGATTTCCCAAAGCTTCTGATGTTGTACACAGTCAAATGCTTTTGAATAATCCACAAAACATAAGAACAGATTTACATTAAATTCTCTACACTTCTCTATTATTAAACGCAGGTTGAATCTGTTTGCATTACTAGACCAATAATAATAATGCTAACAATGCTTACGTGCACACAACAACTTACCTCTAGTGGCGGTAGAGGGTCTGACCAGGTTGGAAGCCTCTCAAATCGTGGTCTAGTGCCGTCAGCTATAATTTCCCCTGTAATCGATGATCGGGGAATGGGAAATACTGGCCATTCCCAAACAAAGACATCGTCCTTGGACTTGTACAGCTCCGGGGTAACTGGACCCTCGTCCGAGTCCAATTCACGAAGTTTTTCAGGAAATAGGGAATCGTGATCTGAGTTCTGCGTTAAATATCCGCCATGTTGGAAACTGTTATCATTGTTGACAGTGTTGTCATGGTGGGTGGAGTTGGTATCAACGATATGCAACCTGGATATAATATGTTTATGATGAATGCTAATAATAGAATACTGTTGCAGACAGAATAATGTACTAATCACTGTTGTAATCAACTGTAAAGTTTACTAGCGTGAGCGACCATGTTTTTACACAACTTGCGATCCCTAAAAGAAGAGGTGCTGGAAACAGGAAGCTTAGGCTGGTGTGCCCCCTCCCCCCACCCCAGCGACCGGGTCACCCATAGGTTGGCCGGTAGACGACTGTATTTGTGTCTGTCTCCTTCGACGGCATCAACACTGTAGGAGTCTTTTTCACGGCTTCTATTGTCGTGCAATGCTATGCCACTTTATTTGCCACATTTAACCTAGTCACAACTGTAACCTAAAGCTCTCCCTTCAGGAATGCTGATTTAACGTGACAATTTTTTTAGCAAAACAAGCCAACCCAGACAATGTCATTGAGCTCCTCTTACCCTTTGAACATTCGTAATGGAGCTGCTAAACGGTCTAGGCAACACTGTATATAAGGAAGAGTTTTAAAAAGAAAATTAATATTATCTTAGATATGTTGTAATTACTTGCCCTAAAGCACATCATCCAGTTTCAAAGTTTAGTTTGTTGTTTTAAAGGGATATTTCGTTTCCACTTTAGCATGCTCCTTGGTATTATCACTCACATGAGAAGGCTGGATGTCTGATCCACTACCCTAGTATCAAGAGGGGAGTATACTTGTTTCCCTCTTTTGTACAAAACTTTTACAACGGCTGCTTCGTTCATTTCACTAGTGAATATAAGATGTGTTGTGATATTAACGTTTAAAATGTCATAGACATAAATAACAGGTTTATAAAATTGAATGTCCACAGGTCATGCCTTCAGACGCATTGCCCATTTATTGATAGACCAATCGGCTCTTAGTGGGTGATGTTGTTAATAATATGCCTTTACCTTTCGTGTCTTTAACTGGTACCCATTTAAGGTTGGATAGACCTGGGAATCAATGTCGTTTACGTAGCAGGTGTGAGAAACTAATATCCTCAATAATATGAAAGGGAAAAAAACCTTACCTGAATGGAATGTGTTCCAAAATCCTTGCCATTCTACTCTGTTGTGGCTTTTGCTCTTGTGACGTCTGAGATTGTGGCAATGAAGAGGCTTCAGATGTCATTGTTATGTTCGCTGGCTTCTTTGGATCAATATTGTCTGTAGGTTTGCAATATGATTCGCCGTCTCGTGACTTTGCTTTCTTTGTCTCATAATTCCGATTGTCTCTAGAACTTACTGGAATTTGTTCACATTTTAGTTGCGGGTCAGTGATTTTAATGTTCCGTTTTAAAACGTCAGCGTAACTTGCTGACTTGACATAGCAGCTTATAGGAATCACGGCCCGTTTGTTTATACCAGTCTTCTGTTTATGGTTTCCATTCTCAACTTTACTGGAAACTATAGAACGATGCCCTTGAGGTGGCCTAAAGTCTTTGCCTTCTGAGTTTAGTTTAAATCTATCAGCATGGTCACTTGTTTGGAGAGGATTGCATAATACAGTCATCTTTCCGGGATGTGTTTCAAGGGCAGTAAGCTTGTGATTTCTTTTCTGAGGTTCACTTGAAGCTGCAGGACAATTACTGCCCTTTGGCTTATGTTGTCTGCTGCAAGTGTTCAACTTCCACGAATCTGCACATTCTTTTGGTATGACAATATCAATTAATGATGGAATCTTTCCGGGATTTCTTTTCATGCATTCAATTTTCTCATTGGTGTGTTTGAATGTATTTGAGACTGAAGAACAATTTTCCTGTTTTGTTTTCATTTCTTTGGTGCAAGGGTTCCGATCAAAAGAATCAAGCCGAACTTTTGGTGTATAAGTCTCCCATACTGAATCACGCTTTCCCGAGTTTCTTTTCTGAATATCAACTGTGTCATTGGTATACCCAGAGGTTCTTAAAACTGGAGAGAAAATTCTCCACTTTGTTTTCTTCCTCCCTGTGGAAGTTTTCAGGCTTAAGCTGTCAGAATGGCCTGCTGGTAGATCAACATCATGTGCTGCATCAGTCTTTCTTGAATGTATTTCAGGGTCAGCAGTTTTCCCTTCCCGACACTCAGATCTACTTAAAACTGACGCAGATTTACATTGCTTGGCTCTGGATCTTATCTTCAACAGATCAGCATCGCTGCTTGGCTGGTCAGGGTTGTATAATATTGGCAAACTTCTTGGATTTGATTCAGGGACATCAATCTTACTCGAACCTGATCCATGTTTGCCCCAAGCTGGTTTAAATTCTTTAGATTCAGGGTTCAGTTTGGAAGAATCATCATGGTGCCTAAGATTCTCTGAAATGCTTGGCAGTTGGATCTTTCTTGGAACTGATTCAGGGGCATCAATCTTCTGGTCCTTATTACCAGGTTTACTCGAACTTGATTCATGTTTGCCCGAAGCTGGTTTAAATACTTTAGATTCAGGGTTCAGTTTGGAAGAATCATCATGGTGCCTAAGATTCTCTGAAATGCTTGGCAGTTGGATCTTTCTTGGAACTGATTCAGGGGAATCAATCTTCTGGTCCTTATTACCAGGTTTACTCGAACCTGATTCATGTTTGCCCGAAGCTGGTTTAAATTCTTTAGATTCAGGGTTCAGTTTGGAAGAATCATCATGGTGCCTAAGATTCTCTGAAATGCTTGGCATTTGGATCTTTCTTGGAACTGATTCAGGGGAATCAATCTTCTGGTCCTTATTACCAGTTTTACTCGAACCTGATTCATGTTTGCCCGAAGCTGGTTTAAATTCCTTAGATTCAGGGTTCCATTTGGAAGAGTCATCATGGTGCCTAAGATTCTCAGAAATGCTTGGCATTTGGATCTTTCTTGTGTATGATTTAGGGACGGCTATCCTCTGATTTCTTTGCTGAAGTTTTGACGAACCATTCCTCTTTAGATTCTGATCTGATGAATCCATTTTCTGATTATATGATTTGAAGCTGCAAATCTTTTCTTTTGCCAGTTCAGGTTGGCTTGAAGTTGAAACAAACGGTTTCCACGATGGAAATGTATCGAGGGGACCGATGGTTGTGACAGAATAGCGTAATAATTGCCTTTTGCTGGGATGTGATTTAGTGTTCTGATTCATTTTGTGAGGTTCACCTGAAGTTGTAGAAAAGTTCCCACATTTTGGTTTAAACTGCTTACTGCAGGTGCTCATCTTTAATGACTCATATTCTTTTGGTATGACAATGTCAAGCAATGATGGAATCTTTGCTGGATGAGTTTTCGTGCTGTTAATCTTCTTATTCGGGTGTTTAAATATACTTGAAGATGAAGAACAGACTCCCGACTTTGTTTTAATTTCACTGGACCAAGGTTGCATATCTAAATAATCAAGGCGACCTTTTGGTAAACCAGCCTCCAATACTAAATCACATTTTCCTGAATTTATCTTCTGGACATCAATTTTGGCATTCTTATAATCAGAGGATCTTAACACCGAAGGGGAAATTCCCCACTTTGGTTTCTTTTTCCCAGAGTAAGGTTTCAGTTTCAAACAGTCAGAATGTCCCTTTGATAGACTGATATCTGATGCTGCATCTATCTTTCTTGAATTTATTTCAGGGACAGCAGTTTTGCTACTCGTATACGCTGACGCGTTCAAGACTGAAACAGATTTACATTCCTTAGCTCCAGAATGATGATTCAATAGACCAGCATTGTTGCTTGCCATGTCAGGATTGTGTAATGATGACATGTTTCTTGGTTTTGATATAGGGGTATACATTTTCTGATCCGTTTGTTCAGGTTTACTCAGAACTGATTCAAGTTTGCCCCATGCCGGTTTCAATCCTTTAGATTCAGACTTCATTTTGGATGAATTATTATGAGGCTGAAGTTTGTCAGAAAGGCTTAACAAGTGAATATTTCTTGGATTTGATTGAGGGGCATGAATTTCTTGGTCCTTATGTTCAGGTTTACTCGGAACTGATTCAAGTTTGCTCCATGCCGGTTTCAATCCTTTAGATTCAGAGTTCAGATTGTAGGAATCATCATGGAGCCCAAGTTTGTCAGGATTGCCTAGCAACTGAAGCTTTCTTGGATTTGATTTAGGGACGGCAATCCTCTGAATTCGTTGTTCAATTTTTAACGGATCATTCCTCTTTGGGTTCTGATTTGATGAATCCGTTACCTGATTATATGTTTTAAATATGAACGTTTTCTCTTTTGCCTGTTCTTGTGCGCTTGAAGATGAAACAAAAGGTTTCCATTTTGGCTTTGAAGCCCTACAGGTAGATGTCGTATTTAATAGAGCAGCACAGCTCGCTGTTTTGTCGGGGTTACTAGGGATCAACTCCCGTGTCTTGGCTCCAACCAGGCAATCTGGAGACGGAAAACTGGTTGTCGTCTTGGCAACCGACGCAGGAAATGAACATACAGATGTGTCCAGTTTCAAAACCGATGCTGGTTTCTTTCGTGGATCTTCAAGGGAACCATTGACCAACTGATGGGTCTTCTCTGCTGTCGACTTAATTTCTCTTGCATCAGCCATAATCAGAAAATTGATCTGAGAAGTTTGGTTGAAATATCGTTTACATTTACTGAATATAACACTTACATGTACGTCTTTATGTATGTATGAAAATGTGTCGTGAGTGTGTAGGTCCGTCTAATCGTAATATGTATGTATGTATGTATGTATGTATGTATGTATGTATGTATGTATGTATGTATGTATGTATGTATGTATGTATGTATGTGTGTATGTATGTATGTATGTATGTATGTATGTATGTATGTATGTATGTATGTATGTATGTATGTATGTATGTATGTATGTATGTATATATATATGTGTGCGTGTGTGTGTGCGTGCACACATATTTTGCAAATTGTTATAACAAGGAACATGATTTGTAAACTATGACAACTTTTCTGTAACCATAACCAGACTGCGAGAATAACAAAGGGGTAAAGGGGTGAAGCCAGACAATAGCGTAAAGCGGGCAATCAAAGAAGAAGAATAAACAAACACAGAACCTTATGGCGCAATCCGCTACACACTTAGAAGGGGATAAGAGCGCTAGTTTGATGTGCAAAAAGTATGGTCATTTGACTAACTACAGTAATACCAACTCGGTAATGGATAACAAAGGACCCTTTTCCACCCGTCTCAGTAGTATTGAGAATATAGTGTTAAATTTATATTTCACAGACCAGTCGGCACTTGCTGTGCCATTTGGTAAACACCAAACCGACCGCCTTTACTTCCTAGGAATTTACCTGGTACCCATTTAAGGCTGGGTTAACCTGGGAGCCAAGGTCTTTAAAAAAATATTGTTCAGTTAAGAAAAATTCGTGCGATGTTTGCCGTAGAAAATGAATGCACATATGATGAGCTGCTTGGTAACTTACGAGTTTCTGCCGTTTCTCTACCGTTTTACTTTGCAATATAATGAAAATATGTCTATCTCGTATTTATTTGTTTTAAACTACCCTGTTAACAGAGGGGTGATTCATAAATTTAAGTAAAGGTAAACAGTCTGTGTGCTTAAAGGGACAGTTGGCAAGTCGTGTAGGCAGTGATATTTGTCCTTTCGTCCTAATATATTATTACAGAAAATCAGTTCTTAACAGAGTATATACGGTATGTTTATGAGGGGCAGTGACTCTGTTCTTTCCCTTTAAAAAATGGACCCACTAGCCATCCCCTTGTGGGATGCAATCTGCCCTTATTTTGAAGCCCCACCCTGGCTCTTGCCAGGGGCCGCAATATAGCCTGGACATAAATATTGTCTAACGGCTGAACGCGGTTTATGGGTCCTCTCTACGAGTGATCCTCATTGACATGGAGGCACTTTGTGTCATCGGGTGTTTATAACTTTGGTGATGTCCTGGCGGGATAGAAAGTCAGTCAGTTTTTCCCCAAAATGGGGTCCAGAACCCATACAAGGAAACAAATATACTACCCCCCCCCCCCCTTTTCCTATCAATGATATTTGGTCAAAGCTTTTACTGTTATGTGCCCGTCCATGACTTTTGCGTCGCAAACACGTTTCGTAATGCCGGAGTGCCGGGTTCTTTCCTAACTGGGGGCGATTTGTCTCATACTGCCAAAAATGATCGTCTCATATTAAAAAAAAATGTATTTTCTCTGCTAGTATCTACCACAAGATTTAGGGCGCAATGCTCATTGTCCCAGTAAAATAAAACACAAATATCTTTCCGTCTGCCTGATCGTACATAGCTGCAGACGTTTTGGAAACATTTTCAGAAGCCTTATAAGGATTTGATGCTAGCTGGTAATATTTATAGATCAATGTGCATTATTATCGTAATTTGGCCAGTATCATCTGGCTCGCCTTATGTTTGTTCCGGGGTCCTATGGAATGCGGGCGGGGTGGGGGAGATAATGGTCCTGCTGCCCCCTAATAAGCATGTCGTAGGAGGCGAATAATTACGGGTGTTTCCTTGGAATTGGGATTACGTCTTCATGTGAGCCAAGCAACCAGTAGTCTGCATAAAATAAGCCACTGTTGTAAAACGGATGCACATGCAAACCTCAGGTCCATGAAGGAAGTCAAAGTCCAGAAATAGACGAACAACCAGGGTTTTCCACTGTAGTTTACAGCCAATGAAATCAAACAAACAAACACTTCCCGGCACCCATTCTTGGACTACGACAAAGCTAGTGCCCAGATCAATTTAGAGACTTCGAATTGACGATCACCAGGCATGTAATCATGTGTGCCAGTCACTTCTCTACCGATATTTACTCATCATATAGGACGGCCTTTACAGTACGCTGCTCTCATCACAACTAACCTGTAGTATCATCCATCTGTCACTCCCTCACATTTCTGCTGTTTCTTCTTAACGTTCACCGTCAAAAGTTCTGATGATTCGTCCACTTCTAGACTTTAGTTTTGTTCCAGAACTTGAGTTTTGCGGGTGCATCCGTTTCATCTGTCTGATTATACGTATGCAGCCTGTTGGTTCCTTGCCTCTCAGGCAGATATCCTTCGAGATCAACACAGGAAGTACTTATTTTATGCCGTGGATATCTTTAATATAACATGATCATGTGTTGACTTCTGTTGCTTCCTCCAGACACGACGTCTTCCATTACTGGTCTCTCAGAACCAATGTTACGTTAAACATGGTTAAAATATTTCAGGTTCTAAGACAGCATTCTTTTGTGTTGTTTTTCTTTCTTCTTCTGCGTTTGTTCGTGGCAAATTGCATTGTTGTTTACAGCAAGGTTGAAATATCCGCTAATTTCCAACCTACATATCGAATTTGTGCAAGGCAATAATTGCTCGCCTTTTACATGTGCCACCTGGGTCTACTCTTGTTCCCTCCTCTAATGGAGCCACATGATTCATTGCGAGGATTCTGATGTTCAGTATTCCATAATTCCCCGTGTGGGATTCGGGGCCCTATTATAGGGAAAACAAGAACAGACCCACTGCCTACCCAAAAGCATGTCGTAAGAGTGGAATAATTGTGAGCTTCCTTCGAAGTCCTAGTGCATCCGCCTGAGAGGCAAGGAACCAGCTGTCTGCATACAAATGAGTCAGGTCTGTAAAACGGATGCACATGCATGCCTCATATTCTGGAACAGGACTGCAGTCCAGAAGTGGACGAACAACCAGAACTATCCACCAGAGTTTACAGCTGGTGAACACGAAGAAGAAATATTACATAGTGACCTCCCACGAATGCTGCCACCGTGATCAAGATCATACTGACCGATGAGATCAATCTTCTTCTTCTTCTCGTTCTTCAGCTGTAAACTCTGGCGGACAGTTCTGATTGTTCGTCCACTTCTGGACTGCAGTCCTGTTCCAGACCCTCAGTAATTTGTGAGCATCTATTTTAAAGATCTGACTCATTCGTGCGCAGACTTTTGGTTCCTTGCCTCTCAGGCAGATGCACTCTGACTCCGAAAGAAGCTTCTAGTTAGTCGACTGTTACGACACGCTTTGGTGGGTAGTGGGTCTATTATTGTTTTTCCTATAATAGGGCCCCGAAACCTACACGGGGATGCGATCAATGAACCAGATATTGTTTGAAATAAATGGCTGCTAAACTCGCCTCATTTATGATACATAATAAACAGTCAAGTGTGTTCATATCTGATTCATATTTGGCCAAAAAAAAGTTTATTCTTCTTCTGTCATTCAGTTCCCAATTGAGCATAGGTCCTAACCATCTCACCTGAAGCTCACAAGGTTAAGAAAGAAAGGTAGACGATAAAACACAAAGATAGAGAAGGAAACTAAATAGCGAAGTGAACCAGACGGAGAGGATATGATGGGAACTGCATGCGATAGCAGCAGATAGGACCACATGACGCTCGTTGCTTGAAGGCCTATGCTCCACTGGAGGACAAAGTTGGCGCACATATACACAATCACTATAATAACATTCATCATCCTCATGTTATACGTCACATAAAGTTCAGTTTAGTCTATCATTTTGTTTTACTCTTTCCATGCCATTCATTCCCTATTATGTTGTGCGATTATATCTTACATACAGTTTACAGTATATCACTGCATTCCATTTTATCACGTGCAATAACTCGATATCATAGATGGAATCCAGTCTGGCATCTTTGGCTTCTCTCATCAACGTTCACCTCAGGGTTTCTCGGGCGTTCTATTTTTCCTCAATCTAGGTTTTTCCCTTTTCACTGCCTCTTTGGTGATTCTCTGATCGTCTCTTCTCTGAATATGTCCGGTATAGCACAATCTCCCCCTGTCTTAGAAGTGTTGATACTAGTGGCTGCCCGGACATTTTATAATAACATTACCCTAAGACATTTTCTCGACGGACCGAACCAGCACAGTTGTTGGCAATTTTCCGAATAACTCTAATATTAAATAACTATTGGAATGCTTTGTGTAGGGAAATCGTCCAGTTTGATCTTGTCTTCCTTGCCAAACTACAGTAGACCACTGTAAATACGAGGCTACCAGTCGTTTATTTGATACGTCTTACGACAGGGAGTATTTATTTTTGCTTAATTAAACACATTTACCTTGTGCTCTACACATTACTACACTTGGCAACGTGTGTCGAGTTTTGAAGAAAATGTGTGTAAGAAAGTTAATGACTAGAGAAAGATTATGATCAATTCGAAATAGAATATATTATCTTTGCATTCTCCTAAAATTTAAATTAATAAAAAATCTACCTTAATTTCATGTGTATACAAAAGAAACGTTCAACAGCGCAAGAAATACATGTTTCCTAAAAACGAGCGTTAAACTGACAAAATCACAAGAAATAAATGTTTCCTAAAAAAGAGCGTTAAACTGACAAAATCACAAGAAATAAATGTTTCCTAAAAACGAGGGTTAAACTGACAAAATCCCAAGAAATAAATGTTTCCTAAAAACGAGCGTTAAACTGACAAAATCCCAAGAAATAAATGTTTCCTAAAAACGAGCGTTAAACTGACAAAATCACAAGAAATAAATGTTTCCGTAAATAAAACAGACACATTCACAACATGAATACTTACATTTACTGCAGGCAGCGTAGAAGAAAAAGCTTCCTAAATGTCAGTTGTGAAGAACGCAGTCATAAAATAAATCCTTAACACTACACAAAGTCACAGATGAATCAAATGACCAGCGACGAATGTACCTACAGTGACCAAGATTAGACTGACCAGTTTTAGATACCAACCGGACATTGCTTGAAACTAAATAGTTGCTAAATACGCCCCGCCCCTATAACGTAACTCCTCCTACTTATTTTTGGACAACAAATCTGGCTGGGATGTAGGTAACACGCTAGCTACTCCTGAGTTGCCCAGCCCTGGACGAGGAAGGAGAGTTTGCACAGCAAGCGGCGAATTGTCCAAGCGTGTCGTGGGAGTGTCTTGTTGACTAAAGTATTTCTTTCTTTCTTTCTTTCTTTCTTTCTTTCTTTCTTTCTTTCTTTCTTTCTTTCTTTCTTTCTTTCTTTCTTTCTTTCTTTCTTTCTTTCTTTCTTTCTTTCTTTCTTTCTTTCTTTCTTTCTTTCTTTCTTTCTTTCTTTCTTTCTTTCTTTCTTTCTTTCTTTCTTTCTTTCTTTCTTTCTTTCTTTCTTTCTTTCTTTCTTTCTTTCTTTCTTTCTTTCTTTCTTTCATTCTTTCTTTCTTTCTTTCTTTCTTTCTTTCTTTCTTTCTTTCTTTCTTTCTTTCTTTCTTTCTTTCTTTCTTTCTTTCTTTTCTTTCTTTCCATAGAACGGTTTTCATAATCCGTATCAAGTGCACTGCGAAGAGGTGAAGGATTGTTGGGTTTTGCAAAGAAACAAGTTCAAATTAATTTTCATGCACCCATTAAAACAAAAACCGGACTAATTTTTTGTTTACTTATATATTTATGTTCGCATTTTACTTTGAATAACTACTGACAACCATTGGGATCCTCTAGTGTCCACATTCTCAAACCACGCCTATTGAACATATAGTGCTAGCCGAATTATTATATGCGTTTAGCAACGGTCACATTTACTTCCTAGTATATTTTATAGCAGCCATTTTAGACCATGTCAACTCGAGAGCCAATGGCACAATCCGCACCTATTGTTTTAAATGTGTTCACCTATCTAGATGTCTCCTCCATTCTCTCTCTCCTTCTCTCTCTCTCTCTCTCTCTCTCTCTCTCTCTCTCTCTCTCTCTCTTTCTTCGTTTTTAAATTGCAAAGGGATTAGGAAGCAACAGAGATGTGGTTTCTGAGATGAATGTTAAGAATAACTTGGACGACCAGAGTAACTAACAACGATTGCTTGAAAGAGGCTTATGAAAGTAGATCTCTATATACAACAATAAGAAAGAGACAAACTCTTTTCTTTAGCTACATAATGAGAGGAGAGACATTGGAGTACATCGCGACAACTGGAAAGATCAGTGGAAAAAGGGGTAGAGGCAGACCAAGAGAGATGATACTGGTTGGGCTGAAACAATGGCATGGAGGGATATCATCAAGAGAGCTGTTCCAGGCAACCAGGGATCGTGATCTGTGGAGACGTATGAGCGCCTACGCCAGTTGGCAGGGCACATGATGATGATGATTGTATAAGGCTTTGAAACGCTTGCAAAAATATTAATTATGAGTTAAAAACCAATATTATAGCACTTGCGACCATCCCCATTAGTCCATTTTCAGCAGCAAGCAATGAGTTGCGATTCCAATGGTGCCAGTAGCAGTTTGATTGTTTATCCGTCTAACCCAGTCCTTGAATGTTGTCTCACCCTGTCATTGAATGTTGGGCGTCGGCCAGTTCCCCTAGTCATTAATGAATACATCTTATCTTTGCTAGGCGTGCTTTGGGTGTCATGTGTTAATTGGCGTGTCTCTTTTGTCTCAAGTCTTGTAATTTCATTGTATATGTCTTATTCTAAGGGTATTCGTCATACTGTACAACACTTGATAATGAAAGAGCTGACCCAATGTACCAATGCAAATGAGAAAAAGCATAAACAGAGCTGAAATCATCAACGCCGTCCGGATTAGGTTGGAAGATAATGGCGAATCTCTGACGCTAACACGACTTCGTGTCTGTTTTATGCGACACAGTCTGTTAGTTCTTCTTCATCTCTCAGATATATGCCTCCAGCTTCAAAGGAAACCACCCTGACTAGTGGCCTATACGACATGCTTGTTGGGGACAGTGGGTCTAGTCTTTTACCACTTTTGAGACCCCGTACCCACACAGAAAGAGCCAAGATCAAATGACCCGACAGGTCATTGGTGTTTTAACTTCTAAAGTATCTATATGAACAACAATTACAAGCATATAGAAAGTGACACAAGATTTAATGAAACTTCATACAGCAATAGTATTTAAATGTACGGTGACCACACTGAAGTTAAAACATTCGTTAGTCCATCACAACAATAGGGTCACTTTAGACAATCAAACAACGTTCAGGATACAGAAAGAAAGAGAATATACATTCAACGGTTTGATTCCCGCGTTTCCAGTTTCTAGGTTGATTTGAATCAGTGGAAATTTCATCACAAATGTACAAATGAATATTTCATATCTCGGTTGCAGTAATATATTATAGTCTTTGTGTTAGATTAGAAGTCTTAGTTGCAGTCGTTCTTGATTAGAATGACATTGTATTGTCGTATACCTGGGTTGTTCTGACTGACTGACTGACATTCTACCACACTAGGACATCACACAAGCGATAAATACCCGATGACACAAAGTGCCACCATGTGGTTGAGGATCGCCGTGGAGAGGTCCCAGAAACCGCTTTCAGACAATTGGCCATTTTATGGCCTTCCTATATTGCGGCCCCTGGCGAAAGCCAGAGTGGGGCTTTAAATAACAAAAAAATTCATCCGAAACTGGATGTATAGCTTAGTACATCAGAAACCACATTCAACATTATTAGTTATATTGGGAGTCCCACTTACAGTGACTGGTACCAAAATTAGACTGCCAGTTACAAATATATATATATTCACATAAACATATATGCACACATACATACATATCAGACAATATATGTCAGATGGCTTTATGTAGAATAATATTTCCTGGTATCCATTTTAGGCTCAGCGAAAACTATACCGTCGTATTCGCAAAAGTATTGGGCCCGGGTGCATGTATGTTGTAACTTTCTCTTTCCGACCCTCACGGCTCTCTACCACCCCCCACCCCCCCCCCCCCACACGTCAATGTATATTACAACTCTGTGTCCGCAATGGGATAGGTGTCCCTGACATTCTCATCAGCTGTAGCCAAGTTCGCAAAAGTTTTGGGCTACGATATGTGACCGCGTGCATGTATGTTGTAACTTGAAAAAAAAAAATCATACAACTTTCTCTTTCCGACCCTCACGGCTCTCTATCCCCATTCTCCCATCCCGTCAGTGTATATTACAACTCTCCGCATTGGGATAGGTGTCCCTGACATTCTCATCAGCTGTAGCGAAGCTGGCTATAAAGAAAAGTTTCGCTAGAGGTCAGGAGTTGACAGCCATAAACCTTCGCTGCAACCCCAGGGGCTATAACCCCATCCCTTCATGTGAAAATGGTTGCAGCAGCTTAAGGCATGTCCAACATGATAACAAATATATCGTTGATGACCAGGTGTGTTGAGGGTACGATAATGTCCTGCATTTGTTCCCCTGTCGTGTCTCTGTTGTCACCTTTCATTTCCTGGATGGGTTATCTTAAATTAGGCAACTTGAATCTTTTGTTAGCTCTCCTTTTTTGCCAGTTTACTGACGACTTCATATAAGTCTCCCCTCCCTTGAGGCAATCCTGAGTGATTCTTCCCAGGATATGGGCGATAGGTCGATTACGCGCAACCCTATTATAACTTTATGACATGTTTGTGGATGTGGGCGAGGGGTAGGGTCTTTTGTTTCTTTCCTCAAAATATAACCTGGAACATTCGAAAGCCCAGATGAAGTAACCAGAATGTCTCTAGGGGCTTTAACAGCAAACCTTTTCCCCTTAACAACAATCACAGGCGTACAGAAAGGAGCTCAAGATTGAACGACACTTTAGACACCATAAATATTTAAATCTGCAATGACCACACCCGGATTGAAACATGTGTCCACCGGACATTGACTGTGTCGCACTGAAGGGTCAAGTTTATTTAGGGGGAAAATATTGTTGGTTTATCACAATAATGGCGTCCTTTTAGACAGCGAAATGACGTTGACGAATCTAAAGATACAAACAGGCATATTAAAATATTTTGTTCCCCTATTTTTAGTCACCATCTGGTCATTGAATCAGTGCAGATTTCATCTGGGAAAATTATAAAAGTAACTAATGTTAAGCAGTCTCGTCCTTTTTAGGACGAAATTTGTTATTATTTGAAGACCCACCCTGGTTTTGCCAGGGGCCGCAATATAGGCAGGCCATACATATGGCCAATTGTCTGAACGCAGTTTCTGGGACCTCTCCACGGCGATCCTCATCCATATGGTGGCACTTTGTGTCATCGGGTGTTTATCGCTTGTGTGATGTCCTAGTGGGGTAGAAAGTCAAGTCAAGTCAAGTCTGGGAAAATGCCTGAACAAATTTAAAAATCAACGAGTATTCACATCTGGGTTGTAACAATATGTTATAGTTTATTTATTAGATTAGAAGTCTGGGCTTCACTGGGTGAGGTGTAAGTATAACATTGTATTCTTGCATATGTGAGTTATTGTTCATTTAAACGAGCATTTGGGCTCTAACCTGTCATGTTTCACTCAGCGGAGTTGACATCAATGAATGAGGTTCTTTGAAACATTCTAACCAGGGCGATTAGTTGATAAGTGTGTGAACGAAATGAACAGCAGAAGCTGAATAACTAAAAGGAGAAAAAAAAAAACATCAACAAGAGGCTGACAGAGAAGGAAAATGAAGAAGAAAACTAGGAGGAAAAAGAATTGATACATTTTTTCTGTGTAGCGTTCATCTAATGTAAACACCTCCAGAAAGTTGTGGTTGTTCGTCCACTTTTGGACTTCGGTCTTGTTCCGGGCGAAGTGGTCAAACCGTTTGCATCGCGCTCTAAAAGACATGAGTTTCTTTCATGGCTGCACCGTTCAGTTCACGAGTTCCATTTTTACGGAGATCCCTGTGGATCGTCGCCAGAGCTAATGAGTTCGTGATCTGTGCAGTGCACTGGACTAGCCGTTCTGCGGACAGAGACCCAGCCATTTGAAAAAAAAAAACTCAGTGCAATAAGTCAATCCTCTTCACGCACACACAAAAAGTTTTGTCTGCACAGCCATTTACAGATCTGACTTATTTGCATGCAAACGTTTCGTGACGTGCTCTCAGGCAGTCGAACTCCCACTTTGAAGGCAATATACCTAATTCTTCTTCCTCTACCCTGTAACCCCCAGTGGAGAAGAGACTGCCAACCAACTCACGCCAAAACTTTTTGTATGTGTGTGAAGAGGATTGACTGTATTGCACTGAGTTTTCCAATCTTTAGCTATTGAATACAGCACTCCCCCCCCCCCTCCCTGTTCTCCCTATCTTTTTGACTTCACTCTATACCTCACTTCTATATGTGTTTTTTGTCTTACATTTTGTAATGCCCTGTGGGTTCCAGTGCAAATACGTTATAATCGTATTGTTTACAGGTGTTTCGGCGTCTATGTTATCAAACTTCAGCGTCTTTTCTTCATCTCTTCATCCAGTGGTACGTGTTTCTCTTCTGAAGTTCGTCCTTAGTGATACTATCGTACTATTTAACTGACTCTGTTCTGCGCAGGCACAAGTTAATTAATGTTTGTAGTTTATTAGCCTTAGTTGTTCTCCATCTTTCTGCTACGTACAATAGTACTGATTTGACATTAAAATTGAAGTTGTAAGTTGACTATATGTTTTCTAAAATCCCTAATTTGTCTCCCTTTACGACATATTCATTGGGGGCAGTTTATCCATTTACTAAACAATAATACCCCCCTCCCCCTTTCCCCCGAAACATTTTTAATAACCTAAGACCCCGAGACCCCCCGACACCCATCCCCCCCCCCCCACCCCAATTTGTTTGGCTAGACCTGTGGTCGACAAATCGCGGCTCCCGAGCCCCATATGGCTCTTAAGCGATTTGAGTGTGGCTCTGACAGTCGGCCTACAAATCGGTTCTGACTCCGAAAAGCATGGTTCTTGGCAGGCTTTTGAAAAGAAATTTGGCTCTCAAAGTTTTTGTTAATCGTTCTGATTCTGATTTTTGGCTTTTTCGACTAAAGAGTTTGCTGACCACTAAGGTAAACAATGTATAAGCTACGATAGGGTTGGAAGGCTAAGCGCAACCCAATGTTTCATTTGTAGCAGGGCAGCGTCAGTATGGTTAACTCCATGTAGTCATGTATGGTGTGGTAAATAGCCAGGTACCTCTGTTTTCTTATACAAATCTATTGTTACCGCATTCTAGCACGATGCATGCAATTAGTATTCATAAGAGGCGGATAGGTAAAAACTTATTCTCGCCTTGTGTCCAGACTATATTAGGCATGCAGGTAGTGGAATTGAGAGGTCAGGTATCAAATATAGAATGCTCGGACAGAGGAACCTCTTTTGCTCACTATCTATAGCCGCCTCCTCATCACCCTCTGTCACTAGATACGTCACTGGACTTGCAACTTATTACAGCGACATAAAGCAATATTATTTTAATAACTCTATCCAAGTTTCCCCAATGAATGATAGACATCTTAGGGAAGAGAATCAAACAGTAGCAAATTTCAGAAAACCCATTCAACTCTATCACAATTATAATGGAGGACACGAGACTAGAGTAATCGGCAGTTAAATTCTTTAGGGTGAGATACTTTAACGCTATATTTGTAAAGAGTTACGCCACGATCTGCGTTAGTGAGCATGTGTGTATGTTGTACACGCTTTTCTCACTCAGCCCATTCCCCGCCAAATCATTGAATAGTACAACCTGGTGGCCACAATGGGATAGGTGTCTCTGTGTTTCCTGTAGCCAAGATTAGTGTAGATAACGTTTGGCCAGAGGTCAAGAGTTGGCTGCCGAACCTTCGCTGTAACCCTAGGCCTGTGGGTCTATAACAGTTTATCTGTGGTAACCAGGTGGGTTGAGGTTACAAGGATATACTGTATTTGTTGGCCTGCCGTCTCTATTGTCATCTTTAACTTTATGTTTGGAATATCGTAAATTACGAAACTGGACTCTTTTATTGTCTGTCCAAAAGCACAGTAAAGATCAAAATCTATTCTTGAATTTAAAGAAAACGAAAATGATGTCCACAGATAAAACTGGCTATCACCAAAAAATAACAATTAATTAGAAAGAAATTGAAAATGTCACAAACTTTGAATATCTAGGCTCTATAATAAACAGCAACGGAGACTGTTCGACAGAAATTAAAAGGAGGATGGCCATATCAATGCAAAGATTGAACAGCCTTAAAAGTCTATGGTTAAGCACCAGCAAGGAGATAAAAATTAGAATTTTGAGAGCATGCATCTTCCTTGTGGCTAAACACGGAGGTGAGTCGTGGACTATCTCTCAGTCCTTAAAAAACAGAATAGGGGCTTTTGAGCTGAAATGTTATAGAAAGATTGTCAGAATATCTTGGACAAAGAAGATGAGAAATATTGACATCTTAAAAGATTTGAACACCAAGAAAGATTGAAGAAAGAAAGAAACAGCATCCTGTCTCGGAAGCTGAAATATTTTGGTCATATCAAGCGCCACGACGGATTGGAAAAAATTATAGCAGAAGGCATGGTACCAGGAAGGAGAAACAGGGGCCGACCGACACGAAGATGGGCACAGGATATAGGTGACTCCTTGAATGTGAAAATGCATGGCGAGAGACCGAGTTTCTTACAGGCAAACTGTGATGTGAGCGACGTTCTGCAAAGGACCTGCTACATGATGATGATCCTTATATCTTGGTCTGCCCCTGCTCATCTTCACCCCTTCTAAGCCTTGTCATATGGTGTCAGGCAGACCGGTAAATCTCATTACATGTCTGTCCCATTGCATCTTCCCATTCCCCCCCCCCCCCGCCCACACACACAAACACACACACACACGCACGCACAAAAACATGCTCATAGTTGCCAAAGATTTGATTGTTAATATGGCGAGTTTCGACATTTGTGAAATAATAAATTTGTTGTAAAGATCTCATTTCCCAAAATAAGTATCCCTTCCCAGTTTCAGTGTGCTCAGATTTCTTACGGTGTGAAACACGTATTTGCAACTGCAGTTATGGCGACGTTAAATAAGGTTAAATTCAAACTGATGAATAAAAGTGACTTCACCCTTGCCTTTATCTTGATCTTATTGACTGCTATACTGTTATCATTTTAATACTTTGAATAAAAGTAAATATGTCAATTATTGTCCCAGTGCTTGTTGCCTGACTCACGAAAAGTGCACAATTTATGTCACAATTACTGTACTTTTTCCTTTTATTTTCTTTTATTACACAAAGTATTAATTAGGCAAGATCAAAGAAATTCGCCGCTGTAAGAAAACAGCAGCATCTGTGCAATTGTAAATTATAAATTCGTAAAGGTATGGGAAATACAAGCGAAAATTTGTGCTGATCCGTATAGGAGTCTTCGAGATAGCTTCTAAAGTTTGAGGGCACGATTTTGGGAAGGGACTATAGTATGTTATTTATATATTCGATTGTGACACCTGCTACTAAAATTCTTCATTTGTGTTGTCTGCCTGTGTGGCGTTTGGGTGTGTGTGTGTGTGTGTGTGTGTGTGTGTGTGTGTGTGTGTGTGTGTGTGTGTTTTGTGGTTTTATTATTTTTGTGATTTTCATCTTTGTTGTTGACACTGGGATAAGTTTTGAAGTAATGACTCGATTAATATACGATGAGTTTTCCCGCAGAATATTACAGTTTTGTGCTCTGCCATCATTGAGTATTTGTTATATTACATTCTTTGATTGTGCATTTTATTTACCATACTTTGCGCTGTTTCCGCAAGGTCACTAACAACAGTAGACGAAACAGGGTTTTGAATACAATCATTAGACAGAAAGTTGAAATAAGATCATGTCTGGATTATATTGACAGACAAAGAATGGAATCTAGTGAGATTCTAGTGAGAATGAAAGCAGACAAGAATATACATGTCTTTTTACAAAAGAACGTCTCAGAGGAAGGCGAGGAAGACCAAGAAAAATATGGATAAATTGTGTATCTTAGAAAAGATGAACAAATCAATGAACAATTCAAACCATCTGAGAAGCCCAAGACAAATACATAAAACCACCACACTGGGCTACAACCTGATGTCTGCGAGACGACACAACCACGACACTGGGCTACAACCTGGTATCAGTGAATGACACAACCACGACACTGGGCTACATCCTGATGTCTGCGAGACGACAAAACCACGACACTGGGCTACAACCTGGTATCAGTGAATGACACAACCACGACACTGGGCTACATCCTGGTGTCTGCGAGACGACAAAACCACGACACTGGGCTACATCCTGGTGTCTGCGAGACGACAAAACCACGACACTGGGCTACATCCTGGTGTCTGCGAGACGACAAAACCACGACACTGGGCTACATTCTGGTATCTGTGAGACGACAAAAGAAGAAAGAAGACTGACCTTACTTTCTTGAAGTATTTTCCTACTGTTGCTTTTTTTTCTTTCCTGCGACAATTTCTCATTCAGTTTCCTCTTGTTCTCTCAAATTACTTATCTTCTTAACTGGCTCTATTTTTGTTGGTATAGTTTCCTTCTCATTTTTTCAACCAACAACAGTCTGGTTTTCTTGATTACTTTCACAGTTTCCTTGCTTCTTCCTTCCAACAACTGTACACATTATTGGTCCCCAAGATTTCTGGTGCTGTTTCTTGCCCTAAGCTATGACGCTAATGACACACTGACCCAAGATTATTCTAAAAACTTTTAAAAGACAAATCACTGATCTGTTAAATTTGTTTAATATATTTTTTCACAGTAGCTTATGTATATATATATATATATATATATATATATGTATGTATAAATAATATATATATATATATATATATATATATATATATATATATATATATATATATATATATATATATATATATATATATAAAGTTGTAAGTTCAGCGTTATTATTATTTATTGTGAATGATTTGACTTTTTGTGACAGAGAGATGTTATATTAGAGATGAAATTATGATCTATTGATGAAGCACTAACAGCAAATCAAAAACTAGCTCAAGGTAGCAGAGGTTATGAGCCGGTAGAGTTTCAGTGGCAGTGACAACTAGTATTATCTCATCATTATGTGCCGTGCCGGTAAACGTAGACTGTCATGTTTCACCATCTCACAAGATCATCAGAATCACGGATCAGTTCAATGTTTTTGTCTCGCCCCATCTGTCGGTCTGGTCAGGCTATTCAGGTATTCATTTCTTTTCCGGTGTCTTGCACTCTTTCCATCAAACTTGCCAGTTGCTAACGAGTTCTCGAGGCCATTCTTTCTCATAATATGTCCAAAAGATATTGACTCTCTGCGTCTAATTGGTACAGAATCTTAAACTAACGAGGCTAAAATATTGATACGTTTAAGTTAACAGAGTAAACAGACAGACAATTAAAGTTGTAGGAGCAAAGAGCAGGAAATATTGAAGCACTGCTGCAAAGTATAAAGTGAAATTACCAGTTTAGAAACAATGATTAATGGCATAATAAGAATGACAATACGAGCGACAGAAAATGGAACAAATGACAGATACAGCAACAAGATATAGAACGGATGACAGAGATGGTGACAAGAGATGAAACGTATGACAGAGACAGCGATGACAGATAGAACGTATGACAGACAGCAACAAGACAAAGAACGTATAATAGAGACAGCAACAAGAGATAGAACGTATGACAGAAACAGCGACAACAGATAGAAAATATGACAGAGACGGCGACAAGAGATAAGAACGAATGACCGAGACAGTGACCAGAGACAGAACGAATAACAGAGACAGCTACAGGAGATAGAACAAAACATAGACATAGCGTCACGTGATATAACAAATGCCAGAGACAGCAACAAGACTCAAACGGACAAGAACTGACAGGGGAAAAAGCAAATACGGTATACTATAAAAGTCACCCACTCTCATTCAGAAAATATAATGTCATCTATTTTTTTTAATTCAAAATTTATTTTTTGTTGAAAAAAATTAATAATAATTTGGTTTAATGCATATTGTATTACATTTCAAGGCAGCCACATTTCTCAGACGATCAGATTTATTGCAAATACATTCATGTGAACTAACATTAACAACACTATTGCAAGTCTGTGTAAGCAGACATTTGTGTAATTTGAGTGTAAGAAACGATTTAGTCTCATTAAAACATCCATGTATGTAAGCTGGCTATAGTACAAATTAAACATTTAAGCAAATTTAGATAAACATTTATTGTGACAAACATTAATGGATATTTTTTGGACAAACAGGATTGCCACGTGTTTTCATTAGCCAAGTGATATTTTTAACTTGAAAAAAAAAATTAACCTTGTTTAATTAAGCTAGAAGGGATGTTAAGTTGATTGTAACAAAATTGCCTTGCTGTTATTTATCAAACATTACTGCGAATTTTTTGTAAAAAGATATTAAGATCAATAGAACAAATATGAAACTTGTCTTGGCCAGTATAAGTACAAGTTCAAAATATCAATCATAAATGAGTGGTGATTACCCTACTATTAATGTCAAATGTTTTAAACAGATATTTGTAGGCTAACAATCCCACACACTCATGTAAGCTCTTTAATGTATTTTTCCAGCCCCTATATTTATCAACCGCACAGGCCACGGCTAATATGAGGTCACTATCAAGTCGACCACCTTTATTTCCCAGTAAATTTCTGTTCACCTGTTTTAGACTGCGAGCTACAAATCTCACCAGGCCGAAGATACAGCGTAATCCAAAGAGAACTACCAACGGTAAGTGGCAGCAGTATAATCTTTGACAGAAGCAGAACTTACAGAAGTGTAAAAGGGTCTCATATTTAGCAAAGTTCCGATAATCAACCAAATTCATCACTGATTGTGTTATTCACATATTGCTAACACAGTATGAAATTAGTGAATTTTATATGTATATGTGCAGAGGTATAGCTAGGTTCTAACAGTGTGGACGCAATCATGTATATAAATGGGAGCAATGCCACATACAAAATTGATAAACTCCTCGATAAATTGTTCAGATAAGCCGTGGCCATTTTTGTTATAAAATACGCCACAACACATACTCCCTTGCTAGCTCTTGAAACCGCAATGTACTTGTGCGTGCATGAGTGTTTACGTATGTTCAAGCGTTTGTGTGTGTGATGTGTGTTCTTTGTGTTGCGTGTGTTGCACTGACTGGCGTTCAAACCCACCAGGACCTCACGAAGAGCGATAAACAGCCGGTGACACAAAGTGAGAATTACCCGGACGCAGGTCCCAGAAATCACGTTCAACCCATAGGTTAGATTTGGGGGTTCCTACTACAGCGCGGGGGGGGGGGGGGGGGGCGTGTCTTAGTTTGCTTTACCTAAAAACAAAAATAAGAGTAATGTTGTTTATGAAAGGAGGTTTGCCAAGTTTAATGTAAAAAACTTTTTGGGATATATATGTACATTTTTTATACGTTTTAGTTTACATCTTTCTTAAAACATTCGAATATTAGCTAGTACCCGTAAAAATGTAATGTGAAATCTTCATAAAGTAGCTGAAACATCGGTTGTTGTATACAAACGTTTCTGAGATGCAGTAATCAATTCTTAAAAAACCGCACTTTAAAACCGCACGTATGTCCACAGATGAGTCTATTGTCTAAACCTGGAGATATCCACCAACTGTCTAGTCACCTCCGTCAGCAGCGGCAATGTCTGGCAACTGAGCGGTACTGTCTGATCCGTTGTTAGAGACATCCCATGGTTGTCTGTAAAGGCATGATCACCCACGCCAGTCGGCAAGGCACCTGATGATAATGATATTCACACCGGGAGCCGCCACGGTGTAGCGGCTAGACATTTGCCTGCCTAACGGAAGGTCGTGAGTTTCTTTTTCATCAAAAATTATCTTCGTTTCCAGGTCGACAAAACCTTAAACATATGACAGATAAAGTCCTGGGAGACAAAGGCGACCGGCGTAATGATGACCACATCACTTACCTAGTGCCGATTGGTTTATATACTAAACGTCTCGCCCGATATGCCCAATGTGCTTGAAGGCGTGGAAAAGGGTCCTTTATTTTTACTTGATATTAAAATTTCTAAGCTGAAGCTAAAGTGAAGAGCCAAAGCATGGTCTTTATTGTTTTAATGAGCTACATTTGTGGTTTTTTTTATACAGCACACAAATTATGGCCTATACTCTGTTCATTCCCCCCTCTTCCCTCCCTCTCCCCACCCTTAGCTGCGTCAATAAACTCGCTGTTAAACACACATAACTAACCCTATGTAAAACACACCCTGTGTCAGCCAGCACGTCTGTTGTTTATGTCTCTGCATGGTCGCAGTTTTTGAAAAACCATTTTAAATTACCACACACATTGTCATTGTCAGAAGATAAACTGGGATAGGTTTTCCTGTAATTCTCAAGGCCAGTAGCCAAGCCCAGTGTGTCCAGAACCCTAGGGGCTATCTGCCCATCCCGTCATATTACAACGCTTACCCTAGCCCAAGCTAACGTTTGAAATAGATAAGAGTAAATATCTAACATATGAACAGATGGGCTGACGCTGTGGCCAGCCTTGTATATTTGTTCACTTGTCGTCTCCCACTTGTCACCTTTCATTTAGTGTTTGGATCCTACTATGTCGGACAGCTGGGCTCTACTTGTTAGGCTCTGCAGTCATTTTAATTAGTCCTCGCGCGTGTCTCCATGTCTGCTCTGTGGCTAAGTCGATGAGAACGCTTCGTATTTCCGGGGAGCCGCGTTCGATCCCAGCTGCGGGCAATACGCTTTGCGTTGGTTTCAACAGTGGTATCAGGGGGCCGACCGTCCAGGGGCAATGCCAAACTAATTGACGTAAATTTGCATAGAGAAACCACACAGCAGCCAGGGGCTGCTGGGGTTGGTTGTGCAACGTCCTGTGAAGGATACGCAACTAGCTAATTTTATGTCTCCATACGCGTAATTCAACCATGACATTCCAGCGTGGAAGAACTGATACTGCAATATTAGGTTGATGTGACCTACTTGATCAGACCTAAGTCTGACCAAGGTGTTAAAGTTCCAATTCCAATTTGATAAACAAAAATTCCAACCTTGATCCTTTTTCAGCAGCCAGCGGGCCTGCTATATGAAGAAAATTCCTTGGCATTCTTATTTGGTGTCCTATTTTTTTTTTTTACAATTTGGAGGATCAGATGGATCACCACAGTCTGGTGAGATTGATGCAGTTGGGGGTGACAAGAGGTTCTGGCAGATGCTCGAGGTTCAGAGAAAAGGCAAGACGGACGTTTAATCAGAAAGCTACTGCCACCATTAGTATCGGAACTCTTCGCTGGCTGCTGAAGATGTTGACTGAGCACTTATGGGAATGCCCCGAGTGCTGTAATGTCGGTTCTTGAATCGAAGAAAATCAAATCAAATCAACTCTATTCTTTTATTCTGTGTGGTGTTTAGTCACACCTGATATTACTGTTCTGTGTCTTTCTAAGCCATCAGTCCGATGTTAATGGTCATTGTTATTATATATAATATATTTACCCCGTTAAGATTGCAGATTGAAAGGTAATCACTGTGTGCCCAGCGGAGTCCCTCTTCGAATGCAAATCCTGTTTCTACTTTTTCTTTTGTCATCTCATTGATGCCAGGTTGTAAACCCCAGTGTCGTTGTTTTACGTATATACCTTGCACTTCTCGTGCGGCATGGGTGATGGATTTGGTAATCTTTTTGCAATTTCAGATGGATATATGCATATCTTTCTGGGTATTTCCTTCGCCTCCCCCACAGTCCTGCTGTTAAAAAAGTATCATTTGCAGTTTGTTCTAGCTGCATTCTGACTAGATGGCTGAACAATTTCATTCTCTGTCTGTCAATGTAATAAAGACATGGTCTTATTCCAACTTTCTCTCCAATGCTGGTATTTGTAACAATGTCTATTATTGTGTTGTTAGTGACCTTGCGGAGACAGCGTATTTCACATATAGTTTTTGTTTTTTGTCCAAAGACCAATCAGAAGTAAATACAATGAGAAAAGACAACCTAACTTCTACGTTCTGTTGTGATTTAATCTAGGCTGAGATATTTGCGGGTTTCAGCCCAACACATCGAGTTTCGGCAAAATCTTAATCAGTCTCACTTCACAGTATATTAAAGGGCAGTGTGTGCATGTTTGATATAAACCCATACAAAGAAAAACAAATGTATCAAAAGAAACTAAAAGAGCACTCTATGACACAGTCTTCTTGCCAACCTTGTGCTATCAAAGCCAGACCCGGACAATGACAGGAAAAGAGAAATGAAAAATTACAACTCAAATTAGATTCCTGCGACGGCTCTCAAGTTTAAAAATTAGGCAGTGGATTTGTTTGTGTGTGTGTGTGTGTGTGTGTGTGTGTGTGTGTGTGTGTGTGTGTGACCAGCAATGGGGCCCAGTAATCCACACAGGGGGGGGGGGGGGGCAGAAATTTGAGTTCATATTTCGTTTTTTTCCTATTTTATCTATTCATTTTACTTGAACTGGTTTATGCGTGTTTTCCTATCACAATCGGAGCTGAGGTAGCACAGTAGCTAGACGCCTATAGGCCCGAAAGTACTGGAGTTGCATCCGCTAAAATTTATAATATGATATTAGCAGCAAGGTCGACGTAGCCTAAAATGGATCACGCGAAGCAAACGCGGCCTATGTGATGTTGGCCACATTCTCTGTTAAGTTCTAGTTGCTCTTTAAAATCAGTGCCCACGATATCCTCAATGCATTAGGAGCGCGAGAAGCATCATTCGCAATACATATTTGCATACTTTTTTTCACATCTGATATTGACTTGGTTGAGCTGCTTCAGGAGACAACCTTCATTTGCCCGCTAATAATGCTTGGAGGACTGCCAAGTTAATGCAGTGCAATTTTATCCTCTTTGCTCTCGGATTCTTGGCATAAGATGCTGGAGTTCCTCTCCAATTTGGTGTTCAACTTAAAAAAAATGTAATCTATTAAACATTTTAAGCAAAATTTTGATTTTTGGCATGCCACCTGTTAATGATTGTATCCTTCTAGGAAAATAATTAGAAGGTAAACAAACATCTAGTTTTTGTTTTTGTCTGGGTTTTGGTATATGTAAAAAAAAAAAAAAAATTGAAAAAAAAAAAAAAAAAAACCCGTTTCAAAGCATACATAAATGGCTTGATGTGAAGTTAGCACATTATTAGACTGCAATATATTTCGAGGTAATCTTCTTTTTCGTGTTCACCAGCTGTAAACTCTGGCGGAAAGTTCTGGTTGTCTATCAACTTTTGGTCTGCAGTCCTGTTCCAGAACCTGAGTGTTGCGTGTGCATCCGTTTTACAGATCTGACTCATTTGTATGCAGACTGCGGGTTTCTTGCCTCTCAGGCAGATGCACTCCGACTTCAAAGGAAGTTCCCAATTAGTCGACTCTTACGACATGCTTTTGGGTAGGCAGTGTGCCTTCCCCCCCCCCCCCCTCCTCCCATAATAGGGCCCAGGATCCCATAGGGATTTTGAGATATTAAGCACCAGACATTAGG
>CAJHNH020001668.1:985910-1063410 GCA_905116865.2 Candidula unifasciata
GTATTGTCCACAGATGAGTCTATTGTCTAAACCTGGAGATATCCACCAACTGTCTAGTCACCTCCGTCAGCAGCGGCAATGTCTGGCAACTGAGCGGTACTGTCTGATCCGTTGTTAGAGACATCCCATGGTTGTCTGTGGGAATTCTGAAAAAGAAATTGCTTTCGTTATATAAGCTGTTACCATATTTGTCAATTTCTGAAATTTTCTTACAAAATTACATGCTGCCAATGACATAAAGATTGAGATGAGTCCTAAAGAGTGAACTCGATAATTTAACAAGCGAGAACAAGAAAAATTATGAAATTCTAAAGTAGCGTTTGTTATAGTTTTTAATTCCTTAAGAAAACAACAACCAAACCTAGCCGTTAACAACAAAATGTAACAAACAGCAATAATGTATTGACCATGTGAGGCTTTAGCAGACCCACCGTGCAAATAATAAACAAAATCTCTGGGAATCCCCGTGTACGACAGACACAAACGGGCACTAGACGGCTTCATCACCTCGAGCTACAAGACGGCCGTGATGAGACGTGTGCAATAAAAACCGGATAAAGACAACACAAAGAGATTTTATCCAAACAAGAAAATATAAATTGCGGGAACCCAAAGCTGACAAATAAAACAGTTCTGAAGATTTAAAAAAAAAAAAGACATAAAACTTTAATGAAATGTTCAGTTATCAGAAGTAATCTTATCACACAGTTTGGTGATACTGGAAGGGGAGGTAAATCTTGGGGAGAACATACAAATATCATGAACGCATCTGTAAATGTATAAATAAATTGAAATAAAGAATACAACGAAAACAATAAAATAAAATAACGTTGAATATTCAAAAAGCCAGGTCATTTGTATTTAATAATGGTTATAAATGTCCCCAAGTTGCAAAAATATAAATGCAACACACCGAGGGCTAGACCAGCTGAAAAAAAAGTAATGTAAGTGTTTGATTTAAAAATACCGATCTAAGAAGCGACATTTAAAGTTATTTTTTTTTTCCGGATGACTACGCCTTAACGCTTGTTGGGGATATAGGGCTAGAATTATATTTTATACGCTAATCCAAACTCAGTCGGTGATGTGGTGAACATCACGCCTGTCGCCTTTACTTCCCAGGACTTAGAACCCATTAAGGCTGGGTCAAACTGGGAGCCACGATCTTTTTTTTTCTTTCAAAAAAGAAGTTTACTTCGGTCAAGATCAGAACCAACGACCTTATCATTCGGAGACTAGTGTCTAGCCCCTACACTAAAGCTGCTCCGGGAGCGATATTTAATACATTACAATTTGTTGACTTTGGAAGAAATGGATGCAGGGAGACACAGGAAAAAAAAAAATACTCATAATTAAAATAAATGTCAGGCTCCAAAACACTGCCGCTCTTTGGGATGTATTGATTTTCCTTTTTTATAGACCAGTCTGATTCCCGTGTGGGTTCCGGGGCCCCATTATGAGGAAAACAAGAATAGACCCACTGCCTACCCAAAAGCATGTCGTAAGATAATTGGGAACTTCCTTCGAAGTCGGATTGCATCTCCCTGAGAGAAAGGAGCCAAAATTCTGCATACAAATTAGTCAGATCTGTAAAACGGATAAGCACGTAGCACTCAGGTTCTGGAAAAAGTCTAAAGTCCAGATGTGGATTAACAACCTTAACTTTCCGCTAGAGTTTACATCCGGTGAAGGCGAAGAAAAAGAAGAAGATGACCAATTTGAGATGTAGTAAACGTTACACTGGCTGCCTTTACTTTCCAAAATATTTCTTGGTTATTTCTGGAAATCAAGATCCCCTGTAAACCCATATCAATTGATGAAAAAAAATCAATAGGGATTCGAACACGTGAAAACTGAACCGGGACAGAGCCTTATTAACGACTTTTCAGCATAATTGGTTATTTTCATGTACGGATTCTCGGAGTCTATACTTAGTCGTGTTCTTAGTACACTTGTTTCCATAGCGAGGCGCACATGACATTTGGAGGTGAAAGATTTGATTCCCGGCACGGTGACTACAGCTTTTTTTTTTAATGTTGTCTAGTGTGTCTCTCTACTTCTTTCTATGAGTGCCGATTAGTTCGTTATCTGATTGTTTATTTAAAAAATAAAACAACATCATCTGAGAAGGGCAGGCGTCCTTTACCCTATCCCCGATATTCCTCGCCAGGTATTGAACCTGGCTTGTTCGCGCCAGAGGCCAGCTCTACATGCCCCCATTTTGATGGAACAGATAGAGCAGACAGTCAGACACAAGATTGTTACAATATTTACCTGTTGATAACATCTTGTTGTACATTCCCAAAGGCGTCTATGCCATCAATTATCGGCTCCCTGTAGGTTTCTTCAATCATCTCCACATATTCTGAAACGGTCATCTGGAAAAAAAAGTGTTACATAATATGAAAAGAAATTATTGAGGCTTAGCTGTTATTTATTTATTTAATTTTTTTTTAATGGTTATAGCACTAATGCTTACCATGCGTTTAATATTTCAGTACAATTCAACTGAACAAGTATGTGTTTCTGGTCAACACAAACCACCTTCCCCCTCCTCTCTCGCTCTCTCTCTCTCTCGATCATTTCTTTTAGCAACAAAGTTATGATGTTTCAAATGTAATGGATAACGAAGAAATCAGCGGTAGATAATCGCACTCTACATAATACACACGTGTACACATGTACACACACACACAATCACCACACACACACATTCTATATTTGGATGCCAATAGAGAAGAATGAGACATTCGGTCTTGGCAAAGGCTACTGTTTTAAGTTCTCAGGCCATGAGCAATGAATGGAACCGTAGAAGATGACACTAGAGCACAACCCCCCCCCCCCCCCCCCCGTCCCCCACCCACCTCTCCCCTCACACACACACTCGGCACCTGAATTGTGCTGGATGTTTTGACAATCCTTGTAACTTAAGAGTAACATCACAGATGAGACTACAACAGGGCAAACCCAGACACCCTGTTCAGTCTTCATGAAAGCTACAACTAGGTTTTTCTTGACGTGTGGGGGGTGTTGTATTCAGGGCAGGTTTTAGACTTGATGATGCCATGTGCCATAAGAAGTCCTGAGGACCTTACTGTTTTGACTCACACCTGCTTTCTCAGAAAACTTAAAGATATGCACGCATTTTAAATAAAGATGATGGAAATCAATTTTTTTTTTTTTTTTTTACAGAAATAATAAAGAATACGGCGTTGTATCCTTCGCTATCGCATGCGAATCTTCCCTTATCCTCTCTACAAAATTAAAACATTCCAGGTGCCAATTATCTAGGTTTTTTTAGGGAAAAAAATGAGGTCTCCTTTCGTCTTTCTCCACACTGTGTCATACTTTTTCTACAAGAACAACTTCCCATTATTTGGGTGGCAGTGTTTGTTTCTCTTTTGGACTTTTCCATGGTAGGTTGGTTTTTTGTAGCTATTGTTTTTACAGGATGAGGTAGCCAACCTCATGTCCAACCCTGCCCGTAATCACCTCTGGTAGTGTGCAGTGTTACTATATTTTGTTTCCTGTGAGGGCCCCGGTGACACACGGGCGACTGTTCTCATGACAATTGCAATAACAAAACTAACGGTCAGGTGTGCACAATTGCTTACCTCTAGTTCGGGCAGAGGATCAATTGATGCTCCAGTGTCGTCTTCTCTGGTTTCATCCATTGTGTGAGATATGGGCACCGGAAACTGTGGCCATTTCCAGACAAAGCTCACGTGCCTGAACTTGTACGGTTCTGGAGTCACTGGACCTTCCTCTGACTCTGTGACACGCATACCATTGGGAAGGGAGCCATCATTATATGAGGTCAGTGGTAAATCTCCGCCATGTTGGAAACTGTTATCCTTGACGACGGTGTTGTCATGGTGATTGTTGGTGTCAACAATGTACATCCAAGTTCTGGAAGTAAGATGTATTCAATGAATATTGATAATGCGGAGTGTTTCTTGAGAGCAAAATTAAACATTTAGACCCATATCGTGATCAAATGAAGGCTTCTTAGAGTGAAATGATCGACCATGCCTATCTGTACTTTCTGATTACCAAATATATCTTTCAGTTGATAAGCTGAGGTCATTCTACACTGTCAATAATTGTGTCTTGTCGGCCTCGAGTGTCTCCTGTTCTACAATTATTTCCAGTTATCATCAGATTGTGTGGTAAACTAAATGTAAAGGACCCTTGTCCATGCCTTCAGGGGTTTTGGGCATATAGGGCTAAAGAAATTGTACGAATGGTTGTATATGTCTGTATGAATAGGTGTGAGTGTATGTATGTGTATGGACGTGCATGCATGCATGGTTAGGTAGGGTTGTGTATGTATATGTGAATATATGTGAATGCGTAAGTGTGAGTTTATGTATCATGTATGTATGTATGTATGTATGTATGTATGTATGTATGTATGTATGTATGTATGTATGTATGTATGTATGTATGTATGTATGTATGTATGTAGTATGTATGTATGTATGAATTTTTGAGCATTTAAGAATGTGTACATGTGTATTTTCTGAGTATGTATATATATATATAGTGAAGAATAATACAATATTTATATATGTTAATTTATTCATTTTTTATATAATAAATGTTATATGTATGTATGTATGTATGTATGTATGTATGTATGTATATATATATATATATATATATATATATATATATATATATATATATATATATATATGTGTGTGTGTGTGTGTGTGTGTGCATTAATAAATTATATACATTTTTGTATAGACATTACTTGCAATAATGATAACTTGCAATTGTGGTTTGAAAAATTTATTCTTGGAAGGGCCGAAGTTAAGACGGGTCTGTGTGCCCAGTTCGCCACTTTTTGAACAACACAAAAAGGTGTATCTATCTATCTATCTATCTATCTATCTATCTATCTATCTATCTATCTATCTATCTATCTATCTATCTATCTATCTATCTATC
The DNA here is from genome assembly GCA_905116865.2 of Candidula unifasciata. Classification (NCBI taxonomy): domain Eukaryota; kingdom Metazoa; phylum Mollusca; class Gastropoda; order Stylommatophora; family Geomitridae; genus Candidula; species Candidula unifasciata. The sequence continues at coordinate 990,867 of CAJHNH020001668.1, forward strand.
TATCTATCTATCTATCTATCTATCTATCTATCTATCTATCTATCTATCTATCTATCTATCTATCTATCTATCTATCTATCTATCTATCTATCTATCTATCTATCTATCTATCTATCTATCTATCTATCTATCTATCTATCTATCTATCTATCTATCTATCTATCTATCTATCTATCTATCTATCTATGCCCGGCTCTCTAGCGTAGTTAACTAAACCGGATTGCTCGGAGACCGGGTGACGAACTCCTTGTGGTCCGGGTTCAATCCCGGGTGTAGGCAGGAAAGCCACATTTTCTCCCAGATTTACGGTATTTACAATGGAATCAAGGCCGAAAGGTTGCGATATCCATAATACCGAGCCTAAGGGTTAACAACTCATGGCTTCTGGATACTAAAACAAACAAACATCTATCTATCTATCTATAATTGAGTGTTGATCAATGCCTGCGCATTTGTATTAATCTCGCAGTATTTCAATGGCCTTGTTGTACCTCAACATCTTAAATTTCTTGATAAAAAAAAAAAAAAAAAAAACACAACAGAAACAAACAGCCATTTCTTCACTGTAAATATTCTTTACAAACTAAACAAAATAATCTTGTCCAATGTTTGCTGTTTCTTGAGTAAGGTTATATTCTGAAACTCTGGTTTTATTTCAGCGGTTATATGGGAATTGAGTCAATATTATATAGTAGTGAGTTCACATGGATAATTGATATATTAATCAAATCACATTGTTTAAATCAGTGTCCCTCAAACTTTTTACAACTTAGCTAACAGAAACAGTGTAAATTGTTTTCAGACTCACATAACAGCTAAGCACACTAAGAAAAAAAAATGGAGGGGGGGGGGGGGGAGAAAGGGTCGAAGTGTCTAGCAGTTTATTTGAGAAATCTGATACCACTTATAATTTTCAGTACATGTTTCCTGATATCCGGGTTCGACAACCGGTAAGGTAATGGAGTTTTTTTTTTATCGTGGGCAAAAATTGAACATATTAACCTGCACAGTCCATGGCGACAGCACTAGCCATGCAGCCCCAAGTCCTCAGGCTCACGACCACCTGTCTATACCGAACTGAAAACTGGTGCATAGAGACAATTACGACAGCTTTATAAAAGTAAATCAACATACTGGTAATACTTAAACCAGCCTTCTTGAGGATTCAGTCTCACGACCGCAGGGGCGGCAAGCAAGTATGTGCGTCACGACTCCACCTCCATTCCCTTAATAGAAGATTTGTTCTCATATTTTCATTAAAGCGAAAACTAACGCAGTTGGTAGACCTCACAAAATTATAACAAATAATACAATTTGAAAGACTGACCTGAATGGAATCGGCCCCAAAAATCTGGCCATTCTGCGGGGTCTGGGCGCCTGCCGGTGTGGCATCTCAGATTGTTGCAATACAGTTGTCTCAGACGCTGCTTCTGTGTTCACGTTCCCTAAGTGGCCATTCATATCAGAAGATATGGAAGCCTTGACAAAACGTTGTTTCTGGTAATTCTCGTCTACAGTCATTCTGCCGGTTGCAGGAGAATCATTGCTGCCTTGTCCAGATCGAGTCACGGGTCCACACAGCACAGTCGCTGAACACAGTGCAATATTCTGATATGTGTTTACACACAGTGTACAATCCTGGTTGTTGAGGTTCTGACTGGGTTCACCAATAGCATCATCCGTTGCATCGCCCACCTCCGGTACATTGACATTTCTTTGTATTGGTTGAAATTCCTTGGCGTCGGGGTTCAGTTTAAATGTTTGGGCGTGGCAACTTGTTGTATCAGGATGGCGGACTAATGCCGTCTTTGCTGTATCTGACTTAAGGGCAGCAGTCATCTGATTCACTTTTTCAGATTTTCTTGAAGCTGTGGAAGAATGTCCCCGTGTTGACTTGTATTGCCTGACGCATGTGTTCAGCTTCAATGGATCCGCCTGTTTCATTGGTATTACAATGTCAAGTAACGAAGGGATCTTTGCTGGATTTGATGCAGAGGCAGGTATCTTCTCATTTGGATGATTAGATAAACTACGACAGGTTCCGCGGTTTGTTGTTAGTTTTCTTGTGCAAGTGTTCAGCTTCAATAAATAAGCCTGTTTCATTGGTATAACAATGTCAAGTATTGATGGAATCTTTCCTGGATTTGACGTTGAGGCAGGCATCTTCTCACTCCTCTGATAAGAAAAACTACGACAGTTTCTGCGGTTTGTTGTTAGTTTTCTTGTGCAAGTGTTCAATTTCAACGAATCAGCATGCTCCACTGGTATAACAATGTCAAGTAACGATGGAATCTTTCCTGGATTTTTCTTCGGAACCTCAATCAGTCGACTTGTGCGTCCACGTGAACTTAAAACTGAAGAACAATTTCCCTTCTTTGATCTTTTGCAAGAGTTTAACATGACTGAATCAGTACGTATGGTAGGTAAAACAAAGCCAAGTAGCGATGGAATCTTTCTTTGATCTGTATTTAGGATATCACTGTTCTGATACCAAAAGTCAGATGTATTTAAACCCGAATAAAATTTCTCTCGTTGTAGTCTCATCCGACTTGTGCAAGAGTACAGTTGTAAAGAATCGACATCTTCCATTGGTAAAACAATGTCAAGTAATGATGGAATCTTTCCTGGGTTTATGTTTGGTTCCTCAACGGTGTGAACAGATGAACATAAAAGTGAAGAACGACATCTTCCATTTTTGTTCACACGTCTGGTGTAATGGTTCCCTTCTTGGGCATTAACCTCCATCACTAGCTGCAGATATGATGAGTATGAAAAATCAGTTCTCCGCTGTCCCAATTTAGATTTGAACTTTTTCTCACCCACATGTTCAGGAAGGTTTGACATTGAAGGACAAGTTTTCTTCCACTTTCGTCGACAATCCTTGTGCTCCGGTTTGTAAAGGTTACTGTCAACCAATTCCCGTGACTTGAGGCCGTCCTCGCAGTCAGTTAATGAAGATGGTAGACAGGCTGTCTTCTTTTCTGGATCCTCCAGCTTATGAAACTTCCCTCTTGTCGATGAAATTTCTCTTGCCTCTGCCATTGTATGAAAACTAGCCTGAAAAATCATGTGTGAAACATTGTTAATATTTTCAGATTTACAACAAGCCTTTGTATGTAAGAAAGAATAAATGAAAGAACGTATGTATTAGTTCAGTCAGGTATTTAAGCATGCATGCCTGTATGTATGTATGTAGGCAGGCAAATAGGTAGACAGGTATATTTGTCGATAATTATGTAGGTAGGTAGATCCAACATCGCAGCTATGGTTATTGCAGTCTGTAGAATTAGAACCACGTTTTATAAGTGGGTTGCCGGTTCTTTGTCACCCAGTCTTTCCTTCCCATACACGATATGTCATTTTAGATTGGGATCTAACACCCTAATGGGTGGGATGGGGGACGAGTTAGGTAGGAAGTTATGAGAGTAAATTCTCAGAGAGAGAGAGAGAGAGAGAGAGAGAGAGAGAGAGAGAGAGAGAGAGAGAGAGAGAGAGAGAGAGAAGGTGATAGGATGACAGACATTTTATGTTTGTGACCTAGCAAGAAGGGGAGTAACATATTCAATGAAACATATTACCGCAGACATTTAATGAATCCTAATGATACAATTGGCCGACAATCCTTCCTTGACAGAGAACGATTTCAACCCAGTAAATAGCAAGTTTCTCAGCTGGTTATGTTGGAGTAATTTCAAATCCTCGTCTAAAGGGGACAATTTCAAAATCCACCTAACCTAAAAGACACACAAGAAAATGTTTTGGACAGTAAAAGCCCCTAGGAGGATTTAACCACGTCGTTCACCTATGGCTAGTGTGGCTCGATAGAGATCTGTCGTATGGTAAATACAAATCTTGAAACGTATTTACTTTTAGCTTATTCAATCACGTGCCTTCTCCACACGGCAGGTTGACTGCAGTGGATCTCCAACACGCTCTATCTCTTTTCTTGGTATACCTTCTCTCAGACTGCTTTTCGTCCATGTCTTAATGTTGTCCTCCCACTTGTATCGTTGCCCATCTCTTCCTTCGACTATTCCCTTCTGTATGGTTTTTAAATGTCTCCTATGTCTTTTAACAGGGCCAAATTATTTTAATTGTCTATTGTTATTTTATTTATTAAAATAATTCTCAGTATTGGACTGTATTTATTTCCATGTAATATTGCCTATTTTTCTGTACACCACATTTCCAGTGACTCAGTTTGATTCTCTAGTTGCGTATTTATTGTTCTGCATCATATAGCAGGAGTCGGTACACATAAACACTGATTATTCACGTTTTAGTATTCTGTTCATCTCTATCTAGCTGTCAGTAATTTGCGCATCTTACTGAAGACAGTTTTAACTTATATATTTTACATTTCTATAAGTCACATCGACAATATATGCGAATTCAAAAATTTAGGGTCCTTTTTCACCTCAGATGGAAGAATAGATAGAGAAATCAACATACAAAGCGGGAAAGGAAATCAGGTTATGGGACAATTAACACCGCTTCTGGCGAACAAAAAGATTCAACCAATGCACATCTCATAGGAACGGTTTTTTGTGTGGCCGACATTATGCTACCAGTGCCAAACATGGACACTTGCGACTACTAACGAACGGAAGCTCGTAACAACAAGAAAAGATGTCTTAGGAGAGCTGTCGGTGAGACTAGAAAAGCTAAAATCAAGAATGAAACAATTATAAGAATACTAGGGCTGAAACCATTCATCATCATCAGGTGTCTTGCCGACTGGCGTGGGCGATCATGCCTTTCCATAATCTGCTATCTCCTGCAACATGTATCAGTTCGTGTGCCGACACACCTCCATGCCATGCAACAATCATTCATGCAATTCATTAAAGAACAGCAGATGAGATAGTTGGGCTACGTGACGAGAATGCCCTGGTACCAACTGCCACAGAGAGCCACGCTGAAGAAATATAATGAACAGAGAGCAAAGGAAAGGCCACGCAAGAAATGGAGCGACAACATCAGGAGCAACCTAACATAAATGAACACCAACTTGTACAATCCATTGGAAAAAGCGCACAAACGATCCTTTCATCTCCCCCAACACCCTGCTGAGGTTAATGGTGAAAGAGAAGAAGAAGAAGAACAGATATAGAATTACTTGTCGCTCTATGTTGAGAAAACTATACAGGACTGCTCTTGAAACAAATATTACAAATTAAAAAGTCAGTGACTAGAGAAAAAAATTATAATTAATCTATCTGTATGTAACATTCATTCTCCTATAATTTAATTTCAAATAACTCAATCTAATTTACTCTTTAATTCTCATCCAAGTCAACATATATTTCTTACTACTACTTCTTATAGTCCATGTCGTGTGGCGGCTGTAGTCATGTCTATCTACAGCCTTCTGTCTCGTGTACATTAAATCAGCTCCGACACAGAAAATCTTCCAAGCCAAACTATCCAGTATCTTCTTCGTCTGTCCTCAACTTTCACGATGTGCTCCTGTTGTCTGCTTCCCATGACATTTCTCACTTACTCTACATATTATAAACATTTCTGGACTATTTTGAAGCTCGTTCTTCTGTTACGTTAAGTTTGTTTTATCCATTCGATGCTGCGAACTCACAAATATTCAAATATCACAACTTTTAAGAAAACACAGTAAAAGAATTTATTGTAAATAGGTATAACCTAGTTTTGGCTGAAAAGGACACACACACACACATGTTTAACAGCAGCAGATGTAAATGATACAAATAAAAAAAAAATAAAAAATAAATAAATAAATAAAATAATCGAAATTGAATGTTGATACTTACGCGATTTTGGAATAAAACACAGCTTGAAGGTAAACTGTGGAAACCACGGAACAATAAATCCTCTTTGCTCGAAATGCTCGATTAACACTGAGCAAGTAACACTGAAACAAATGAATCAAACGTCCAGCCTGTGTGATCTGACTGACCAGTGTGACGAACAAAGTGGACATCCGCTGTCCGGTAGTTTTAAAGGAATTTCTGTTTAATCATGACTCCGCCTGCATAAAAAAGCTCCTCCCACATTTGTGGGTTGTGTTAAATCGACGTATCAGGTATGAGGCTTTGTTTCCATCCACCCAGCCCTGGCTGGTTAGCGAGGTGCCCAACCGTAAACATGGCAACCCCTACAGGCAAGCGAGAGTTGTTGGAAGGAGTAGGGTGTAAGTGTTGGTTAGCAACTTTGTTTGTTTCTTTCTTTCATTCTCTGTTTCTTTCTTTTTTCTTTCTTTTTTTGCATTTCTTTCTTTCTCTGGGTCTATCAATCTGTTTTTTTTTTCTTCTTTAAATAGCTGGTCTTACTGTAAAGAATTTCATATCGCAGTATACATGATAGCAATTAAATGCTTCCAGTCCAATAGCTGTTCTTTCCATGTATCTTTTATTTAGATTAATCACTGGATTCTCTGCTATGTGTTAAAACGTGAAATGAACATCAAGGAAGATTGGCTAATAAACAGCATCTTATCTTGAATGCTTAAATAGTTTGGTTATATCAAGCGCCAAAGCAGACTGGACAAAAACAATAGCAGAAGGCATGGTACCAGGAAGGAGAGGCAGGGGGAGACCAACACGAATATGAAATTAAATTAGGCGGGAGAGCTGGCGAGAGACAAGAGTTTCTTCTCGGGTAGCTGTGATGAGAGCGACGTTCTGCGAAGGACGTGCTTCATGATGGTTTTATATATATATATATTTTAGGGCTGTACCGAATAGTGATTTTCACTATTCGGCCGAATACGAATAGTGCGACCAACTATTCGGCCGAATACGAATATGAATATGAATACTGTATCATCATCATCATTAGGCGCCTTGTCGGTTGGCGTTGACGATTATGCCCTGCCACAATATGTGATCTCCTGCAGCATGTATCATCTTCTTCTTTAGCATTCTGAGCCCATGAGGTTTACTGCTGCAGATATCACTCGTCTCCATTTATCTCTCTGGCTGGCCTTCCCTTCACAATTTGTGACACCAGTTGTTTGCAGGTCTGGCTAGACATTATCTCTCGAACTTATTTTTTGTCTGTCTCGTGGTCTACGCCCATTTATCTCTCATGTGTATAAAGTTCTACTTCTCTGTCATCTGACATTCTTTCAATATACGCCAACCATTTTAGTATGTTAGCTCTCGTGATGCCAGTGATCAAAGGTGATTTAAACAGATTATGTGTTACGTTGTTGCTTCTCACTCTCCATTCCCCGCTGTTAGCATCTTTGATGGGTCCAAAGATTTGTCGAAAACCTGTAATAAATAAGGCCTCATCTCTTTTATTTCTGCTTCAAGTTTCAGAGCTATACAAAACGACTGGTCTTATCAACGTTTTGTATATTTTGATCTTGGTGTTGCGAGACAGACACTTTGACTTTAGCAGATGTTGAAGGGCATAGTATACTTTATTTCTAGATTGTATTCTAGATTGTATTTCTTCTCTCAGCATGTTGGAGCAGTTGAAGTTTGCACCCAAGTACTTTTATTTCCGTTCGTTTGATTTTAATATTATCGTCTTGGATGTGGCCGCAGTTTATATTCTTTCCTGTCCATTTTATGTTTTGCATCCTTCAGTCAGTCTGTGGTAACTAATAACTTGGAATGAAAGAATCCTAAGTATTATAACAAGTAACTAAACTTGGAAATTGTCACTGACAGCTTAGTTAATGCAGGAAAGCTGCATTAGCTTTCAACAAAACCAATCGTTCTATGTTGTCAGCATTAAGGCCGTGTATGCTTATGCGGCTGTAAGGTAACTACTATTCGTATTCGGTCCGACCGCAACTATTCGGCCGAATACCGAAAAGTCAACATGTCCACTATTCGGCCCCGAAGCGAATATTCGGTACAGCCCCAATATATATACATAATTAGGACAGGTATTGGTTCAGTACTGACAATAGATAACCGTCTTCATCTCTTTGGTGCCGTGTCCTCTCTCTCTCTCTCTCTCTCTCTCTCTCTCTCTCTCTCTCTCTCGCGTGCACATACACACAAACATACGGTCGCACGCTCATGGACACTGGTTCATGTACGCACTAAAGAAAATCACACAATCTCTAGTTACCACCACAAAGTCCACCAGTACTGGGAGTATTTAGGAGAGGAGTAAAATGAAAGACTGATTTCAAAGCAATGTTTTCCTGTTGTAAAATTTGAACAAAGAAGAGACAAACAATAGATTGCACAATTTAATGCCTGGCATATTTCGCTGTATCGTTCTGTAAAACTGATCGACGCCTGGAGAAACGAGTCGCTGAGCACATAACAGTATAGGTGGGAAAAGCCATGAAAAATAATATTCAAAATGTTAACTTTGGCCGCAAAGATCACACCCCTCTGCTATAGCACGCCATCTTCTAAAATCTGGACACGTGGTAACTAAAGACAGCGCATTTCAAATCCTTCATAGAAAGTACTGAATGTCAGATAACGTCTGTACTATGAAACGGCAATTAGAATAACGAATTTAGGCTCTGTGATGTGGAAATACGGATGCATTAGTTCTATTTCTCTCAAACGAAAACAAACATAATCAAGTAGGGCGCTTCAAGGAATGAGGGGGAATGAAGAGAAAAGATGAGAGAATGTGTTGAAAAGAACAGGGAAATGATTTGACCACATTAAGTGACATACTTTTACCAACCATACATGCCCGCCTCGCTAGTGTAGTTGGTTAAACCTGACTTCGCGGCGACGGGGTGACGAACTCTTTCTGGTCCGGGTTCACGAAGCTAGGCAGAAAAGCCACATTTCTCCCATAATTACGGTATCTGTCATGGAATGAAGGCTGAAGGGTTGCGATACCCATAGTACCCAGACAAAGGGTTTACAACTCTTGTTTTATAAGTAAAAAATATCAGTCAAATGTGAAAGGAAAAAAAAAATGTTAAAGCAGACGAGCAAGAGGTAGACAACGGAAGAAATGCAAAGATCACATCTAGAGTTGGACAAACAGCCGTCTGTAAGAGTGTACAACTAGGGCGAGTAATCATTTGCCGAAGATCTATAGCAGCCAAACTTTGTGATAGAAATTACACATAACTGACAAATAGATTTATTCTTCCGTATATTCACACCGGGAGCCGCCAGGGTGTAGCGGCTAAACGCCGCTGAGTGCAGGTTGGTCTATATAATATAGGTCTAGCCCGATATGCCCAATGCACCTGAAGGCGTGGAAAAGGGTCCTTTATTTTTACTTGATATTCACATTTCGAAGGTGAAGCTAAAGTTCCAAAGCATGGTCTGTATTGTTCTAATGAGCTAGATGCCAATTGAAAAAAAAAAAAAAAAAAAAAAGCTCACAAAAATATAGCCTATCCTCTGCCCCCCCCCCCTCCCTCCCCGCCCCACGTCATTGAACTCGCCTTTAAAAAACCTAATGTAACACACACAGTGTGTCAGCTAGCACATGTGCTGTCTATGTCTCTGCATGTTTGCTCGAAAACCCGTACTTTTCAATGACTACGTTGTCATTGAATGAATGACCGCACAGAAGATAAACTGGGATAGGTTTTCCCGAATTTCTCAAGGCCAGGAGGCAAGGCCAGTGTGTCCAGAACCCCAAGGGCTATTTGCCCATCCCGCCATATTACAACGCTTACCCTAGACCAAGCTAACGTTTGAAATAGATAAGAGTAAATATCTAATATATGAACAGATGGGTTGATGTCGTGGCAAGCCTTGTATATTTGTTCATTTGTTGTCTCCCACTTGTCACCTTTCATTTCATGTTTGGATTCTACTATGTCAGACAGCTGGGCTCTACTTGTTAGGCTCTGCAGTCATTTTAATTAGTGCTCGCGTGTGTCTCCATGTTGGCTCTGTGGCTAAGTCGATGCGAACGCTTCGTATTTCCGAAGAGCCGCGTTCGATCCCAGCTGCGGGCCATACGCTTTGCGTTGGTTTCAACAGTGGTTTTAGGGGGCCGACCGTCCAGGGAGCAATGGCAAACTAATTGACGTAAATTTGCATAGAGAAACCACACAACAGCCAGGGGCTGCTAGAGTTTTTTCTTCAACGTCCTGAGAAGGATGCGCAACGAACTAATTTTATGTCTCCATACGCGTAATTCAACCATGAGATTCCAGCGTGGAAGAACTGATACTGCAATATTAGGTTGATGTGACCTACTTGACCAGACCTAAGTCTGACCAACGTGTTGAAGTTCCAATTCCAATTTGATAAACAAAAATTCCAACCTTGATCCTTTTTCAGCAGCCAGTGGGCCTGCTATATGAATAAAATTCCTTGGCATTCTTATTTGGTGTCCTTTTTTTAAAACAGTTTGGAGGAGCAGATGGATCACCACAGTCTGGTGAGATTGATGCAGTTGGGAGTGACAAGAGGTTCTGGCAGATGCTCGAGGCTCAGAGAAAAGGCAAGACGGACGTTTTACTAGAAAGCTACTGCCACCATTAGAATCGGAACTCTTCGCTGGCTGCTGAAGATGTTGACGGAGCGATTATGGGAATGCCCCGAGTGCTGTAATGTCGGTTCTTGAATGGAAGAAAATCAAATCAAATCAACTCTATTCTTTTATTCTGTGTGGTATTTAGTCACACCTGATCTTACTGTTCTGTGTCTTCCTAAGCCATAAGTCCGATGTTCAGGGTCATTGTTATTATATATAATATATTTACCCCGTTAAGATTGCAGATTGAAAGGTAATCACTGTGTGACAAGCGGAGTCCCTCTTCGAATGCACATCCTGTTTCTACTTTTTCTTTTGTCGCCTCATTGATGCCAGGTTGTAAACCCCAGTGTCGTTGTTTTACGTAGATGCCTTGCACTTCTCGCGTGGAATGGGTGATGGTTTTGGTAATCTTTTTGCAATTTCAGGTGGATATATGCATCTCTTTCTGGGTATTCCCTTCGCTCTCCCCCCCCCCTCCGCCTCCCCCCCCCCCAGTTCTGCTGTTAAAAAAAGTATCATTTGCAGTTTGGTCTAGCTGCATTCTGACTAGATGGCTGAATAATTTCATTCTTTGTCTGTCAATATAATAAAGACATGGTCTTATTCCAACTTTCTCTCCAATGCTGGTATTTGCAACAATGTCTCTTCTTGTGTTGTTAGTGACCTTGCGGAGACAGCGTATTTCAAATGTAGTTTTTGTTTTTTTTGTCCAAAGACCCATCAGAAGTAAATACATTGAGAAAGGACAACCTAACTTCTACGTTCTGTTGTGATTTAATCTACGCTGAGATATTTGCAGGTTTCAGCCCAACACATTGAGTTTCGGCAAAATCCTAACTAGTCTCACTTCCCAGCTTACATATTAAAGGGCAGTGTGTGCATGTTTGATATAATAAAAATAAGAATACTTGTGACTTCAAAATAAATAAAACAAGATTTAAAAAAAAAATAATATAGAAGATGTTGTTTCTGTATTCTCCCGTACTTTAATATAATTCAACTAAACAGGCTTTGTATTCCTAAAGGGAACAACAGTTTAACCATAAAAGTGATAATTGTTTCATAAATGGAATTAGGCAAATTAAATACGGTTAAAGCAGGCAACGAGAGAATAGAGCAAAGCATTGAACTGAACTCACCACTTTACATTGGATTTATAGACTATGAAAAAGCATTTGACAGCATTGATAGAGAATCTCTCTGGAAATTGATGGGGCACTATGGAATCCCACAGAAAATTATCAACTTAGTAGAGGCAACATATAAAGACATGAAATGTCGAGTTCTTCATGAGGGAAAGCTAACAGATGCATTTGAAATAAAAACAGGTGTGCGACAGGGATGTCTTTTGTCGCCTCTCATATTTTTACTGGCTATAGACTGGACTATGAAAACATTAAGTGCTAACACCAAGAATGGAATTCATTGGACCCCTACAAAACAGCTTGATGATCTGGATTTCGCTGACGATATTGCTCTTCTATCCCATTCACGGAATCAGATCCAAGATAAACTAAATATACTTAATGCGAGATCACAGCAGCTTGGTCTAAAAATCCATAAAGGAAAGACAAAGATAATGAGAATAAATCAGGCAAATAGTAATGTGGTTTCTCTTAATGGCACCCCACCCCAAGACGTGGAGTCGTACACCTATTTAGGCAGTAATGTAGATAAAGATGGAGGAACGGATAGAGATATTAAAATAAGAATGCAAAAGGCAAGAGGGGCTTTCATAGCACTAGTGAATTTGTGGAGGTCAACAGAAATTAAAAGAAATACTAAACTAAAAATTTTTAATTCTAATGTCAAATCAGTACTATTGTATGGGGCGGAAACATGGAGAACAACCAAGGCAATTACTAATAAATTACATACATTCATCAACTGGTGCCTGCGCAGAATAGAGGGAATAAAATGGTATGATAGAATAACTAATGTAGAACTTTGGGAGAGAACTAAACAGGCTCCAGTGGAGCAAGAGGTGAGGAAAAGACGCTGGCGTTGGATAGGGCACACACTGAGGAAACAGGAGGACAGCATAACTATAATGTCTTTGCATTGGAACCCACAGGGGCATAGGAATAAAGGAAGGCCAAAAAAAATACATGGAGAAGAGAGCTGGAGAATGAGGTTAGAAAGATTGGGAGGACATGGGGAGAGCTCCATGCAATGGCGAAGGATAGAACGACTTGGCGTGGGTTGGTTGAGGGCCTATGCTCCATTGGGGGATAGAAGGACAGAAGAAGAAAGCAGGCAATGTCCAGTAAAAGGCGATCTAAACGCTAGTTTGTCGACAACGCAGAAGGGACAATCAATCAATCCTCTTTGGTGTTAATAAAACACCACGAGATGGCGCTGATGAATCGAATGACCAGCAACGACTGTAGTTACCGTCACTAAAATCAAGCTGACCGTCATTAGAATCGACTAGACATCGACCAACTGTTGTGGTTTACTGCTCGGCTGAGGTATCGCGAGTTTCACCATAATAATCCAGTTTCAGGGCTCATTTATTTACAACGGGATAGTTGTTAAATGACGACTCCACCTCCATTATCTAGCTTCATTATCTAGCCCCTCCCAGGTTTCTTACATTGACGAATAAAGTAGAAAGGGCTGTAATGTTCGCCAGTCGCCCCATAGCACAAAGCAAGAACTTTATCATTGCAAAACAGCTTACAAGAGTTGTCCACGCGAGAATTGGAAGTGGTTGTTTTGGCCAAGGGACTCCCTTTCTTCTTTTTTCTTTCTTTCTTTCTTTCTTTCTTTCTTTCTTTCTTTCTTTCTTTCTTTCTTTCTTTCTTTCTTTCTTTCTTTCTTTCTTTCTTTCTTTCTTTCTTTCTTTCTTTCTTTCTTTCTTTCTTTCTTTCTTTCTTTCTTTCTTTCTTTCTTTCTTTCTTTCTTTCTTTCTTTCTTTCTTTCTTTCTTTCTTTCTTTCTTTCTTTCTTTCTTTCTTTCTTTCTTTCTTTTTTTTCTGTCTATATTTTGTTTTCTTTCTGGCGAGCTGTATTCTATCTTTTTTATATCGTTTCTTTTTTTTTTTCCTTTGTTGAACTGTTTCAAATTTTTCTCCCACTGTTTTCTTACTTTCTGTTAGAATGATTTAATCCCAAAGTGCTCTGTAGACTGTTGTTGCTCTTTGTGAAGGAACAAGTTTAAAACCATAAATGGATAACTTTTTTCTTTGTATTAATTTATTTGTCTAATTAAGGTTATATTTTTTTCCTAAACCGGAAATGCACTGACGATTGAAATCATCAGAATTGCGGTTATTATTGACTTTTCGTGTGTTCTTAAATTTTGGTTGTCACGTTCTGTTGTGGTTTACAACTAGGCTGAGATATTTACGAGTTTCACCCTAATAACCCAAGTTCAGCAAAACCTAAATTAGCCTCAGATTACGGTATAATTATTAAAGGGCAGTGGTCTTATTCTTTGCTTCCCCAAATATAAACCCCTGTAACCCGCCCCTTGAATTGAGCAGGGGATCTCTTTAATTAGGGCCTTTTCAAATCTGGCCTTGAAACAGCGTTGGAAATTGAGACAACCAGTCTTTGTTGTAGAAACCACAACTGGCTGATTACGTGTACAGATAGATGATCAGTAAGTTGACTAATTAATAAATTCATTATACTTCTGTATTTCTTCCTTTCTTTTGTCGTCTGACTAAACTAAGGTTGTAGCCCAGCGTCTTGGTCTTCCTGTTTTTGTCTTGAGCTTCTCGGGTGGCTTGATAGACGGATTTGTTATCTTTTTTGCGAATTTCATGTACACCATTTATCCATATCTTTCTTGGTCTACCTCTTGACTTCCTCCTAAATTTCCTGCTGTAAAAAGTCTCATATGTAGTTTGGTCTAGTTGCATTCTCACTCAATGACCGAACCATTTTATTATTTGCCTGTGGATATAATCCAGATATGGTCTTTTCCGACTTTCCCTGTAATGCTGTCTCTTCTTGTGTTGTTAGTGACCTTGCGAGATAGCGCATTTCAAATGTAGTTTTTTTTTGTCTCTGTTCTAGTGCCCTATTCATTGTCCATGTTTGGCACTTATAGCATTAATTAGGGATGAAGATGTTATTATTTATGTGCTAATTTTCACGAAAGGGGAACATATGGGGAAGACTGACCTAATTTGTTAAACAGTTATGTATATCCTAAAGACAAAATGCAATCAGGTTTGAAAGTGAGGAGGGGTTTGGGGGGTGATTATAAAAATAGAACCCATGATAAAACAGGTGAACTAGACGTCACTATTATAAAGAGAGCCCAAACACATAGGTGGCTCTGCCTTCAATGCACGTCATTGTTATTTCTGTCTGTTTGCATTTGAAGTTGTCGGAAACTATAGGGGTTGGCAGTGAATAATTCACTGCATGAACACCTACTTTACGTTGATATAACTGGAATATGTAAAGTGGGTAAAGTGAAGGATCCCCTTCCACGCATTCAGGCATATTGGGCATGTAAACCTACATTTTATAGACCAGTATACTACCTTGATGAGTAATAAGTCAGCATCACGCCGGTCGCCTTTACTTTCCAGGTCTGCACCAAGCACCTAGTATCCAATTAAGGCTGGTCGACCTGGGAGTCAAAATCATTAAAATGAATGCGACTCCATTTCCCTGAGGACTCAAACTCACGACCTTCCATTCCGCAGGCGAGCGTCTAGCCGTTACACCATAGTGACTTCAATTCAAACATGTATTTATGTAATTAGCTCGAGATGTGCCAAAGCTAATCAAGTAATGGGGCAACTATCTCACCTTTTGACACACAAGCAGATACCTCGGAGTACAAAAGTGAATCTTATTAGACCTTTTTTTTTTTTTGGCCAACACTATGCTATCAGTGCCAAACGTGGACACTTACATCTTCCAATGAACGTAAAATTGTGACAACAGAGATGAAATGCCTTAGAAGAGCTGGAGGAGTTTCAAGGAAAGACAGAATACGAAATCACGAAATCAGAATAATGCTCGGAATAAAGCCAGTCTTACAGGTCATCAAAGAACAAAAAATAAAATGATTTGGACACCCAACAAGAATGCCATAGTACTATTTGCCACAGCGAGCCACACTAAAACGTTACAACGGGTATAGAGCGAGAGGAAGACCACGGAAAAATGGAGTGATGGCATTAAGAACAGCCTTACAGAAATGAACATCAGTCTTTAAGTGCTCTTGACAAAACTTATTAAAGAATTTTGATCAGGTACAGGGTGGAAGGAAAGAAAAAGAAGATTTATGTAATTATATTTAATAGAAACAAAGCCCAGTGTGTGAAGAACGTCTGGTTAGAATTCTCAATGACGGAAAACCGTCACTACGCTATATGACAGACCTGGCATGAAAAGACTGAAGAAACTGGACTAAAGAAACACTTGAAAGTGTTCATGCCTAAACAAATCAGCTGCGACTAAGACGGTTATGACGTGTATTCATTAATTGACTGGTCGTGTCACCTGTCTTTCCGCAGTCGAATCATCTTGCATGCGGCCATTGCACACTTCAGTAAACCTGTCGGTCATATTCCTTTATTCCGTTTTTCTTCTTTTTCGATCTTCTGTACATTTTATTTTACTTTCGCTGGAGAAACAGCGCTCTGGTTGTTGCTCTTCGGATCGCCTTAATTTTTTTCTGTGCCGTAAATGAAGTACTACGCGTGACTGGGTGTAATTCAACTGTACCAGTCATCTTATGTATGTCAAGTGCTTTGCAGAAAAAAAAAGTCGCCACTTTCAGCCAGGATACCCGAAGGGGGAGCTTTCTGTTATAATTGTGACTAGGTTATGTGTGTCATATAAAATGGTTAATAGCGCTGCCTGCCTCCAAGACCCATGAAAATGACGCCTTTAGTGTTGATACCATAAAAGAAGTGATACCGAAATACGGTCATTGATTCGTCTACCGTTGAGCAAAGGGCGACCCGGTCGCGATGACATGTTATGTATGTTCAGTGAGGGATTCTGAAGAGCTCTGAAAACATATTTATTTTCTGCAAGGGTGGTATATTTGGTCCCCCTGCAATGAGTACACCCATTAGTTCACTCAGTGTACGCTGTTGGCGTCTAATTCGCCCCTTTTTTCGCCTCCACCAGCGGGTTGGAGATATATAGGCTGACCCTATTTCACTGTACGAAGTTTTTTCGCCAGGGACACAGATGAGCATCATTTTTTTTATACATTAGAGTCCTATGTAGTCACTTCATAGTTGAAGCATATTTGTGTATGTGTACTGTGTTGTCCTTTATGTGCTGATGAAGGCTAATCGCCGCAACGTCCTTTGTTTGTTTATTGTAATCGATTTTGTAAAGCTAACATAAACTGTTTGTTGTTTCTTACCAACTTTTTCTCTTCATTATAATTTTCTACTCTTTTTAAAAACCCATTAGTTTAGTGTTGTCATTAAGTAATTCCCTCGGACATTAGCTAGGACCTTAGGGGATTGAAAGAGTTAAACATTGACAAGTCGTACTGTTGAAGAGCTTCTCAGATGTTTTCTTTCCAGATTCTTTCTAGTCTACCTCGGGTTCTACGTCCCTCTCCTGTATTGCTTTTTTTTCTCTTTTCAACACAAGGAGAGAGCAATAAAATCAAGCAAAAAGCAACCAAAATTGGCACAAGACGATGTGCCATGCAGTTCTTTGCGTCTAAAGATTGCTTATGATGGCATCAATCCTAATAAGTTTTCTGCTGGACCGGGTTAACAAAGGAAGCCAGTTGCCACATTGAAGATTAACTTTTCTTAAAAAAGAAAAAACTGAACAAAAGCCAGAATGTGTGTCGTCTCTGGCCATCTGGTCACCACTGATAGATTCACCATTATTTGTTTTACGTGTTTACCCCAGACCAGCTCTAGCATTGTCATACTACACGGTTGGGTGACTGCCCCTGAGGCGGAAGTGCCGGTTTCGTCTTCATTGTGGTCAGTGAACCAAATATTCTGGACATTTTAGATGTGGCTACTTGTGATGAACAATCCGCGGTAGTGTAGTTGTTAGACAATCGGCTGCCGGCCAGGAAGTCTTCAGTTTGAATCTGCGTGTGTTTTCCAGGGCCCAATTATGGGCGGGGGGGGGGGGCGGGGGGATAAATCTCAGTCTCCCCAACAAACATGCCGTAGAAGACGACCAATTAAGGGCTTCCTTCGAAGTCAAAGTGCATCTACCCCACCGACAAGGAACAACCAAATGCACACATATAAGCCAATGAAACGGATGTACACACACGACTCAGGGCTTGGCACAAAGTCAATCTCCAAATGGACTAACAACTAGAACTTTCCACCGGAGCTTACAACTGGTGAACAAAGAAGAAAAATCGGGACCTGGCAGATTTGGGAGGACACAAAGGCCTTGGCTCCCAGGTCGTCTCAGGCTAAAATGTCTAACATGTGTGTAAATATCCGGGGCGGTAATGGTGACAACAGCAGTGGCCCAGGACAGACTGGTCTATCAACAGGTGGAGTCTAGCGTCGTATGTCCGAGTTCGAGTCTAGCGTCGTATGTCCGAGTTCGAGTCTAGCGTCGTATTTCCGAGTTCGAGTCTAGCGTCGAATGTCCGAGTTCGAGTCTAGCGTCGTATGTTCGAGATGCCTCTGGCATAAAAAGAGCCCTTTACTGGTAATGAGAAATACAATGCAGCCACTGCCTAGTAGGGAGCGACCGGCACGGTGTAGCGGCCAGGGTAGCATCAATTCACACAAATGAGATGTTTCTGCCTGCTTGAGTTGATTTCGATATTTACCTATGTCTGGGATTATTTATAATGTGTCAGTATAATATTTGCCGTCTCGGGGGATGCGTGGTTTCGAGGCATGGCGTCCACCTCGAGTGCTGGGGGTCCTGGGTTCAAGCCCTGGTGAAGGCTGGGAATTTGTCACGTGGACTTCTACTAATTTCCCCCTGGTCTCTGGGTAATAAGATCGGACACCCGCGTGTATTGCTGCGCACGTAAAAAAATCTCTATGCAGTTGAAAAACGAAAACGAGTAGTCTAACCGCACTGACCGGGCCACATTTGAAGTTAAAAATCTACGCAAAGTATTTTAGGATCTTCGTCGGGGCTAGGAAGTTCGTGCACTGAGCTGAGATTCTTCCTTTTCAGTCTTGAGTCAGAAGTAGTACTTTACGGGAGTTCAAGGGGAATAGTGTCAACATTAGCTCGATTAGTGAGGGAGAGAGAATGTTGACCAGTGAAAATGTATTATCACGAACGAGGCATGTACGTGCCTCTCGTGTAAACATCAGCCGCCCACAGGGGTTCGGCAGGGATATATTGGGGCTTCTTAGCAGTCCGAATCAGTAAGCCTTAGCCACAGAGCTAAAGCACTAGGGAAGTGCCGATGTAGTACACACCCAGCACGAGGGTACCGTACGTCAGTAATATGAGAGACCAAGTCAGTCAGTGTGTCTCGAGTGGGACAGAGTACCGTACAACTATCAGGCATCAAGGTCTGAGTAAGGGTTGTGGTACGGGACGAAGGCAGACAGAGTATCGTGCAACTATCAGGCATCAAGGTCTGAGTAAGGGTTGTGGTACGGGACGAAGGCAGACAGAGTATCGTGCAACTATCAGGCATCAAGGTCTGAGTAAGGGTTGTGGTTGCAGTACTGGTCGAAGGTAAAGTCCCGCTGGCGAAGTAAGTCCCAGGGGACTGGATGCTACAATAGTGACTGTTCTGTGTGACGGCGCAAGGAGAC
Source organism: Candidula unifasciata (assembly GCA_905116865.2). Lineage (NCBI taxonomy): Eukaryota > Metazoa > Mollusca > Gastropoda > Stylommatophora > Geomitridae > Candidula > Candidula unifasciata. Next base: position 1,009,990 of record CAJHNH020001668.1, read on the forward strand.
GTAGGGTCACCACGGAAACAGAACAGTAGGGATGGCGACGAGAGGTGTGTGCTGGAGGGGACTTGTGTTAGAAATCCTGTAGTCATCGGAGTCCTTCGACAGGCTGACGTGCTGTGTGCTTTGGAAAACGGGCAAGTGAAGTCCGTTTCCAGTCAGCCGTTGTTGTCTTCTGAAGCAATATCAAGGTCCAGTAAATAGGCGAGTTCGACTGTACGGCGACCCCAGAGTTGTGGGACGGTACAAGTTGAGAGAGAGTGAGGACCATATAGATTGGGTTCGAATGCCAGTTAGGATCAATGTCTACGTCTCAGCAGTTTTGGTGATGTGAGGGCTGGTGTATACCCTCTTGTGTTCTGTCGAATAAATTTGAAATATGACGGAGCTAATGTCGTCGAGACCTGCTTAGAGAGTGTGGGAAGTGAAAGTTAAATCTATAGACACTTGGAAGAGTGCTGATTAGGTGTAACACAGAAAGACAACACATGGGACCTCTCATTGGGTGATCCGCACCCACTTGGCGGCACTCTGTGTCACCGGGTGTTTATCGCTTGGTGGCTGTTCTGATAGGGTTTCTCATGCATTCATGTGTCAGTTTGTCAATAAAGAAAAGGAAACCTGACAGGCTAAAGTTGTACTGGTCATGGATTCTAGCCACATGTTTATTATTTATAGGTGAGTTTTTCCCTCAATGGAGGCGTATACAACATCTATGTGGGTCTGCTCACTCTGTGTGTGTGTGGCTGTGTGTGTGTTTGACTGTGTGTGTGTTTAGTGGTGTGTGTGTTTGTGTTTGTATATGTGTGTGTAATTGTGTGTGTGTGTGTGGCTTGGCTTGCTATTTTTAAAAAAATCGGTACCTTCGACCAGCATCCCCGACATGAGAAGCTTTAGGTTATAATTGTGACTAGGTTATGTGTACCATATAAAATGGCTCAGCATTGCTTACCACCAAGTAGCCCTGAAAAGGACACCTGCAGCGTTGATGCGATCAAATTAGACAGACCCATATGTCTCGACCGGCGAAGAAGTCCTCTACCGGCGAGCCAATGAGGGTTTCGGTCGCTGATGATTGGTTTAGGTTTGCTGGCGTATTTATTTATCCTCATCTACAGCACAGGCACCAGAACTACGTGGCTCCGGGACATTAATTGCCCCTGCCCCGCCAAAGTTTGAGTAGGTCCTAGCACCCCCTTCCTGTCGCCGCCCCATAATAATTCCCAGCGGACTGAGCTCCTACCCCTTAAACCAGTTGCAGTGTGGCTAAGTATTCCCCTAAGGATTATAGACTGTGTGTGTGTGTGTGTGTGTGTGTGTGTGTGTGTGTGTGTGTGCATGTGTGTGTAAGCATATCTTTATACATTTCGCAGTGTTTTCACATAGTTTTTATTTACAGTTCAACATATAATAAAAATAATTATTGTTATTAATTTTATTGTTATTTTTACACCTTTAATCACCCTAACATTATACGTGGCCGAGACTAGCCCCCCCCACCCCGCCCCTGTCCACTCCATATTCATAAGGAGATCCCTGGGGATCGTCACCGAAGCTACAGAGGTCTTGCTCTGTGCAACGCTCTCGGCAGGCATCTAGCTGTTCTGCGGAGAGAGACTGAGCCATATGGAATAAAACCGAGTGCAATAAAGTTTATTCCTCACTTTAACCTTTACCCTTTACCTCTCGTTGAATGTTAAATGTTGAATTGAGAATCGACATCACAGCACTCGGGACACCCTTCCATAAACGCTCCGTCCCCATCTCCAGTACAATGCGAAGAGTTAAAATTCCGATTGTACCAGTAACTGTCTGATTGTATATCCGCCTCGCCTTTCCCCTGAGTGTTGAACGTCGGCAATATAAAATAAAATAAGAATGACAGAATAAGAATAGCAAAACAGAAGATAAGATTGATGACAGATGTAACAAAGCAAACCAACTCACGGTGCAAATGGCTCCCATACTAAGAAAAACAAATGTATCAAAAGAAACTAAAAGGTCCACTCTATGACACAGTCTTCTTTCCAACCTTGTGCTATCAAAGCCACACCCGGACAATGACAGGAAAAGAGAAACGAAAAATTACAACTCAAATGAGATTCCTGCGACGGCTCTCAATATAACGAGAGGAGATAAGTTCAGAAACGATGAAATCTGAAGGAAAGTGAAAAAAGGGGGGGGGGGAACAGCAGCTCTGGATTTCCTTAGAAGACAACCGGTGAAATGGTTTGGTCACATAGTGCGGATGTCAGCAGACAGTATACCACAATAAGCCATGATGTAAAGTTGTTGTTGTTGTTATCGATCCAGCGGCGCATGAGCTTTCGCCCTTTGGCCCAATGCCATGTAGTGGAATTTGCATGTTTTCACAAGCTGTTCTTTTCCTCCGTACAAGGTGTTCCACTTGTCTGGTCTCGGAGGGAGTAGCGTTCTTCTTGTCTCACTGAGTTTTGAGCACTCAAAGAGATGGTGTTCAACAGTTTCGTAGGGGTAGTTACATAGCTGGCACTCTGGGGAGTGTTGTGGCTGTATTCTGTTTAGGTGTCCATTGAGTGGAGTATGTTGTGTTCTAAGTCTGAATATGGTGGCCTGGTCCCTTCTTGTTAAATGGTTAATGCTGTCATTAGGATCAGGGCCAGACATATGTCTATAAACCTCTCTTCCAGTGTCTCCCATGGCCCATCTGTTCAACCAAGTCTCTTTGTTTATAGCTCTTATCAGTGTTTTTGCTGTCTGGAGGGTTGTCACTGTAGGTGGTTGTTCTTGTGTTGCTCCTTTCTTTGCCAATCTGTCAGCTCTGTCATTACCTGGTGTGCCGGAGTGACCTGGGATCCACTGCATCACTATTCTGATGTTGTATGAGGTAATAAGCTGATCAGCATCCAGGATTATCTTGGCTATGTCAGTTCTGCAGCGTTCACTGCCCTCCAGAGCTTGAAAGGCAGACATTGAATCTGTGAAGATGACAATATTTTGGACCTTTGAAGGGTAAACATCCATTACAGTCTTTAGGTGGTATACTGCTGTTTCCAGTGCAATTATTTCAGCTTCATAGTTTGAACAGAATTCACCGCATGCATCAAAAATCTCTTCAACAGATCCATCGGGATAACCTTTGTAGATTCCGTAACCTGCTTTAATGGTAGCTTTAAATGCTGATCCATCAGTATAGACATGTATCCATTCTTGGGGGTAAGAATCAACGGTCTTTAGTGATGAGTTCATAAGAGCGATTGGGTCGGACTGTTTGGGTTCCTCGCCTACCAATTTAGTTCGGACTTCTGGGGCTTTAAAACGAGCATGTGGTGGTAGGTTTCTTGCAACATTCTGAATTCCTTGACGTCTTTCTGGGAGGTGGTATCTGTCCTGAATTTCATTAACACAGTGTAAAACCGATTTGTGCTTTATTCTTTGTTTGTATTCCCAGTTTTCTACAAGATGTCTATTAGGATGGTTACGATTTTTCCTAATGCATCTTTCATAAATTTCTAAAGTGGCTTTTTCTCTCCGCAACCCGAGGGGTTCCACATTTGTATGGATTTCACATGCAGCAGTTGGTGTAGACTGCATAGCTCCGCAGATTAATCGGAGGGCATTATTTTGTACTCTGTCAAGAGTCTCTAGGTTAGTTTTGGAGCAGTTGTAAGCAGTGAGTTGTTGTACTCTATCAAAGAGCGAACATATCCTAGATATAAGCCCCTCAGAGTTTCCTTGTCTGATCCCCATGATGTAAAGACCGGGCGTGAAGCGATGAAGAGGTCGACCATGCAAGCTATGTACAAAGAGAATGACAGAGGCCCAAGGAATACCCCGTTTACGAAGCATCAGACGGGATATTTTCCGTAAATTATATCTAGCCCTAACTCCACAAGGTAGCAGAGGATCGCGATGTGAGAGGAGATACAAATAAAAGAATTCAAGAATCAATGAAATGCAAGTCTTGCAACGTAAGTCCAGTGTAATACTGGCATGAAAAAAAGGTTCTTCGTTTATTTTCGTAATTTTTATAAAGTAAGGACACACCCTCTCCTGGTTGTTAACACCCCCACCCACTGCTTGTAAGCACACTCCTACGATGAAAGCACCCTCTCTGGTTGTAAAACCCCCATCCAGTTGTAAGCACACCCCTAGCTTGTAAGAACCTACCCCGGGTTGTAGGTAACTCCTTGGGTTGTAACACTCCCCCTTCGGATGTAAGCACTCCTTGTTGCAATCACCCCTCTTGGTTGTAAGCACACCACCTTTCGGTTGTAAACACCACTCCTGATTGTCTTGTATGCATAAACCACATCCGTCTGTAAGCAACCCCTCCCCCCGGTTGTAAGCGCACACCTTGGTTGTAAGCCCCCACCCCCCTCGGATTTTAAGCACCACGGTGAATTGTAAGCACACCTCCCCCGTGCAGTAAGCACCCCGGCGGTTATCAACCCCCTTCCCCCCCCCCCCCCGGGTTGTACGCATGCCCCTATCCAGGTTGTGAGCACATACCTTACGGTTGTAAGCACCTCGCCGCCGGGTTGTAAGCACCCACGCCGGGCTGTACGCACACCCCCGGATTGTTAGAAATCCATCGCCTCCCCTGAAATTTTATTCAGTGATTCTGATGAAATCAAGTTTGTGTCCCCCCCCCCGCCCCCACGCCCCCCCCCCAAAGAGAAACAATAAATCAAGTTTTATGTGTAAATGAAAGAATAAACCCACGATAAGAGTTGCATAAAAAAGTTTAATAAATTCTTATAAAGTTTTGACTGCGTACATTGATGTTTTCTCAGAAGAGATTAGGCATTGGTGGCTAGATAAATGTAGCCTCCCGTTGATGTAAGTTCCTCTAAAGATGGAACTGACCTGGAGGTGATGCCTGGGTTTGACATCACTTCTTTAATTAGTGTTACCTTCAGACTTCATCACAGCCTTTTTTTTTTTTTTTTTGTTTGTTACTTTTCACTTGAGTTTCCCTTTTTTTTTTTTTTTAAATAAGTGCATTATTGAAAAATATAAGTTGTAGTTGCTTTTACTTCACGAATGATGATACTTCTAGGCAACGCTGGCATTCATTCACACACCTGGTTTGTTTGCTCTGAAAAAGATGAAGAATCTGAAAATTAGCATTTAGGAAACTAATGTGGAACTACCACATTATTTTCCCAAGTACCTCATCATGAAAGCCAATCTCAACATAAAGGAAGATTGGCTAATAAACTGTATTTTGTCTGACTGGCTAATAAACTGTATCTTGTCTGACTGGCTTATCAACTTGTATTGTCTGATAGGCCAATCATCTATATCTTGTCTGATTGGCTAATCAACTGTATCTTGTCTCGGAAGCTGAAATATTTTGGTCATACCAAGCGCAATGTTCTTGGTCTACCTCTTGCTCTACGACCTTCTTCTCTTTCCATGTATGCTTTGTATGGTATGGTCTCACAAGGCATTCTCTCTAAGTGGGCAAACCATTTCACTTGCTGTCTTTGTATGTAATTTAGAATTGGTTCTGTGCCGACTTTTTCTCTTATGATCTCATTCCTGATCTTATCTCTTATGGTCACTCCTACAGCCCTTCTCAGACATCTCATTTCCATGGTTACTAATTTTCTTTTATGGTTTGTTGTGAGTGACCATGTCTGGCACTGGTAGCACAGAGTTGGAATAAATATGCTTTGAATAAGATGTCTCTTTGTGCTGATTGGGATTGTCTTATGCTGTAAGAGGGGAGCTAGCTGTCCCAATACTTGGTTTGCTTTGCTGCATCTAATGTTAATTTCTGTATCCAATTTCCCATCTTCGGTAAATGTAGTTCCCAGATATTTAAACTCAGATGCCTGTTTAATGCCTTTGTTCTCTATTGCTATGTTTAGATCTGTCTTCTTTTTTCCTATTGACATGAAGGAGACCATGTATTCATGGTCAGTTCCTGCTTATTAAGTATTGATGGTCGGTTTCTGGTTTATGATCAGTTCCCTTTGCATTTTCAATGAGCATTGTTTTCTAACAATTTGTTTTCCTAAGACCTGAGCGTTTGGGGTCGACCACTTGTTTTAGTTTCTGTTATTCACTACATTTTTAGTTTCTATTATACATACATTTTTACTTCTTCTTCGATCCTTCTGTAAGAAAGCTTTTTTCAGGAGACTGGTAGCCTTTATGAAAGCTATAGTGCAGTTCATATCTTCTCGTGTACCATACAGCTTTGTCTTCATTGTGGCTAGAACAGGCCAGATTGAGTCTCTGTTGGCAATAAACAGTTGACAGTTTTGAAACATGTGTTCAGCATTTTCTAGTGCCAAGCTACAGGGACAAGACTTCGTGTTTCCGACACAGAAAAGTTTACACATTTGTTGGCTAAGTCTGATGTGCCATGTCGTCAAGGTAACATTATGTTCGTCTCTTGAGAGGCCATCAAGCGAGTCTTGAGGAGAAAACTTGATGTCTGTATCCAGTCAGCTTTCGTGAATGCTAGATTGTATTATTGTGTTAGTCACTTGGTGGGTTGAGTAACCATTTGACTGTACCATGTCACTGCCGCCTCTAGCCCATCTGTCCGTTATCTCATTGCTTTCTAGGCCAAGGTGACTTGGAATCCATTGCAGTACAGATTGTTCTACTGAGGAACCAAAGTGAATGTGCTGCTGCGTCAGGTCTACAAACTGCGTGTCTTTTGGGTTAACAACTGCTTGTAAAACTGACAAGCATCAGTTAAACATATCACTCTGTTTATGTGCTCTGCTGGTCAATTTAGGAAAGAACATGCCATCATAAGTGTATGCGCCTCTGTTATTTGAAGAAAAATGAACCTGTTGGTATAGTTGGCTCAGTTTTTAAACCATTTGGGTATTCTTAGGTATATACCTTCTCCCCCGTCTCTTATTGCTCTCTTGGCCAAACCATTTGTATAAACTCTAAATCTAACTCAGGTGTGGATAAAATCTGTTGATCTCTCCTTCAGCAATGTACTTCACGTCAATGCTGCTCAGAGATGATTCTGAGTTTCTTGGAAAGGAGGAGGGAGGTGAGGGTTGTACGGTTTTAGTTAGACATTTAGTACTTTCGAAGGGAGTTTGAGCTTAGCAAGCTTGTCGTTTGTGTTCTTAATTAAACCAGTTCTCTTCAGTCTAGCTTTCTACAGGTTCTGCAGTCAGCTGTGTGTAGGTCGCTCTTCTAAGTGGTGGTGTTTTGAGACCAGGATGGGGAGCTTAGTGGCTCTCTTCTCTTTCATATTATTGGTTGACAAAAACTGTACTATAGACAAAAAGTTTGTGATTGTTTAATTAAGGCGCTGAACTGATTGAGATTTAAATACGAATGCAAGAGGCAAAACGACTTTTCATAGCACGGCAATTTGTGGAGGTCAAAAGTAATTAAAATAATAAATAATAAGGCAATTACAAAAAGACTACAAATATTCATAAATTGGTGTCTGCGCAAAATAGAGGGAATTAAATGATATGATAGAATCACTAATGTAGAGCTTTTTTAAAAAGTAAATCTCTGCACCGGAACCCACAGGGGCGTAGAAATAAAGGAACATAAAACAAAATGGAGAAGGGAGGTAGAGATGAAATTAAAAAGATGTTGAGGACATGGGGAGAGCTGCATGCAAAAATGAAGGATAGAACGACTTGGCTTGAACGGGTTGAGGGCCTTTGCTCCGTGGAGACTAGAAAGGCGGAAAAAGAAGCTGAAGAAAAGCTGTTGATCTTTAATGCGTTTTTCTTAGAAACACGTAAATATGTTTATAAGAATATCACGTTGTTGATAACTCACCAGAGCTTTAATGTAGACACCGTGCTGCTACTGTCCTCTTGCTTGAGTGTATCACTATCTTTTTCCTCAGCTGCATCGATAGCTTCAGAGTGTTTATCACTATCCTTTTCTTCAACTGCCTCTCCAGCTTCGGGATGGTCATTGAAGGGTTGGTTATCATCGGAGGTTTCTCTTGAGACTTTAATTTGACAATTGAAAAACAAAAACGGAAATGTTATCTTTAGTACGGTAGAAGTATCAACGGGTAGAGGTAGTGTTCTAGGATAGATTGCCTTCTAGGCCTTCATGTATTCTCGGCAGTGACAACAAAGAAGGAGTGAACATTTCTTTACACATAACTTTTCCTTCCAAATCGAATCCAAGAAATATGAAAACTGCATGTGCCCTTTTTTGAGTGCACATTCGATGTCTTCTTATCGTTATTACGTATTATTATATAACATTTTCATAAAAGTGAAGTAAACTACGGCTGAAAGAGACATCTTTTTCAAAGCATATTTATTCCAACTCTGTGCTACCAGTGCCAGACATGGTCACTCACAACAAACCATTAAAGAAAATTAGTTACCATGGAAATGAGATGTCTGAGAAGGGCTGTGGGAGTGACCATAAGAGATAAGATCAGGAATGAGATTATAAAAGAATAAGTCGGCACAGAACCAATTCTAAATTACATACAAAGACAGCAAGTGAAATGGTTTGCACACTTAGAGAGAATGCCTTGTGATACCATACCATACAAAGCATACATGGAAAGAGAAAAAGGACGTAGAGCATAAAGTAGACCAAGAACAAGATGGAAGGATAACATCAGAGAAACTCTACAACAGCATGATGTGCCTATGGTCGAGGCGGCCAGAAGAGCTAGAAACACAACCCTATATCTCCCTCGACACCCACAGCGGTAAAAGAGGAAGTGAAGAAGATGAAGAATATGTCAGCGAATCTTGGAATGTTAAGACATTTGGTTTCTATGACGAATGTTATGAATACCTTGGACGGCCAATGAGAATCTATCTCATGATCACCGGGTCATCAGACGAATGTCATACATGAAGTTCTAGGCTTGTAATATTAAAAGTCCAGACTTTGAGATCTGGTGTCTGGTTCTCTTCTTCGTTATAGTTTTCATTCTATACAGTTCCCATAACATGTTGGCACTATACTATATACGACTGTTGAGCCAGGTTTTCATAAAGCCATAGAGCTCATGAGTACTGAAATGGGCTGGAGTCTTAGAAGACAGGAGCATGAACCAATGCACTGAAATGTGTTAAGATCTGCGCCCAACACCATTGAGTAGGGTTGACAATACGCCTGCATACGTTCTACCGATTTTTGTTAAATCCAAGGGCATATAAGCAGCTGGTTACATTATCCAGCAGTGTTAGGAGTATGTTGAACAAAATCTTGGCAAATTTAAGGAGAGAATTCAACTGACCAAATCTCCCTGTGTGGCTTCTAGAGCCCCATTCCGTGGTGAAAATAAAAGGGGAGAGGGAATAGAACCATTACAAGCATTTTGTAAAATTCAACTAATTAGGTGTATTTCATTAGAAGTCGGAGTGCATCTACCATAGAGATAAGGTGCAATAGTTGGCAAACAAATAAACTTTAGATGTAAAACATATTATTTGCTGGATGTTTGTTATTCACAAACACAGGTTTTTTTCTAAGGGTATCGACATGTTAGTGCACTGTGCCGAGATAATATTTCTATGATCTACAGGAGCTGTTAAAAACACTTCTGGAAACCACTCACACATAATTACAATAAACGTTTACCGAAATAACATGATTTAGATAAGTGTTAATGCGATTACTTACCCCAAAACACGTATGCGAAAGCCACAACAAAACTAAGACCAGCAATCAGAAGACCAGGACCAAATGTAGTTAACACGTTAGTATCATCACCTCGTTTAAAGATCATATCTGCAAAGATGAGGGGTCACAATAATTACTCTCTAGCATTCGTAACATCTTGTTAAGAGGTGCAACTCATTTTCAAATAAATTTTTTCTTTGGTCTTAAAAATCTTTCAAAAGAAAATAGGATGAGCAAGAGAATTAATTATCCTGCATCATTAGGTGGCACAGAAAATGTGCGAATTAACTATTCTCCTTGATGGTTGTATCTATCATGCATAGGATGGCCACACGATCTTGCCAGCAAACGTCGGGACTGTGGTCAGTGTCGGTAGCCTACTTGTGTAAGTCACGTGGCAGTGCATACACAAGAGTTGTCAAATATAAAACAATCTTTCTCTTATCCTGAAGTGTATTGTTTATATGACGCTATCTCCTTAGCCTTTGTTGGCAGCTGGTCCAGAAGGAAGGCTCTAACATGTAGACAGAAGACCGCTGTTCCGATCCGGCAGCTTCTGTGACATGCTATGTTTCAAACCCATTGGTGCTATCTTCCTTTGGAGTAAACAAAGCAAACCGAGAAGGAATGACGCTGCATGTGCAACACATGAAAGGATGATCCTGCATGTGCAACACAAGAATGCTGCAACACTAGGCAACACTGCATAGGAACAGGGATAATGTTGCATGTGCAACACCATGATGGGATGATGCTGCATGTGCAACACTATGAAGGGAAGATGCTGTATGTGCAACACTATGTAGGGATGATGCTGCATGTGCAACACTATGAAGGGATGATGCTGCATGTGCAACACTATGAAGGGATGATGCTGCATGTGCAACACTATGTAGGGATGATGCTGCATGTGCAACACTATGAAGGGATGATGCTGCATGTGCAACACTATGAAGGGATGATGCTGCATGTGCAACACTATGAAGGGATGATGCTGCATGTGCAACACTATGAAGGGATGATGCTGCATGTGCAACACTATGAAGGGATGATGCTGCATGTACAACACTATGAAGGGATGATGCTGCATATAAAGGGATGATGCTGCATGTGCACACTATGAAGGGAATGATGCTGCATGTGCAACACTATGAAGGGATGATGCTGCATGTGCAACACTATGATGGGATGATGCTGCATGTGCAACACTATGAAGGGATGATGCTGCATGTGCAACACTATGAAGGGATGATGCTGCATGTGCAACACTATGCTGCATGTGCATGTGCAACACTATGTAGGGATGATGATGCCTGTACAACACTATGATGGGATGATGCTGCATGTGCCACACTATAAAGGAATGATGCTGCATGTGCAACACTATAAAGGAATGATGCTGCATGTACAACACTATGATGGGATGATGTTGGCTATGCAACACTATAGAAAAATGATGCTGCATGTGCAACACTATGAAGGGATGATGTTGCATGTGCAACACTATGTAGGGATGATGCTGCATGTGCAACACTATAAAGGGATGATGCTGCATGTGCAACACTATGATGGGATGATGCTGCATGTGCAACACTATAAAGGCATGATGCTGCATGTGCAACACTATGAAGGGATGATGCTGCCTGTGCAACACCATGATGGGATGATGCGGTATGTGCAACTCTATGAAGGGATGGTGCTGCATGTGCAACACTATTAAGGGATGGTGCTGCATGTGCAACACTATGAAGGGATGGTGCCGCATGTACAACACTATGAAGGGATGGTGCTACATGTACAACACTATGAAGGGATGGTGCTGCATGAGCAACACTATGAAGGGATGGTGCTGCATGTACAACACTATGAAGGGATGATGCTGCATGTACAACACTATGAAGGGATGGTGCTGCATGTACAACACTATGATGGGATGATGCTGCATGTGCAACACTATGAAGGGATGCTGCATGTGCAACACTATGTAGGGAAGATGCTGCATGTACAACACTATGATGGGATGATGCTGCATGTGCAACACTATGAAGGGATGATGCTGCATGTGCAACACTATGTAGGGATGATGCTGCATGTGCAACACTATGATGGGATGATGATGCATGTGCAACACTATGAAGAGATGATGCTGCAAGGGCAACACACGACCTATACAACACTGCCCAGGCCCTGATCGTAAATGGTATTACCATAGACCTTGCTTCCATTGCTCCCTCTAGCCCAGTGGTACACGCTCGTCAGCCAAAGTTTTAAACTGTTTGATTAATTAATTAGCATCAGATATTTGTAATTGTAAACAACCCAGTGACTGCTTTTGTGCTCCATACAATTTCCTGCTATCTATTTTAGACTGGACCGTGAAAGATCAGATTAGTGGAAGATGTTTCGATTGCTATTTGAACTCCTGACCCCTGGCCTGGCAAGCAAGATCTACGGTCTTCAGCGGCCCTCTAGAAGTGCACCACTTCACACCATGTCTTTCAGTAACAGTAATATGAAGAATAAAGAACACAACACAGGAATATATGAACATACACAATGACATTACAACCCTGGAAATATGTGCTAGACTTCCAATGATGTACTATGTCTGTGCACGCTGTAGCTTAAACCAACAATAGTTTCATTTCCCCTGATGCCTGTGTGTTTTTATGGTGGCTTTTTAGACATGTATATAATAGTAATCATGTAGTCCTATCTGCATGTCGTAAGAGACAGCTAATGAGGATATGCGTTGGGCATCCTACAATAAGCGAGGAAAAACATAAACCACAAATGTCATTCCCAAATCTAAAAAGGCAGCTTGGCTTGGGTTGATATTAAATAATTTTTTTATAGGGTATAACAGTCAGGAGAGGTGATTTCCACGCTAGTTCATTTGAACTGCACAATATACAATTAAAACTTATTACACACATTAAAAGTAGTATTCACTACAGTGAAATAACCAGCGCGCATGCTTGTTTATCCAATAGACACAGTTTCAACCTGCCTGCTGCTTAGATTATATTTTCTATTAAGGTCTACAAATTAAAAATACAGACACAAAATACTGTCAAAAAAAGTGTTACTGATACCATCACGATGTTGATCGGCCTGCATACGATGTAATGTAATATATCAGAATAAAAAAAAAAAAAAAAAAAAACACATACATGATAACATATAAAGATACAGCAAATGTGTGAATGTCTACAAATGATGTTTTCACATATATAGTTATTATTTTGGCCAGCGAAACTCATTCGGAAAATAAGTGTTCGTTCGTGCACGGCTCATATACTTACTGAAAAAAAAAAAACACTTCCTAAATGAATATGACTTATTATCACATTGCTTATTAATTATTTCCATTATACATATTACTTATTTATTTTTACTTTTAATATACTACCAAATTATCATATAACGTATTGTCATTTCTCTTCATACAAATTAATCATTATCTTATTACTATTGATATACTACTGAATTATCAAATTAAATTTTATCATTTTTCTTCATACAAATTACTCATTATCTTATTAATTTTGATATACTACTAAATTATAATATTACCTATTTCCATTTTTCACAATACATATTACTTATTATCTTATTACTATTGATATACTACTCAATTATTATGGTACTTTTAAAAATTTGTCATAATACAAAGTACTTATTATTTTATTACCTTTGATTTACTACTAAATTATAATATTACTTATTATCATTTTTCGTAATACAGATTATCTATTTTTTTTATATACTTCTAAATTATCACATTACTTATTATTTTTTGGCATAATACAGATTACTTTTTATTTTCTAACTTTTGATATACTACGAATTTATTATATTACTTAATGTCATTTTTTTGTAATACAAATTACTTATTATCTTTTTACTTTTCATATGCTACTAAATTATCATTCTACTTATAGACATATTGCTTATTATCATTTCACTTATTGCACTTGGTAGGTCGTGGATTGAAATCCGAACAGAGATTTACTTTCAGAAATGGCCATGGCTCCCAGACCGATCCAGACTTAAATGGGTACGTGGTAAAATCCTTAGAAGTAAATGCAGCTGATCACATCACCAACCAAGTAACGATTGGTCTATAAAATATATTTATAGAACTATATGACCAATGCACCTGAAAGCGTAGTTAAAAAGTCCCTTACTTTTGCTTGTCAACATGTCATTTAACTTATTAGTTATCATACTGACTTATCTGACTTACTTTCTACCCCCATTCAGGACATCACACAAGCGATAAACTTTTGATGACACAAAGTGCCACCATGTGGATGAGGATCGCCGTGGAGAGGTCCACTGAGAAATGTTCGTTTTGTGACATTTGGCCATATGTATGGATCCACCTATATTGCGGCCCCTGGCAGAAGCCAGAGTAGGGCTTCAAAACAAAAAATTTCGTCCTGAAAAGAACGAAATTGAGAATTCTTTGAATATCAGTTATCATACTTCTTATCGTCTTATTCATCGTCACCATTCGGTAATGTTGCATGTTGGGTCACCAGTTACTTTTGACCGTCCGATCAGCTCCCTCCATCTTTGATGGTCAGATGTGATGGACCTCATGGTTGCATGTCTAAGGAGATCGGAGCACTGATGGTGATGTTCGGTGTGTGATGAAGATGATCTGTACATGAACAATGAAGATGATCTGTACATGAACAATGATCGTGATCCCCGCCACATTCTGCGATGTTCATGTGGTTAAGTCCCTTTGGCAGCTGGGGAAATATACATGGGAGCGAATAGAGACCATCAAGGCCTGTAGAGAAAGGTACAATGTGGAGTGACCAGGGATCACCACTGGGAGGAAAGGAGAGAGAGAGAGTGAGATAATATCAGACTGCTACTAGCACTGTCAGTATTGGAAATCTGCACTGGCTGCACAAGACAGGGAGTGACAATGAAGAAAAACGCAAACAAAATGTGATTAAAGACAAAAACTGACTCACAAACATTTGTATATCTCGAAACAGTGCTAATGGGGGCCAGCTGAAAATTAGCAGTATATAGAAGGAACAATAGTGAAAGGTATCTGAGCTAAAAGAAGAGGCAGGGGTCGACTAGTGCAATAGTGGGATTATAAATAGTTGACATGAACAACTGTGGGCGGGGAAGGAGTCTCTAGGAGTCATGATCCACGCGACGTTCTGCAAAGACCTACAACAGAAAGGAATAATTTTAACCAAGTGCATATTTATTTTATTTTACCGCGTCTTATAAACTATACACATGTATTAAAACTTGTAGTCACACATGCATACTCATACTGTGCTTTCACTACAAAAATTATACCCGTTGTCCAGAGAAATGGCATGTTTGTTGGCCTTGAGTTTTCTGTGTAAAAGTGAAAACAAAGTAGACACATAATTATTAGTTCTTATTGTGTACACAAGAGGTCTGTCTGCTTGCGTGTCTTTCTTTCTGGCTGTTTATCTAGTCGTTTAAATGTTTATATTTCTGTTTTATATTTCTCTCGAAGCAATTATATTCATTGGAATCTTTCTGTTAATTGCGTTCATATACCATTGTGTGTCTGTTTTTGTTCATATCTTTTTGTATGAATGTTACTAACATATGAGCGACTGCAGCTACGCTTTAAATAACACTGACTGACACACACACACACACACACACACACACACACACACACACACACAATTATACCAGCATTTAAACATACACTCTATGATTGACCATGCTATGCTGATTTCATATATTGTGCCCAGAAGACATCATTTACACAGATGGGTCAGTGAAGAAGGGGACAGGATCAGCATGGGCGTACGCAGTACAAAGGATCGGAAAAAAACAATAAAAGAGGATAGCGGCGCTTACCAAACGACTACGTAAAGCATGACCATGGAAATAGCTGCTGTTACCAGAGCACTCGCGTGGGTAGCAGAACAAGCGGCCACACATGGGGTAATTGTTTCAGACTCTATGAACATGCTTCAGAAAATCGCTACAGGTAGTCTTCGCTCCGAATGGTTAGAAAGCATTTGAAAGTTGCAGTTAACCTCCATTATCTGGATCTACACACCTAGGCACGCAGGAGTTAATGGTAATTTAAGAGCTGACCAGCTGGCAAGTAATGCACCAATGCAAATGGAAAAAAAGCATGGACAGAGCTGATAGCATCAACGCCGTACGGATTAGGTTGGGAGATAATGGCGAACCTCTGACGCTAACACGACTTCGTGACCGAGAAGTTAAGCTAGGTGAAGCACGACTGTGCCGTCTTAGAGGTAAAGACAGGAGATACTATAACCAACTCCTAATAGGAACAATAAGTAGAGGTACCTTGAAGTGGCTGCTGCATCGGAGGATGCCAATGTGCAAAGACGCCGATTGTGATAAGATACCCTAACATAACATAACATAACATAACATAACCATCCATATCGATGCATGTCCACTGCCAAGCACCATAAACTGACCAAACTCCGTCCCACCCCACCTACCCCCTCCTCCTCCCCACCTCCTGCAGACGCTGGTAACCGGGTGGTTTGTATACTACGAACCATCCTCTGTCTACATCCGATATATTTGTCTTCAGTACGGGCCTCTACAGAAGGTATATCGATAACTGCATCGGCGTCACCAAAATGTCCCTACCTGAATTGCGAAACGTCATTCAGTTTTTCTCCAACTTTTATCCTAGCATCCCTTGCACTTTCAGTATTTCACCTTTGTCGGTGCATTTTCTGGATCTCAGTGTCACCGCAGACTCCAAAGGCCTAAGCACCTCGGTGTACTATAAGCCTACTGATTCCTATACTTTTCTTCTTCTTCTTCTTTACACGTCCTCTCATCCCTCTTCCTACAAGGACTCAATTCCTTTCTTACAGCTTCTACACCTCTGCAGACTATGCCAGGAGAACTACAAATTTCACAGCAAGGCCCTAGAAATGTTGGATTTCTTCAGGCTCCTATGGTATCCGGAACATGCCTTATCTGCTGCCTTTCATCGAGCACGGTCAATCCATTGAGCTGAGGCTCTGGTTTCCAAGTCCAAACGTCACAACTGACCCCCTCTCTTGCTTACCTACCACCCTCACAACATCCGTACTAAAAATATTCTCCTCAAGCATATCTCCATCTTGAGGCCTGACCCTACAAACAGCAGGATTTTTCTCTGAACTTTCTCTAATGGCCAACAGGCATGACCGTAACCTCAGGGACATTCTAGGTGATAGTCGGTAACGCCATGCCTCTTAGTCCCACTTCGGGAGGTCTCTTGCCACTGACCTATATGCAGGACCTGTCCATGTGTGGTTTAAGGTAGTAGCCTGAAATTCCCAAATGCCACCTTCCACATACGTAAATCATTCTATTGCACGAGCTGTAATGTTATTTACGCCATCAACTACAAGAGATGTGGCATTAAATACATCGGTGAAACGAGTTTCTGACTGGCTGACAGGTTCAGGCAACATCTTTTGAACGTGCAGAATGGCGCTATGAAATAAGTACCACTGCATTTCATATCCGAGGACCACCAAAGAGTCCGCGACATGGAGGTGACAGCCAGTAAATCTAGCCACTCCTGCGACAGAGTTCGCAAGTCTCTTGAAAATCACTTTATAGACACTTTTGGAACTCTGGCACCCAGGGGGCTAAATTGCCAACACAGCTTCCTCTAAGTCCTAGGGAAATGAACTGCCTACACTGTTCAGTCTTATCCTCGAGTGACGGCTCCTGGTATTTCCCAGAATATTGTTTTTCCTAGTCCCACGTGCCTAGCCAGACTATTGGCTAGACATCCGCCTGGCTGCCTCTGGATACGAAGATAAATGATATTGTGTATCTGTGTAGTATTGTCTAATCTATGTATGAGCTGAAGAAGGCTCTATAGCCGCAACATTCACGTTTAGTATGTGTTTGTTATATTGTAAAGCTCGCTGATATACTTTTCATTCGGTTTTAAATCTTTCCCTGATAATTTTAGTTTCAAAGACGAATTTTCATTACAATAGTACAAATAATAAATGCTTTTTAAACCACTGGAATGAACAGTTAATTTTTCTATTTTAGCTGTACAAAAATTGTTGTTGCATACTCAGTTAATTAATATTTCAACACTAAATGATATAAACTATAAAAAAAAATTTATTTAAAGTTCGCATATGATGTTCTAAAAAACACATATTTGAACCTTTTGAGTCCCTATTTAGGCATTATTCGAGCTCCCTCTGCGTTTTTCTTGTAGTCAATCGATGAGATGTCCGTTGTCATAGTCCAGCAGTAATCAGAAAGTAGTAAAGGGCTCCACTTGCCTAATACCCACCCTGTCTCCATAGCATCCATTTCCTGATAAAATCGTTCATTATGCTCACAACTGACTGCTTCAGTTTACCGTTTAGAAATCCAGATAAGAATGAAGAAAATAAACTTTCTAAGACTTGTTGCAGCCAAGACTCTCATACTTCAAATGGCGTTTTTCTACAATCTCAATGTAATTATCAAATCTGTTATTTCCAAGAAAATTGTCCACCACTGACTTAAATGCTCGTCATGCTGCATGTTCCATGCTGTGCAACACGCAAGGAAAATTCTCATCGCAAAGAAATTTTTCGAGTTTGCAGACCAACAAATACTGCCTCTCTAACTTTAGCTTCACTCGGTCTTGGAAATTTTCTGGTTAGATATTTGGACACAAACATCTATTTTCTCCATGGCCTTGACAAAGTTTTTCATAAGACCCAGCTCAATGTGCAAAGTTGGCAACACAGTCTTGCTTGTGTCGACAAGTGCTGGGTATTTGACTTTCCTACTGCCAGGCTGCAATGACCGCCTGACTGGCCAGTTTCTTCTGATATAATAGTCATGTGCATGGCTACCCCATTCACAGAGAAAGCAACAGTACTTGGCATATCCACCCTGTAGTCCAAGCAAAAGAGTGACCATTTTTTAATCGCCTCAAAGAGGCCAGTGATGATGATCCTAATTTATACACTTCAAAAGCTGCCTAATGTTTTCATAAGTTTCTTTCCTGCAAACTGCGTGACCAACTCCAATTGACGGTAATACATTACCATTATTCAACAAACGAGCTTCAATACTCGTCTTGGATAATTCAATGAAAAGCATAAACTCTTCCAGCGTGTAACTGATTTTTAGGGCTGCCGTTAGCTCAGAAATGTTGTAGCGTGCAGAAAGGTCACCTGGTTTTGAACAAAAATAAATATTAAGCGGCTTCTGCCGGTTCCTTTACACAGACAGTCTAACATCTGAAGCCAAAAGATTCCACTGTTGTAATCTGAAACCCAAAAGCTCTACTTTGCTATTCGGTAAATCTCTTACAAGGGAGCAGAATCAAGCTGCTGTCAATGCCGAGCTATGCGCGCTTATCAGTGACAAGTCAGATGAGACAGATGTGGCGATCTTTACAGACTGGTCCGTTATACGAGGACATAAGTGCATGGTAATTTCCAGCTCACTCTTCAGACAGAACAGTTCGGGAGGATAGCGGTGCCTCTTCTCCATGATCACCACCAGCATAACGATTGGGGGTGATGGCGGTGACACTGGCTTTCATGTAACTAGGATCACAGGACTATTCCCGCGTGTGTGTGCTGAGTGACTCTATGAGCATGATCCAGCGGGTCGAGGCAGGTTGGTTATGCAGACAGTGGTTTGAGGCATTGCAAAATTCTCTTGTGTGTGTAGTTACTTTCATACACGTCCCAGGGCATGCAGGCGCTGTTGGTAATAGGAGAGCTGATAGACTGGCTGCATTAACTGAATATGGCCGGCCAGTGGATCCTGCAGACATTGTCATTGCCCATAGAGAGATAGGACATTCTGAGGATTTTGCAAGCAACGTGTCCACATCACTGCTAAGAATACGCGAATTGGGAGTAAAGATCGGCACAGCCAAGCGTGAGAATCACCCCGGGCGCACACAAAGTCTTGTTAACCAACATATGACTGGTACTATTAACCGCACGACGCTGATGAATATGTTGAGAGGGGAATCTGAGCGCCTATGGATGTGTCCGGAGTACTGTGAAGATAATATAACACATAACTCATAACAAAATCTCATAGCAGTGATGAGAAACCAGTTTCCCCTGTGTTGTCAAAACTATTTAAATGGAGAGAGGCTTGTTTAGATGCCTCGTTCTGAACTTCCATCACATTTTCAACAAAACGATCAGCGTGCTGCCAGCCAGTTTCTCAGTTTATATTTGTCTACATCTTATACACACATGGCTCATACTATGAGTGCACTACTCACAAGGGAATTTTCAAATAATCTGAAAGACCGAAGGGGGTTAAAATCATGGGGCAGCCAATCAGCTGTTAATTTTCTCATGGTTATTCCACTTGCTAAAAAGTCCGCAGTCCAAGTTCTATGTTGATAGTTATTTAGTTAAATTTGTCCCACCCATGTGTGCAGCACTTAAAGGACGCGAAAGATGTATAAAGAATTAGGATGCGTTTGTATCTACTGATGGAATGAAAATAAAGTGAAAGAAATCGAAATGAAGTTAATTTCAAACTAAAAGTTAAAAAAAAAAAAAAAAAAAAGACCTGGAGTGCATTATTTGACTGAAAATCCTAAAAGTGCTAAACGCATGTCCGTATGTGATGACCTTACAATTAAAACAATGATACACATATCACATACCATTGCTTGTGGAAGTTATCAGAGTTCTTGTTGTTGTTACTGTTGTTGGTCTTGTTGCTGAAAGATGTATAATGTTTTCAAAACCTATACAACGAAACTTCATTTTATTCTGTGTACGTTTACATCATATATGGTTTTTGGGATGATAAATATGTGTCTTATAATTATTTATGTATGTTATTTACAGAGTACCGCACGCATCTTTTGCATACTCCTCTAATAGTTTATAGAATAAAACAATAACAACATTCAAGTGAGTTGCACACTTATTTTTTTTTATAGTGCATCTGTATGGGAAAATGCATATATTTCTCTCACATGCTTACAGTGATAGTTTATGGAACGATGGAAATATTTCTTTTGCATATTTACAGAACTACTGATGAGTACAATGCACCGAAGTGTTATCGTCTTCATCATTTGTATCATTACTGAATTATGTTCTAATAGGCGCGAACAACAATTACCCAAATACCCAAACCTGCTCTTGTCTTATCCGGGCTTGGGACCAGTAATGGCAGATATAATGTTAAATAAACATTACTTCGTTTAAATATTATTTAAATATTTTTAATTTTTTCAAATATCTGTTCAAAGGAACTCATTATTCAAATTATTTTGTGTGTCTGTTGTTGTTGACGATTTTTGTTTTATAATTTTTGACTGCTACGTCGTTGTTTCTCTTTGCGACAGCGTCTTCTTTTGTCAATGTACCTCTGGTCGCTAACACATTGTACTTTCAGCTTTCATTTTATCGAAATATAAGCAGTTAACAACATTTCAGCTGGTCGTGATATGAAGATAAATAAACTGCCTCTAGCAGATGCCTGTAATACTTTTTACTGAATATCTTGTCCGCATTAGAACGTAACAATATTCTATTTAGCAGTCAGGGGCATCCTAGGCGACCTCGTGTAAAACCTGTCCCTCCACTCTGTTACGTTTCTTTCTCGCTTACTAACTAGAGAGTTTTAACAGTCAAGACACTGATAGCATGCAATACTTATTTGCCATCCAGTCACGTTCATTGTGGAAAGCAAGGTGAGTCTACAATTTTACTATCACAAGAAACAACTTGTAAACACCAGCAAGGAAATCAAAGTT
Organism: Candidula unifasciata; assembly: GCA_905116865.2. Classification (NCBI taxonomy): domain Eukaryota; kingdom Metazoa; phylum Mollusca; class Gastropoda; order Stylommatophora; family Geomitridae; genus Candidula; species Candidula unifasciata. The sequence continues at coordinate 1,031,357 of CAJHNH020001668.1, forward strand.
AACATTTTGAATATCATCTTTCCAAAAGTAAAATATGAATGCAAGTGGTGGACTATATAACAATCATTAAGCAACAAAACAGGTTCTTCTGAGCTGAAAGTGAACAGAAAGATTCTCAGAATACCATGGGCCACTAAAGAAGAGAATACTAACGTCAAAAAAAAAAAAAATATATATATATATATATATATATATATATATATATATATATATATATATATATATATATATATATATATATATATAAAGACCAGAAGTAATGTCACGAAGTAGAAGATAAAAAAGATAAAGAAGAAGAAGAAGAGGGAGAAGAAAAAGAAGAAGCAGAAGAAAAAGAAGAAGAAAAAGAAGAAGTAGAAGAAGAAGAAGTAGTAGTAGAAGAAGAAGAAGAAGAAGAAGAAGAAGAAGAAGAAGAAGAAGAAGAAGAAGAAGAAGAAGAAGAAGAAGAAGAAGAAGAAGAAGAAGAAGAAGAAGAAGAAGAAGAAGAAGAAGAAGAAAAAAGAAGACGAAGGAGAAAAAGAAGAAGAAGAAGAAGAAGAAGAAGAAGATGAAGAAGAAGTAGTAGCAGTAGTAGAAGAAGAAGTAAAAGAAAAAGAAGAAGAAGAAGAAGAAGAAGAAGAAAGAGGAGGAGGAGAAGAAGAAGAAAAAATAGAAGAAGAAGTAGTCGTGGTTAGTTGTTTGGTTTTGTTTTCTCAATATTCATAAATTTATCTGCTGACTGGGGTTTTCAGGTATATCTGTTGATAGGCTTTCGCAGGCTGCTATAAATGCTTCATTATCTGGTAACAGTCTATTGAGATTACCATCCTCACTTGCGATTGCTGAACCGTTGATTTAAACATGTCTGATAAACGCCAAGGGGAAATAATATACTAATTTCTTTATTCGCATAAAATCTGAAAGTTCGGTTACTGCCCATCATATGTTTTAATGATTCGCCCACTATCAGATATTAAATAACAAGCTGCCACACCCTCCCGTCGCCAACACTTCCCCCAGCCCCCCCCCCCCCCCCCCCCCCCCCCAAAAAAAAAAACCCCCATAATTAGTGTACTCAAATTTAAAACATCAGTAATGTGATTAATTTTGTTGTATACAAGTTGTTTTTTTTTTCTGTCTGTTCGCGATGAAGACGGTGTCATCAGTATCTTTAACTCATATACAGTTACAAATTACCTAGCAATAGGTGTTTCGTCCTTTTTTGGACAAAATTTTTTGTTTTTTGAAACCCCACCCTGGTTTTTGCCAGGGGCCGAAATACAGGCAGGCCATACATATGGCCAATTGTCTAAATGCGGTTTCTGGGACCTCTCCACGGCGATCCACATGGTGGCACTTTGTGTCATCGGGTGTTTATCGCTTGTGTGATGTCCTGGTGGGGTAGAAAGTCAGTCAGTCATCATTAACTATGTAACACATTATTGGATTACGAAACCAGCAATATGTTGTTTATCCATCATGAGTGATGAAGACCGCTTTTCATCCAAAGTAGTAATTACAATGGTTATGAGGGTGGCTAATTAGTCCAGTATGGGCCTTGAAAGATTTTGATCAGTGCGGACAACAGGTGGAAGTCGCAGTAAGTGTGGAATTAGTGATTCAGTTCTTTCCAGTCTGCCTCCGTTTCTGGCAGGCTGATACATTATCCCTGAGGGATGTACGACATCCAGAATGGTCATTTGCAGCAGCTCCTATTTTGTTGCGTTGACACCAAAAGAGTTTTGAGAGTATCCTTACAGCGGGTTTCTCAGTCCTCCTTGGGACCTCTTTCCTTGCTGGAGCTAGCCATAAAATACTATCTTTGGCAGGCGATAATCTGATATGCAGGCTAGGTGACCAGCACAACACTGTTGATAATTCTTCAGTATCGTGTGGATGATGGGCTGGTGTGCCCTATCAAAAATCAAAGTGTTCGCGATCATATCTTGCCATTTGATTTGCCAGTTAAGCAGCTTTCTGAAACAAGTTATTTTAAACTGATTCCACTTTTTTAGCATGGCGCTAATACGCAATTCACGTTTCGCAAGCGTAGAGTAAGACTAGAATAATTACAATTAGCTAGGTCAGCAAGGAGATACCACTTCTATTCCAGGTATAAAGTCTGCCGAAACTGCTGCTGGCTTTTGAGATTCTAGCGTTGATCTCATCGTCGATGCCAAGATAAATGAATACATCGACTACATTTAGCTTTTATCATTTACGGTGATAGTGGGATCGCATAATTTTTTTTTAATTCCTGGGAACCGTTGGATAGATAATAACCAGCATTATGGGGAAAGCTGAAACACAGTGTCTGAGTAATATTGACAAAGAATAAATGGTATGGCCATCTAGAGAGCATGTAGTTAGAATAATAAACTGAATCTCTCTCTCTCTCTCTCTCTCTCTCTCTCTCTCTCTCTCTATATATATATATATATATATATATATACATATATATATATATCGATATATATATATATATATATATATATATATATATATATATATATATATATATATATAGGTATGTACCGAATAGTGATTTTCACTATTCGGCCGAATACGAATTGCGGGACCAACTATTCGGTCAAATACGAATACGAATATGGTATAGTGTATAAAATACATCTATATAAAAACACACACACATTCCTAATGTCAAATGTACCCTGAACTTTTACTACACTTAAATTAGCACAAAATACTCATCTTCTTCTTTAGCATTTTGAGCCTTTGAAGTTTACTGTTGCAGATATCACTCGCCTCCATTCATCTCTCTGGTTGGCCCTCTCTTCACTATTTGTGACACCAGTTGTTTGCAGGTCTGGCTGGACATTATCTCTCTAACTTCTGTTTTGTAGCCTCGTGGTCTACGCCCATTCCTCTCACAGGTGTATACAGTGTTTACTTCTCTGTCATTTGACATGCTTTCAATAAGCCTCAACCATTTTAATCTGTTAGCTCTCAGGATCTTCTTCTTCTTCTTCTTCACTTCCTCTTTTACCGCTGTGGGTGTCGAGGGAGATATAAGGTTCTGTTTCTCTCAGGATGCCAGGGAAAAATGGTGATTTAAACAGATTATGTGTTACGTTGTTGCTTTTAACTCTCCATTCCCCGCTGTTAGCATATTTGATGGGTCCAAAGTTTGTCGTAAGACTGTTTTCGAAAACATGTAATAAGGCCTTATCTCTTTTACCTCTGCTTCAAGTTTCAGAGCAATATAAAACGACTGGTCTTATCAACGTTTTATATATTTTGATCTTAGTGTTGCGAGACAAACACTTTGACTTTAGCAGATGTTGAAGGGCATAGTATACTTTATTTCTAGATTTTATTCTAGATTATATTTCTTCTCTCAGCATGTTGGAGCAGTTGAAGTTTGCACTCAAGTACTTATATGTTTCCGTTCGTTTGATTTTCACATTATCGACTTGGATGTGGCCGGAGTTTATATTCGTTCCATGTCAAGTTAGGATTCGTACAGAATAGTAAACATTCAAAAACATTTTATGTTTTGCATCCTCCAGTCAGTCTGTGGTAACTAATAACTAGGAATGAAAGAATCCTAAGTATTATAACAAGCAACTAAACTTAGAAATTGTCACTGACAGCTTAGTTAATGCAGGAAAGATGCACTAGCTATCAACAAAACTAATCATTCTATGCCGTCAGCATTAAGGCCGCGTATGCAAAAGCGGGTGTAAGGTAACTACTATTCGTATTCGGCCTGACCGCAATTGTTCGGCCGAATACCGAATAGTCAATAGGTCCACTATTCGGCCCCGAAGCAAATACGTAGCGAATATTCAGTACAAATATATATATATATATATATATATATATATATCTAATTTATATATATATGTACTAAGATATATGTATGTATATATATATATATATATATATATATATATATATATATATATATATATATATATATATATATATATATATATATCCCAATATATATATATATATATATATATATATATATATATATATATATATATATTATATATATATATATATTGCAGCACAACACTTGAGAGGAAGGGGAAAGGGATAACTAAGCAGAAGATGAATACATGGCTTAGTAGACACCTGCCAAAAGATAAATAAACCCATCCCCAAAGCCACCCGAGGGGAGCAAGACAAGTACAGAAAACCACGTCACTGGGCATCAACCTGCTGTCAGTGAGATGACAAAAGATAAGGAAATATTATTAGAACACACCTGTCGCCAAGAAATATGGCAACACACAGAAGCCAGTGGGAACAATTGTGTCAAATAAGGAATGCAGACTGAACATCTGAAGTTATGGTATACAAGTTTATCACTTGCGTGAAAACCGGTTAAACGTTGCAAACAATAAAATAACAAAAACAACAACAACCTAATCGAAGCGATCAACATCACCAACAATCAGTACCTGCGTGTCAGGCCGCTCTATGTATTCGTGTAGTGTGTGTGAGTTTGCAAATTAAAATAGTGGTGGCAAATTGTCAACTAAACAACACATCAAAGTAGCTCTGTCGTCTGTTTATATTTATATTTACAACTAAGGGCTATCCAGATGATTGAAGGAACAGAGTTATTGCGGATAGTTATGTTAGTTCAAGTAAAAATACCCGTAGCTTGTGATCCCATATTACCTGGTGTTCCACTAGTACCTGGTGTTTTCGTAGCTGGAACGTACACACCTGTTGGCAAAGAAAGGAGTATTTGCTTCATGTTATAAACATCAATCTCAAAATCTATTGATGCTGCATAAACAATAAAGATTTCTTCTTCTTCTCATTCTTCCTGCCTGTGGTTTCTCAGCTGAGAGGGCCGCTGATACATGCAGCTTGGTGTCGACCAGAATGCCAACTGGCCAGACCTGCGATCTCTCTACTGCAAACAGAGAACATGTCTGAAGGATATGAATTACAGCTTTGTAAATCTTTAGCTAGGTCAGCAGAGCGATACAACTTCTATTCCAGACTCTGGCATACAGTCTGCCAAAACTGAATCTGCTTTCGAGATTCTAGCGTTGATCTCATCGTTGATGTTGTCTCTCTGAGATAGGGTACTGCCAAGATAAATAAATCTATCGACTACTAAATTTAGTTTTTATAATTTACGGTGATAGTGGGATCGTATAATTATTTTCTTCTTCCTGGGAGCCGGTTGATAGATAATGAAAAGCATTATAGGGAAAGCTGAAAAGCTGTGTCTGAGTAATACTGACAGAGAATAAATGGTATGGCCATCTAGAGAGCATGTAGCTAGAATAAGAAACGGAATATATATATATATATATATATATATATATATATATATATATATATATATATATATATATACATATATATATATATATACATATATATATATATATATATATATATTTATTTATATATATATATATATATATATATATATACACACGCACACATTTGCAGGACAACACTTAAGAGGAAGGGGAAAGGAAAGACCAAGCAGGAGATGAATACCTTGTTTAGCTAAAACCTGCCAAAAGATAAATAAACCCATCCCCTAAGCCACCCGAAGGGAGCAAGACAAGTAGAGAGAACCGCGTCACTGGGGATCAACCTGGTATCAGTGAGATAACAAAATATGAAGAAAGATTACTAGAACACATATGTCGCGAAGAAATATGGCAACACACAGAAGCCAATAAAAAAAAACATGTGTCGAATTTAAAAAATGCAGATTGAACATCTGAGGTTATGTTATACAAGTTTATCACTTGCGGTTAAACATTGCAAACAATAAAAAAAACAAAAACAAATAACAACCGAATCAAAGCGATCAACATCACCAACAATCAGTACCTGCGTGTCAGGCTGCTCTATGTATACGTGTAGTGTGTGTGAGTTTGCAAACTAAAATAGTCAACCAAACAACACGTCATAGTAGTGTTGTCATCTGTTTATCTTTATATTTACAACTAAGGGCTATCCAGATGATTGAAGAAACTTAGTTGTTGTGGATAATTATGTTTGTTAAAGTTTAAATACCCGTAGCTGGTGATCCCATAGTACTTGGTGTTCCTCTAGTACCTGGTGTTTCCGTAGCTGGAACGTACACACCTGCTGGCAAAGAAAGGAGTATTTGCTTCATGCTATAAACATAGAATTCTCTGAGTCTATTGATGCTACATAAACAATAAAGATTTATTCTTTTTCTGATTCTCCCTGCCTGTGGTTTCTCAGATGAGAGGGCCGCTGATGGATGCAGCTTGGTGTCCACCAGAATGCCAACTGGCTAGACCTGCAAACAGAGAACATGTCTGAAGCACGTTGAGTTCTCCCTCTGCCATTTACTCCTGGCTTCAGTAGTCGATACAGATGTACCGCCAGTAGCATGGGTTGGGCTCCTTCGAGCTGGTGTTTAAAAGCCACAACACCACATCTATCATTCTCTTTATCAGGTACCGGCATGCCAGGGAGGAATCGCGTTGTGCCATAGTTTTCAGGTTTGACAGTGTGCTGCTTTCTTAACTAGCTGCGCCCTACCTTCTAGCACCTTAAACTTTAGCGTACTTTTCTGTTACAAAGTGCTTCCTTAGTCAATCTTCATACAAGACCTATCCATTCGACAATGGAGTTTGGGGATTAGAGTTCCTTCTGCTAGCTGATTGTTGTCCACAGCCAATGAGGTCCATATATGGTCCGGGGTATGTGAGGTTACAAAGAAGTGACAGTCTACTGCCTGCTAAAACTACCCAAACTGGAGGACTAAGGTGTCTCTCTCTATCTGTTCTCTAGGTTTTTGCCTGGCTAGAAAGGCTACGCTACCGCCAGAATGGCTCTCAGTGTTACTAAAAAAAAAAAAAAAACAAGCTCCCTGACGACGTTTTAAGGTGACCAGTATATATTTAAAACTGAACGTTGGACATGTATTTATCACGCCTACATTCTCATATATTTACACACAGCAACAACTATCATGTTTGCTGCCAAACACTAAGACTTGCCTACTGGCTGTTCCCATTCTCTACTCTTCATATCTCCAGTAATTTTTTACGTGGTGCGTCCAGTCAGGCAACCCTCGAAGTCAGAATGTTGTGATTTTTAACCAGTCACATTGGAATAACGTCATCTTCAATGAGGGTTTTGTGTAATATATATATATATATATATTTAGTGAATGCCATAAAAGAAAAAGACAACAGAGCCCCTGCATGCTGTAGATATTAATTACAACATAATCGTACAAAAATATAATGTCATAATATGAATGAATCTGTTAGACAAATAATGATCTATTACTGTGCATCAAAACTGGCAATACAGTGTGTATTTACCACTTGAGAAGTGTATGCAGGGAATCTTGGAACCCGAGGGTTTAGCCCCGCAAGGTTAGCGCAGTCGCCATAAACTGTGAAGTTAATGATCTTATTTTTGCCTTCAGAGTAAACAAAACTTAAAAAAACAATAACCTGACCGAGAGTTCAAACCAGGGTCTCTCACTTCAGAGCTCATAATTCTTAACAATGCAGCCATCTGAACTACAGTGTCCAAACAAAAACAATAATTATAAGATGTGTCTACAGCAAAGACACGTGAGAACCTACCAGCAGAAGTCAACAATGCAATAATCATCATGCACAAATAATACCACATACATTACTCTGAAATAAAATGAGATTTGCATAATTACTGAAATGTAAATGCATAATATAACTATTAAAAACTAATAAGCAGTGCTCGTTAACGGAATTAGCGTTACCTCCTTTATCTTTCAAACATGTCAGTTAAAATACAGAAAATAGTGAAAAAGCAAGTGATTTTTTTGCATGTCAGCACCGACATTCATCATCGATTGCACAGTGAGATTAACAGGTTTGACGTTTGGGAGTAGCAGGTAAAAAACGAGGCATATCTTGTATGAATCAAGCTGAGAACATTATTCAACAGGTTTTTTGAAATGAGGATATGAAACCTAGTGTGAAGCGGATACGAGTGCAAGCAGTGCTGTGTGCATATTTTACTGTCTGTATACAACAAAAGAAAAAATAGACATCATCTGAATTTGCTGATGCGTACTGTGAATTTGGACTAACAGTCAGCAAAAAGAAGACAAGGGTTATGGTGCAAGGTGTTAATGATAGACCTACAGTCTACATTGACGGCGAGGAGCTTGAGAAAGTAGACCATTTAACCTATCTGGGTTCCACGTCGAATAGTAAACTATCGCTGGACCAAGAAATCAACATCAGGAAAGGTAAGGCAGCAACAATAATGCGCAGATTGACAAAGAGAGTTTAGGAGAACAGAAAGCTTGTGTTCTCAGCAGTCAACCTTGGTCCACCTATTTGCACCAGGAGAGACGGCTAAATAGCTTTCACAAGTGATGCCTAAAAATCGTACTTGGCATTAAGTGGCAGGACAAAATCACAAACATTGTTGTACTGGAAAGAGCAGGTACTACAAAAGTCTCTTCCATGCTGTCACACCATGAGAATGAAGGATGGCCGAGTCCAAAAGGACATCCTTTATGGTCAATTAAAGACAGGAAGAAGATGTCGAGGCTGACTTCTACTACGATAATAAGATGTGTGCAAGCGAGACATGAATGATACAGGTATTGAGGTTGGCTCATGGAAACAAAATTCCATGGACCGTGTTGTGTGGAAGGGTATATCAGGAAGGGAATGAGAGTAAAGGAAGAAATGATTGCAGAAAGGATGATGACAACAATGATCCTGAAATCCCAAGCTATCATTGTGGAAAACATTTCCTGCACGGGCGGGTCTTGCTAGTCACACTCGCCATCGCTATGGGCTATCAGTCTCATTGTTCCTCATAGCGCAATATAACACTATCGTATAGAAAGGCGGAAAGGTTCCAGTCGATACAAATAAACAGACAGATAATAATACTGTCTGTTTGAACTCATCACATTCGTCCGTACTGTACTGAATATTATTCAACTAGAATAGGCAGAGACTGCAGACAACAAAACCAGTAGCTGGTGACAGAGTCAGAATTTTCAGTTCTAATCCTTGAGAATTCTGCTAATGAAGAGGCAGTTATTTTACACTAACGGATCCGTTGTTCGACATGTGAAAATCTCATTTGCTTTGTCGGTTCTGGGTCGAAGAAGTGGGGTAAAGGCAGACAGCAGTGCTTTTGCCTTAGCTACACATAATCTAAATATAGAGGTGATGGTGGTAACGAGAGCAGCGAAATGTCTAGAAACAGATCTTGTTCCAATGTACAGCTTACTAAAGGTGTCTAAAAGCATATTAGAGAAGACCGAGACATCATGGTTTCAAAGACAATGTTTGGAGTCTCTGAGGAAATCTCGACTTACTGACATTAGTTTCATTTTTGTGTCAGGGTATTCACAGCTAAGAAGAGGAACTGAACGAGCAGACTGGTCTGACTGTCAGACCCCAGCAGGTACAGTACAGTTCTCTCGAGGAAGGCCAACGATTCAGAAGATGACGGTGAATTAGTGACATTATAATAGCCACAAGATTTTCAGGTCACACGAGGTGCTGCTAGACACAAACATTATACGGGTAACCAAAAAGAGAATACTTCTTCTTCTTCTTCTGCCTTTCTATCCCCCAAAGGAGCATACGCCCTCAACCAACTCACGCCAAGTCGTTCTAACCTTCGCCATTGCATGGAGCTCTCCCCATGTCCTCCCAATCTTCCAACCTCATTTTCTAGCTCTCTTCTCCATGTATTTTTTGGCCTTCCTTTATTCCTATGCTCCTGTGGGTTCCAATGCAAAGACATTCTAGTTATGCTGTCCTCCTGTTTTCTCAGTGTGTGCCCTATCCAAAGCCAGCGTCTTTTCCTCATCTCTTGGTCCACTGGAGCCAGTTTAGTTCTCTCTCAAAGTTCTACATTAGTTATTCTATCATACCATTTTATTCCCTCTATTCTGCGCAGGCACCAGTTAATGAGTGTCTGTAATTTATTAGTAATTGCCTTGGTTGTTCTCCATGTTTCCACCCCATACAAAAGTACTGATTTAACATTAGAATTAAAATTTTTTAGATTAGTATTTCTTTTAATTTCTGTTGACCTCCACAAATTCCCTAGTGCTATGAAAGCCCCTCTTGCCTTTTGTATTCTTTTTTTTAATATCTCTATCAGTTCCTCCATCTTTATCTACATAACTGCCTAAATAGGTGTAAGACTCCACGTCTTGGAGTGGAATGCCATTAAGAGAAACCACATTACTATTTGCCTGATTTATTCTTTTTATCGTTGTCTTTCCTTTATGGATTTTCAGACCAAGCTGCTGTGATCTCGCATTAAGTATATTTAATTTATCTTGTATCTGATTCCGTGAATGGGACAGAAGAGCAATATTATCAGCGAAGTCCAGATCATCAAGCTGTTTTGTAGAGGTCCAATGAATTCCATTCTTGGTGTTAGCAGTTACTGTTTTCATAGTCCAGTCTATAGCCAGTAAAAATAAGAGAGGCGAATAGTAAACCAATAATACTGGTGTTATCGGTGGTCGCACGCTAGGGGTATACTAAAGATGGATCCGATCGCTAATTGTCTTGTCCGATGTGCGATGAGAATAATCGATAAATTGACTAAATAGCACGCATTTTGATTGAAAGTTTGCCTGTAAAGACATGCATATGTAACATTACAAATCATTTCCACCTTTTATGAAATAATAAACAAATCAGCTCACCTTTTGTTGTGGTCACTTGACAATTCCCTCCTGCAATATTCTCCACCTGATTACACGCGGAGAATGACAGAACTAGATTTCTTGTAACCCCATCAGAGATCAGTGGAACGGCTGGATATGAAACACAGGAATCGCTACTGACAACATCTGCTCCGAATGAAATCCTAGGATAACATGGCGTGGGTGTGTTGAAGCAGCACAATCTCAAGTGATTTGATCTGTTTAGTGTCAGGCTAAAGTTGCATGATCCAGGTATAGACAGGTTTCCCATCACACCATAAACAGTTAGATTCAACTGTGCTTTTTGTAAATCTAGTAAGAGAATTGAAGAAATTTTTTTTTAATAAAATATATTTTGAACTGTTTCCCCTATGGGGAATGGAACGCACACGTATGGAATATCCAAACAGTCAAATCTACGAATAGGATTGCTTAGACATGACAAAAACCGATTATATAAAACATAAAGAAGTATCAATATACCGTTGATAATCAGACCCCCCCCCCCAACCCGATTCTAAATGAAATTCTACAATACACCACACACACACATATATTTATATATATATATATATATATATTATATATATATATATATATATATATATATATATATATATATATATATATATATATATATTATAAGTTTGAAATGTGGCCAATTTAATATTAAGAACTACGGATTGTTAAATAGTCTCTCTGTTTGTAAATTATTATTTATATATAAATTGATTATATATATATATATATATATATATATATATATATATATATATATATATATATATATATATATATATACAACCCAGACAAGAAAATTGTGTCCTAAAAAGTCCAAGCCTCTCAGATTCAACAGTATGCTGAAAATTGACCAGTAATAAGAAGAACCCCACAGGGATCATGCACAGCAGGGGTCCACCGATCATCAGTAGAAAGATCCCCTGTCAACCATTGTTTCGGCTCATTACTTCATGTACAGTCTCGGAAGGTAGGCCGACAATAGTTATGACGCCACGCCTCAAACTACCCCTGAAGCACTTTTTCGGACATTCGGACAGGGACAAGACGAAATGGTGACTTTGCAACAGATATTGTAAGATTTGGTGTTATATATTGTCGCTCTAGTAGCAAATTTTCCAACTACGTTCGCGACCAGAGTGACAAGCTTTTGGTTCGTTTATCAGACAGGTGATAGACTTTGGCAATTGTCAGAGAGACATTGACAAACAGTTATCTAACACTAGATTTTAAGGATGAAAAGCTATTTTCCATTAGGAGCTCGGACCAGCCTACAGAGGCATATCCCTACGACGTTCCGTTGCGTCAAAAGCCAGCTGTAAGCCCTGTCGGCTCCTTTGCCCGGTTGCTTTAGTGACTGTTTACGCTCTTTTCCTGGCACGCCCGTGTGCTTTAGTACATTGTATGTGGAAGTGAAGATAGGTCCTCTTGCGCCTGCCCCGACAGCAGATTATATCGCAACTTGGACCTTCCATTCCGGACCTGTTTTTAACACATATCGTAATTGTAAGAGACGCTGGAAGCCTGCTGATAAATGTGAAGACATGGATGCTTCGAACAGAGTGTCAAGCTTCACTGGAAAGGTCACGGGTGGTGAGCATACTTTGGATCTTTTCTCAAAGCCTCGCCGGCGTGGTGAGTAATGAACAGACAGACAGATAGGAAGGATCCACACCACTGGGTGGTGAACTGATACATGACAAGGCAGATGTGGTAAATGCCCCTTGGAAACAAGCAACGGAATCAGTAGAGAAAGAAGATTAGTATGGCCTAAAGAGAATGATGCACCTGGGTGTAACCAGAGGGTCTGGCCGGCTCACTACACTCAGAGGAAAGCTACAGAATCATTACCATGCAAAACACTGCGAGCAAGCTTCTGGGAAAAAATGTAGCACGAGGACTTGCTGATTACTTGGAAAAGCATGACAAGTTACCATCCACACTTGGGGGATACAGAAGAAACAAAGAGACATAGCTCAATGCAGCAGTCTTCGACTGTGAAGTCTATAGGGGTTTTCAGATGAGAGAAGAGACATGCGCAGCTGCACTAGACTTAGAGGATGCGTAAAACAGAGTACCATTTGAATACTTGGTGCACATACCCCTTAACTGCAAATATCTCCCCTCATCCCCCACTGGGTAGCTGCAGCACTGTTTCAGAGACGGGTGCTACTCAGCTGTGGTTGTTGGTCCTCAGAACCGATAACCATCAGCCTATGATTGCCTTAAGGTTCCCCACTGTCTCCAGTTCTATTCAACGTGTACATAGTGCTGATAACCGAGCAGCAGTTGCATGGGAGTGGCAGGACCTTGTCATTTTATGATGATCTCCTAGTATATCAACATGGAAGATATCGTCAAGAGATTGCCAAGTCAAGGCAGAGTGAACTTAATCGCATCTCCTCCTGGTGTACAGATTCTAATGCTCATGTCAACCCTTCAAATGCCTCAGTAACGTGGTTCTTCTTGAACACGCATATAGTGAAGGCAGACTTACCAGCAGTGGAAAGTAGCGAGGAAATTTTTACGAGAACAAATCTGATGACATACTTTGGATTGAGGTTTGATCGCAGCCTATCCTTCAAAGAACATGTTGACTATGTCATAACAAAAGCACGCAAAGGGATGTCAGCAATGAGGGTCATGGTTGCCCCTAACACTGAGCAGAGATTTCTTCTGCTTCTGTTCCAGGGACTTGTACTTTCTCCCATCGAATATGCTCTTGCCATCCTCACTGTCAGCCATACTCAGATTAAAAGACTTGAGAAGGTGCAAAATGAAGCAATGCGCATTATTCTAGGGTGCACTGGAGACACTTCTTGTGTAGCAATGAGGTACCTTCTTGACTTCCCTACCATGAACTACAGGATCAAGATCTGGAGGGATCGTGCATACCACAAAATAAGCTCAGATCTGAAGCACCCTTTGCACCACATGCTCTTCAAGAAAAACAGCAATGGGCTTAAAAATGGCAAATCATGGCTGGGTAGGGCAGAGGATGACATCATGCAGGTTTACAGCCTTAGGGACATCCATCAAGGCGAAGAGTGGATACCAGAGTCTAAAGCGCACAATCTCACATTCACCTGTGTCGAGACGCTCGATACGAGTTGTCGGGAGCAGAATCCAGCTGCTGTCAATACCGAGGTATGCGCTTATCAGTGACAAGTCAGATGAGACAGATAAGGTGATCTTTACAGACGAGTCCATTTTACGAGGACATACGTGCATGGGCATTTAGAGCTCGCTCTTAAGGCAGAACAGTTAAGGAAGCCAGTGATGCTTTCTCCATGACCACCACCAGCATGACGATGGAGGTGATGGCGGTGACACAGGCTTTGATGTGATGGGATCACATGACTATTCCCGCGTGTGTGCTGAGTGATTCTTTGAGTATGCCTCCGGATCACGCAGACATTGTAATTGCCCTTATAGAGGAAGGACGTTCTGAGGATTTTGGAAGCAACGTGCCTATATCACTTCTAAGAATAAGCGAATTGGGAGTAAAGATCGGCACAGCCAAGCATGAGAAGCACACTGGACGCACACGAAGCCTTGTTAACCAACATTTGACTGGTACTATTACCGCACGAGGTTGATGAATATGTTGAGAGGGGAATCTGATGTGTCCGGAGTGCTGTGAAGATAATCTCATAACTCATAACTCAGAGGAAAGGCAAGACGGAAATTTAACCAGATTGTGACCTGTACCATCAGTATTGGAACTCTGCGCTGGCTGCTGAAGATGAGAACGGAGCATACATGCGAATGCCCTGAGTGTTGTGATGTCAATTCTTGACTCAATTTAACTCGACTCAACTCTTTAGAGTGGGCTGAAGAGCTGCTACTATGGGGTCTGAAGACATGCGTAGCATCATCTCGCGTCTTACCGCGGAAGCCTTTTGGAACAAAACGCGACTTTTGGCGGTTGGTCAAGCACTCCTGGTGTTTATGAGGGTCAGAGCTCTTCTTGTTTAGGACCAGGTTAGGGTTTCACAAGTATAACAATGCCACAACTAAACAAAAGAGAAAGCATCACATTATCTGTAGTATCTACAGGTGGATACATCCTCATATCCATTAGCATCTAGTTAATGCACACCACAATGATTCAGACATACATTATGTTAAACAATAAAGTGCATATACCTGTACAAGAGAAGTGTGGAGAGATCTAGAAAACAGGTGGCAGAATGTGGGTGGTTATGGGATAGTGCGTTCGTAATTAGGAACAGTGGTCATATTTCTATGCAAAATGAACAGCACTAGCACAGAACATTATAATTATGCATATGCATAATAAATACACATATGAGTGGGCTGAACAAACACATATAGAGTATACACGACAGGTACTCTGAGATAAAGCCACTCCCTGCTCCCTTGGGTTGTTCCCTCCATTCATGTACGATAATAATAATCTATCTTTACTAAACGGGTCTCTCATATCCGTACAGTGTTACCACAGAGTGGATTCTACTACATTTCAATTCTAATGTCCCAGACATCGTGTGTCATATATAAAAATGCTGGACTGCACAAACTACTCAGAAGACTGAGTCTAAAAAACCTTCACACATCATGTAAGTAAAATATACAGGTTCCGTTCGTAAGATACTCATGTTAAACAAAGCAGGACACTTCAGGACCCACTAGGTACCCATTTAAATCAAATTTACCACTCCCTTACTTCCGACAATGATGAAAAAGCTAAGAAAAAAAAAGATTTGAAACCAAATGCCATTGTTTTTCTCTGATGGCTCAAAATACGTTAAGAAAGTTAAAAAAATGCACCAGAAAGTCAGGGTAAAAGTATATCCTTTTCTCTTGAAGCCGGAAGGAACAAGTTGAGTAGCTCTTCACATGTCATAGCTCTTGACGTTGGGCAATTGTTGTTACTTACTTTACTTTTCGATATGTTGTATCCTTCAATAAAAATGTATGTATTGGTTTGTATTGCATACTATAAAACTGCATGCACTGTTACGGCAGTTGTTTTTTTTTAAATATTTCCCGAAATCAAATCTTAACATTTTCAAGTAGGGACTGACCTAAATAAAGTTATGAACATCTTATATAGAAAGAACAGGTTTTATTTTTCTAAAGGAGAGTTACTGTCTTTCACTATCACGTGAAAGCAACAAATCACATGCCCAAATTGTGGATGATTTTAATTTATGCAAGTGGGTCTAGCTAGTCACTCAGACGAGCACATGTGACTCCCATACCTCCATATAGCAAAGTATTACATTCTTTGAAGGTGGGCATGAGCTAACATTATAATCCCTAATATAGAGATTTCAGAAATAAATAACAATATTATAGCAAAACAATCAATGAGAAAAAGATGATAGTATCGGATAAGACACGCTTTGAGAATATCGTAAAACAATATAACTAGAATGCCTTGCCCTGGAAAGCACTAGGTCAAGGGATCGGTTTAGACAAATAGCATGGAGAAAAGAAACTGAGAGTAAAGTGAAAAGATAGGGAAGACACGGGGTAAGCTAATTGTAGTGGTAAGGGATAGCGAGAGGACGAATTGGAAAACGTTGGTTAAGGGTGGATGTTTCAACAAGGGCACAAAGGTCAGAAGAAGTAATTATCATAGGGTTGTACTCAAATGGGTTTTTAAACATAATACTCACCATAAATTTCTGGCAAGGTTACATTGGTATTAGAATATATCCTAAATGTATCATTGTATTCCCAGAACGCTCTGATGATTGCTTCACTAAAGACTGCGAATATTGTATAGTTGACCACAAAGTGAACCTCTCCTGTAGCTACGTTTTTATCATTGCAGTAACACTGGAGTAAGCGGTTCGGATAATTACAATATTGTGTTGTCAAATAAACAGGACATATCTGAAACAGAATTAGACAGGTATTTATGAACATTATAAAAAAATAAAAAAATCAGTATGTCCTTCTTCCTAGTTGACAAATACTTGTTTTGTATATGAAGAGATCAACGGTTTAGTGAAAACATCCCTGTTCATTCTTTTTTATTTTCTGAGCGTTTGCCGTCTGTAAATTCCGGTGGTAAGTTCTGGCTGTTTATTCTCTTCTTGTTCCAGAGTGTGAGTTGTGTGTGCACATTTGTTCAACAGTCTGGATTATTTGTGTGCAGACTGTTGGCTCTTCGCCTCTAGGGCAGATACACTATGACGTCGAACAAAACGTAGCAAATTCGTCTTCTTGTAGTACATGATTGTTAGGTAGGCAGTTTCCCATTCTTTCGGTGTAAGTTGTTAAAAATAGGCATGCTGCCTGTTAATAATAATGTCGTAAGTATTTTTTTTTTTTCTCTTTAAATGTTAACATATATATATTTTTTTTTTCATTTGGCCATATTCGCAGTGAAAAAAAAAAAAAATAGGACGCAAAAAATCCACATGCTCACAGTTGCTTAAGTAATTTCAGTAGGGGTAATTGTTTGGTAGAATTTCTGATTGCACGAGTGTCATACGTGTCTTACTGTCAGCTGGTCATCGCCAGCCTAAGTCCATGAGTTTAGAATAGTTCACTGAGTGGGGAATAGGTTATCAAAAGAATCACAACGCGTCGCTGTACAAGCAAACGGATTTCCATAAGGGTGTCAAATACTTTAATATTTTTTCAAGAATACATATATTATTAGTAAAGTAAGGATCAAAGAAATTCACCGCTTTAAGAAAACCGCACCATATGCGCAACTGTAAGTAAGCCAATCACAAGGACATGAACGAACGAACAAACTCCTTTTTTTTTTAAAGGGTTAAGAAGTGGGCACGCAGGTTCATCTAACATTCCACTCCTTTCCTTGCATACAAGTATTCATTTGTACCTCATTTCATAGTTAATAATAATATTAAGAAAAAAAATTCAAAAAAGAATATTTACAACACCTAAGTCTTAATTACAAATGCTGGAATGAGCTTTAATTATGCTAAAACTGCTGAACGTTTTAAAGAGTATAGTAATAAGTCTATTCCAAAAATGATATGTTTTACAGGCTGCATAAAATAAACATCATCAACATCAATTAAATATTAGTTAACAAACATTGGAATGCGTTCGACTGGCGCCTTCATGTTTAAACAATAACAACGTTTAGTTAAAAAAAAAAAAAAAAAAAAAAAACTTTTATAAGACATCTCATGGAAATATATCATAGCCCTAATATAATAAAATCTTTTAAGGGGGCATATAGTCTTTAGTGAGATAATATTCAAAAAGTTTCCGAATGTATGTGTAGGGGTTATTCATATTTGTCATTTCCCGTGGAAGATTGTTCCACAGCTGAGCTGCAGAGTACGCTAAGCTTGTTTTGTATAGGTCTATTCTAGGTTAAGAGATGTGCAATATGTTAAGGCGTTTGCTATGTGTCCTAATGTATTTAAATATTGGCCAAAATTACCGTCGAAAATTGTTTGATATGATTTTATTAATAAATTTAGCTTTATCGAATAGTAGGCGTTCCTTGACTATTAGTAGGCATGCTAGTAAAGTTCTATATTTTGGGTTTTTACTTACGAAATCAAAACAGCTAGATAAAGATTAAAATTACAAATCCAATGGTACCTCATTTAAGCTGACTGAACTGACTGAATTTCTACCCCCACCAGGACATCACACAAGAGATAAACACCCGATGACACAAAGTGCCACCATGCGGATGAGGATCACCGTGGAGAGGTCCCAGAAACCGCGTTCAGACATTTGGCCTATATTGCGGCCCCTGGCAAAAGCCAGAGTGGGGCTTCAAATAACAAAAAAATAACGTCCTAAAAAGGACGTAAGGAATGATAATATCATTTAAGCTCAAACTGTCTAGCTTTTATGTTTGTGTGATTAGTAAGTGTAATCTGTGTTAGCATGGCTGCGATAGTACACTATCATAGCCTGGAAGCTGTCTTTTTATAGTAGTGGGGGTGTCCAGCTGAGTTGCGCCTAGGATTATTAGATATTCTGTAGTGCCAGAACTTGAGTTGCCCTACTCCTGAAATAAGTTTAGCGTATATTGGCCACAGGAAATCTCTAGACCAATACGAGCTGACGTCTCAACATTATTTTATTTCAGAGTGCTGTTGGCTCTTAAGGAGAAATCCTTAAATCAGGCATGCGACACGAGCGGTATGTGACAGCTAACCAAAAGCCCAAGCAATAAAAAGAGGGAAAAAATTGATAAATAGTACATATTTTATAGTTAATATATGTTGAAAAAAAAAAAAAAAAAGCTTCCAAAATCCTAACCCAAGGAGTCGTAAAAAAAACCGTGTTCTAGGGGGAAAGCCCAAGTACTGGCAGGCATGATGGACGGGAACGCTGTCACCGCTGCTGTTGTTTCTCGATTACTTAGATTTACCAATTCCGACAGAAAATTCCGTGAATTCTAAAAAATAACAGACGCAGAAAAAAATGCTACAAGAGTTGTAGATGTTTAAAAAGTAGCTCACTTAACATTATTAATTTACTAAGTATCTTAAGTTAATTACTGAGGAATCATCTTAGAAAATGATGGCCGAGATTAATTATTGGGTTTGGGGGGTCATCAGGTTGAAAAAAAAAATATATCCAACAGAGAATACGAAGGGCTCTAAATAATGACAGATGCATGAACAAATGCTACAATGGTTGTGGATTTATAAAAAAATGATTAAAATAACGTTAGCTAATTTTAATAATTATTTTAAGTTAATTATAAAGCGGGAAAAACGGTCTCCTAGTGCAAACATATTGGATTTAAAGCAGAAAACGTGATGCCACTAAACATTTTTAAAAAATATCTGCGGTATTGCCAATCTTTGTGAAATTTCCCACACTTATATAAAAATTAACGGAGAATAAAAAATTAAAAAAAAACACAGACATTGTGGTAATCTGGCTAGTTAAAAAGATATTTACGAAATTACTTCTCTTTATTAGATTTTAAGCGAAAACAGTGATGCAACTAAACAATTGTTTAAAACATCTGCGCATTTGCCAATCTTTGTGAAATTTCACACACTTATATAAAAATTAACGCAGAATTCAAAAATACAATACACATTGCGGTAATCTGGCTAATTAAAAATTAAAAAGATATTTACGAAATTACTTACCGTTAATTCGCTGCGTGCTGCCAAAAAAAAATCGATTTATTCTATACGCGTCAAAACTATCTCAGGTCAAAGCCTGACATCTCTCCTATAACTCCTAATAACTGTTCCGATTGTATCTTTCACGTAAAGAGCACAGAAAAACAATTTCTCAAAAGATATTTACGAAATTACTTACCGTTAATTCGCTGCGTGCTGCAAAAAAAAATCGATGTATTCTATACGCGTCAAAACCATCTCAGGTCAAAGCCTGGCATTTCTCCAATAACTCCTAACAACTGTTCCGATTGTATCTTTCACATAAAGAGCACAGAAAAATAATTTCTCAATAACGGACAATTGGTTTTGCATTTTCGGGTCGCAGTCGCGTCTATAGTTACCGACGAAAATGTATATCAAAATAAACGAAACAATACGACCCATTGCTATACCTACTATTGGCTACTAAACGACCAGATCTTCTGTGAAGTGCTTTCAGTCGTTTGATGATATATTTTGCACATCCATCCCATATTGTTGAGCAATAGTCTGAGTGAGTCTGAATATGAGAAATATCGAACAATCTCCTAGTATTATTATCCAAAAAGTTTTTAATTTATGCTAGTTGGTATACTTTATTAACAGTCTGCCTAACAAGTGTTTGCACATGGCAGTTGAAGGTAAGTTTTCCATCGATGATCAGGTCTAAAGCTTTGTGCTCGATTACATTTTCTAAGTAGAGTTAAAGGGTTGTATGAGAGTTTAAAGTGCACAGTTTTTGTCTTGTTGGTTTTTAACATAGATTGTGTCTTACTTATGTTGATTTGCATGCGGATGCGTAGCTAAAAATAACTACATTGTTTAATTTGTGTTGCAAAGACGACTCTAGTACATTACAAGTTCGAGCATTCGTATAGATGGTACAATCATTAGCCAATAAATCGTACATGAGAAATCTAAGGCCACGTGCACAAGTTCGTTCTGATCCGTAGCAGAAATATTCCAGATATTTGTTTCAGTGTGACGGAATAAGTTCTGAAACGCTATATGGCTGACGATCGAGAGGTGACGGACACTCAGTAAGTAGCCAAGGAGAGGTGTAGGAATATAAAGGCGATAGGTGCTGGCCGGGACACAGGAAAACCCTGGCACCTGGGACGACCTCTAGTGCAAAGGAAAACTGGTTAATTTACTAAGGTTAGCACAGTTACGGAGAGGTCAGACAGAAGAAGAAATCAAATGTTTTAAACATTGATATATTTTTCTGTCTGGGACATTGGTTCTTGGTAATGAGGAATTGGAGTCGCATCTACTGGAGATGTACTCCGGCCGGTCAAGGAATAAGTCTCTTGATGACAACTAAGAGATCACCAGTGGCCTGAAGCAGTCTGAGCTTCACATGCTAACGTTTAAAACGATGCCTAGCTCTTGGTCAGATGACCCAACGGTCCTAATTATTGGAATTAGTAAATTGCATGGTGCATGGTCTTACAATCATAGAAACCAATATAATGTAGGCTATCTCAGGGATACAGAAGTTAAAGAACAGTTCTCAGTTATAGTCTCTAATAAGTACCAGGTGTTGCAGCAGTTAGCTGAAGATGTCAGCACAGAAGTCTGCTGGGATCAGATCAAAGGAACCTGGAATGAATCTTGCGTAGAAGTTCTTCGCAAGAAAGAAAATAAACATAAAGAATGGATAACACCAGACAAAAATTAAACTGATTGAGAATATGAAAAGTAAAAAGGCAGACTGAAACAATAGGAAAACTAGAGCTGCTAAAGCTAGAGCTCAGGAAAAATACACAGAAGCCAATAAGGAAGTTAGCAGGCATATAAGGACAGATAAAGTGAAATATCTAAATGATCTAGCACAAGAAGCGGAGACAGCAGCAGTAAAAGGAAACCTCAGAGAACTTAACAGTAACACAAGAAAATTAGTAGCTAAATATAGTCAGCGAACTGGATCAATCAAAAATGGTCAAGGAAAGGTACTTACTAACATTAAAGATCAAATGGACAGATGGGTTGAATATTTTGAAATGCTTCTAAAACGACCAGGCCCAGAGGCTCCTCCAGATATCCAGCCTCTAGAAATGGAACTAGATATCAACTGTGAGATACATCCAAAGAGGAAATTAGAAATGCTATCAATCTTCTCAAGGAAGGAAAGGCGACAGGCCCAGATGGTATCCCAACTGAAGCCATCAGGGCCAACATAAACACATCAACAGAACTGCTGCATAGATTATTCAGTAAAGTTTGGGAGACTGAAGAAATACCAGCAGACTGGAGAGAAGGATATCTTATGAAACTGCCCAAAAAAAAGGTGATCTACAGGAGAGTGAAAACTATAGAGGAATTATTTTGCTGTTCCTGGAAAAATATTAAGTATAATTTTTTGGGGAAAGATTAAAAGATGCTATTGATAAAAAGCTAAGAGATGAGCAGGCAGGTTTCGGTCAAACAGATCCTGTACTGACCAGACAGCCACATTACGTATTATAATAGAGCAAAGCAATCAAGTGAACTCACCACTTTACATTGGATTTATAGACTATGAAAAAGCATTTGACAGCATTGATAGGGAATCTCTCTAGAAATTGATGGGGCACTATGGAATCCCACACACAATTATCAACTTAGTAAAAGCAACATACAAAGACATGAAATGTCGAGTTCTTCATGAGGGAAAGCTAAGCTAACAGATACATTTGAAATAAAAACAGGTGTGAGACAGGGATGTCCTTTGTCACCTCTCTTATTTTTACTGGTTATAGACTGGTTTATGAAAACAGTAACTGCAAACATCAAAAATGGAATTCAGTGGACCCCTACAAAACAGCTTGATGATCTGGACTTCGCTGATGATATTGCTCTTCTGTCTCATTCACGGAATCAGATGCAAGATAAATTAAATATAATTGATGCGAGATCACAGCAGCTTGGTCTGAAAATCCATAAAGGAAAGACAAAGATAATGAGAAATAAATCAGGCAAATAGTAGTGTGGTTTCTCTTAATGACACCCTACTCAAGAACGTGAAGTCATACACCTATTTGGGCAGTAATGTAGATAAAGATGGAGGAACTGTTATAGATATAAAAAAAAGAATACAAAAGGTAAGAGGCGCTTTCATAGCACTAGGGAATTTGTGGAGGTCAACTGAAATTAAAAGAAATACTAAACTAAAAATTTTTAATTCTAATGTCAAATTAGTACTATTGTATGGGGCGGAAACATGGAAAACAACTAAGGCAATTACTAATAAATTACAAACATTCATTAACTGGTGCCTGCGCTGAATAGAGGGAATTACATGGTATGATAGAATAACTAATGTAGAACTTTGGGAGAGAACTAAACAGGCTCCAGTGGACCAAGAGGTGAGGAAAAGACGCTGGCGTTGGACAGGACACACACTGAGGAAACAGGAGAACAGCATAAATAGAATGTTTTTGCATTGAAATGCACAGGGGTATAGGAATAAAGGAAGGCCAAAAACACATGGAGAAGAGAGCTGGGGAATGAAGTTAGAAAGATGGGGAGGACATGGAGAGAGCTCCATGCAATTGCGAAGGATAGAATGACTTGGCGTGAGTTGGTTGAGGGCCTATGCTTTATTGGGGGATAGAAAGGCAGAAGAAGAAGATGGTGTATTCGTTTATCTATTTGTGTGAATTTATTGTCATTTGTACTAAATAGTTTATTGTTATTTTTTCTTCGAGTCGTTTTTTTTTTTTTTTTTTTTTTTTTTGGTCCATGTTGAAAAAGTAAATTATCTGTTTCAAAATTTAAAAGTTACTTGCGAATTTTTTGTGTGTAAAGCGTTGATTACTACATTTTCGAATGTAACAAATTGTTTTTCTTTTTTTTTTGCTCCATTTTCTTTCTTCTATTAAACTATGTGCTCGCTCATACATGGAACCCAGTAGGGCTTCAGATGACCTCTAATGAAGGAGGAAAACTGGTTGACTGGCTAAGGTTGGGACAGTTGTGGAGAGGATGGACAGGCAAATAAAATGTTCTGATCACCGAGATATTTTTCCAACAGCATCATCAGTTCTCGTTATGCATAGTGGCTCATGAGGCTTCAGAGAGGACTTTCCATGCTTTCCTGTCTTGTGCAGTCTTCAGTGCAGTTTTCCATGTCAAAGATGCCGCACTCAGGTCACTTTCCATCGTTTGTCTCCATGTTGTTTTTGAGAGCCCCTGTTTTCTCTTTCCCTCTGGTGTCCATGTGTGAGCTGTTTTGGCGGGTATATCAGGATTCATTCTCATAACGTGTCCAAGCCATTTCCATCTTCTCTTGGTTATCATACTGTCTAAAGTTTCTTGGTTTGTGACTTGAAGTAGTTTAGTGTTTGAGATTGTGTCTGGCCAGAAAATTTTGATAATTCTATGTAGACACGTGTGGTGGAAGGTGAACAGATTGTGTGCATCCTTTTTGGTCATTCTCCAGCATTCCGCTCCATAAAGAAAAACTGGCAGAATGATGCTCCTGTGGAGTCGGAGTTTCGTTCCTCTGCAGTAATTGTTGGATTTCCAGATTTGTCTCATCCTTCCAAAAGCAGCTCTAGCTTTGTTTAGACGTGACTGTATGTCCTCTTCGGTCCCTCCCAGCAGGGACACCACACTGCCAAGATATATGAAATGTTCTACATTTTCAAGAGTTTGGTTATTTATGGTCACTGGTTGTTGGTTTGGACTGCTTGTCATGATCTTAGTTTTATTTGTATTTATTCTCAGTCCCACCGTTTCTGCTGTGCTGTGTAGTCTGTTACTTTTAGTGTGTATATGTTCATGTTTATTTGATAGGAGTGCTATATCATCTGCAAAATCAAGGTTCTCAAGCATGGTGAATGGAGTCCACCGTATGCCTCTCAATGTCCGGTCTACTGTGTTCTTTAGTATCCAATCAATCACAAGGTTGAAGAGGAAAGATGACATAACAAATCCCTGTCTCACACCTGTCTTTACTTTCCAACGGCATAGTTTACGTTAAATAGATAGCTGTATGATTCATGAAAGTAGTAGAGCTGTGATCAGAAAATTCTATAGCTTACACGTAAAGATTACAGCCAAGTAGCTGACCAAGTGGGCTTCAAGTAGCTGACCAAGTGAGCTTCAAGTAGCTGACCAAATGGGCTTCAAGTGGCTGACCAAGTAGGCTTCAAGTGGCTTACCAAGTGGGCTTCAAATAGCTGACCAAGGGGGCTTCAAGTAGCTGACCAAGTGGGCTTCATGTAGCTGACCAAGTGGTCTTCAAAAAGCTGACCAAGTGGGCTTTAAGCAGCTTACCAAGCGGGCTTCAACTGGCTGACCAAGTGGGCCTCAAGTAGCTTACTAAGTGTGCTTCAAGTGGCTGACCAAGTGGGCTTCAGGTAACTGACCAAGTGGGCTTTAAGTAGCTGACCAAATGGGCTTCAACTAGCTTACCAAGTGGACTTCAAGTGGCTGACCAAGTGAGCTCAAGTGGCTGGCCAAGTGGGCTTCAAGTAGCTTTCCAAGTGTGCTTCAAGTGGCTGACCAAGTGTGCTTCAAGTAGCTGACCAAGTGGGCCTCAAGTAGCTGACCAAGTGGGCTTCAAGTAGATGACCATGGTAGCTTCAAGTAGCTGACCAAGTGGGCTTCAAGTAGCTGACCAAGTAGGCTTGAATTAGTTATAACAGTATTTGTACTACGTGTCATATTGTGACCACAGCTGTTTTTTGAATAATTAGTGCATTATGTTATAGTGATACATTCTATTTATAGCTCTATACATCAATGCTCCGTGGAGAATGGGTATATTTAAAAAAGTGAGTGGTGTCAAGAGCTCGGGGCCAGCACGATTAAACTCGGTAACACAGTACATCCAAGTACACTCTGATTACTCTACAGGGGAGCTCTGGCGAAGGTTGCAGTGCTGAGTCTAAAGGGGTTGGGGTGGGTGGTGGGGGGGGGGGGGGGGTATTATGTGAGAGGTTTTTCTTTCTCCCGTTAACGATGGCGGCAACCACTTTTTCTGTTTGAGGGTGGCCTTTTTAGAGCACCCTTGGGTGGTTGTGGCAGGGTAGTTTGACAGGGGCGACTCCCCAGGTCATTATCGTTCTTCATGTAGTGTAAGAAACTGCTCTCGCCGTGTGTGTACAAACGCTTTAACAGTTTAGCCTTTAGTGTATTGGTGGAGCTATTGTCATGGAAGATGCATTGCAGTCATCATATACACCCTTCAATCATCGTCTGTCCCTCAAAGCTATGTCTTAGTTAAATGTAAGGATACTTAGTAAGAACCCAAATGGCACTATGCAATTGTTTAAATGATGGCTGAACATCTCAACTGGCGAGAGCTAGTGATAGACACCAGATAGCTTCAGTAGCTTGCCAGGCACACAACACAACACTGAACGGGAATGAACAACAAAAGTTCAGCTCTAAGTCAGACACAATGAATTTATTAGCTATGGTCAGGGGGATTTGTTCCTTGCAGACCTGGCTAACTGTAGTATAAAGACAGTTGGGGACTAGTGTTGCCGATTATAGGGTTCATTTGTGTCAAAGACCCCGACTCATGACACACGGAGCAGTTACCTGCTGTTCTGTTTCACAAACGTGCATCCGTCTGTGTCATCATACCCAAATGGCTACATACACAGCTCAGTGATTCTTCTAGGGTGTCGAGACTAGTCAAGAGGAAAGAACCCGCTTCTTCAAGGACCTCATCTACTTAATTCCGGACACATAATTGACACAGACACTGCTTTCCGTGTGGTTACCACACTCCGAACAGGAGACTTTTGAAAATCGACGAAGCTTTAACAATACAAATCAACACCTCCCTCCTTTGTAAGGAGACGGAATTTATCGTAAATTTGAATAAGTCACGTGACTACGGTAAGCTTCCGACGGCAATGAAACAGACAATGTATCGAAGAAACTATTCGCATTTCAGTTGAATTTATTCAGTGTTGTACTTTATTTTATGTTGATGTAACTCTGTAAAAACGCACCTGATGAGATTCAGCCAAATATGCCTGGCAATAAATTGTGCAATGTATTGTTTGTATCCGCATTATCTTAATTCATTACGGGAAAACATTGTTTTGAAAAACATAGCTTTAATAAATTTTAATAAAAATGTACATGGAAATCGGATAGCCAGAGGAGAAGCAGAAACTTTATCATCGTGGACTAGTCGTTTTATAAATAGATAGGACAAGGAGTATCGGTGTTGATAATAGGTGTAGGCGGAATACTTGTGTAATTTAAACCATTCATTGGTGCCTCCCTGTGGTTGTTGTACGTCAAAGACTTTCAAAAATATGTCTCTATCTAAGGTGTTATGTTGTTTTGAAAGTCATTTGGTGCTGGTTTTTGTGTGCTCACCGTAGCCATGATAGGCCTTACTACATAGGCTATAATGCCATATCCCTCTTACTCTAATTTAAAAAAGCTTCCGTGTTCTCTTTTCATAGAGTTTCCTAGTTCGACAGTCCTGACAGTCTAACGGAACCTTACCCTCGGTGGAAATGAAGATAGATTTGTGAGCAGGACAGACTTCTGATGGGAACCACTGATCGTAAACAGCCTAGAACTCGGATTGAGGGGGGGGGGGATGGGTTCTAACAACGTCAGAGAGATTGTCACTACTAAGAGCTAAATATAAACTATCTGTGTCCATCTCACTCATTTGAAAATCTGACCTGTCTACAAATAATTCTAAAAAGTCAGCAGATCTTTTCCTTTCTTTGATAATTTTAATGTTTCTGGCGTTATCCACGTTTTATGTTTCCGTTTCCGTTCTTTATTACCAAGGACTTCTACACATGATTTATTGCAAATTTCCTGGAACTGATTCTAGCAGACTGTAATGCTTACCTCTTCAGATAATTGCTGCAGCATCTGGTACTTATTAAAGACTGCAACTAGAAATTGTTCCTCAACTTCCATATCTCTGAGATATCCTATAATATACTGGCTCTTATGATTATACCCTGTTATATATCTTTTAAGTTTCATCTTGATTTTACTTACCAACGGAAAATGGTCACTAAATACATCGGCACCTCTAAAAGGTCCTAACATCATAACTATCGGCTAGTCTTGAACTCTTTCAGTCACAAACAGAGCATAGTGTGAAATTTAATTCTTTCTTGGGAATCAAACCGATCGATTAATGGTTTCTCCCATTTGGTCTAAGTATGACTAAGAAATTTGGCATTTCAAGTCGTTTTATCCACTATAATGAGCCTCGTTTTAGTATTCATAATTCCTTCGCCCCGGCTGAGGCATTTTCTGCCAAACTTACTGGTACTGAAATAGTTAAACGCTTTGTCTTCCTTCGCGTATTAACCCCTAAATAAATTCTGGTCACTCTCCTTGGTCGTGCTGGTGATAATATAGCCTAATCCAGCCGTTGGCAAATCGCTACTTGCGGGCTCCATGCGGCTGTTTGGCGACCTGTGTGCGGCTCGGCCAGTCAACCACAAAACGAAAAACATGGTTTTTGACAGGATTTGAACATTTGGCTCTCAAAAAAGTGTCTATCGTCCTGCTGCTGATTGTTGGCTGTTTCTACTAAAGAGTTTGTCGACCACTGGCCTAGACGAATGTTATCAGGAAACACAGAAAACAACATAAAGACATGAGCAAGTGCAGGAATAAGCGGCTCATGTTATGAAATGTAATTTCAAATATAAACGGCATTAGAGAATCAAGTAGTCTCTCAAACTACGCCTACCATTATTAGGTGCTGCCAAATGTGTACATATTGAACACAGTAAAAATACTAAATGTGCAACATGTTGTTTTATGATACTTACAGTTCTTTTATCGCCTGGTATTAAAGCTTGAATGATAATATTATTTTGCCAGCCAATTTCCAAATAGTCTGCTACAGCAACTGTGCCATTGGCAAAAAACCTGTCAACTCTTCCTCGTAAGCCTGTAGTACAAGGCGATACTTTCTGCGATGAATCAAATGTAATTGTATGACACTGAGTTCCTAGAGAACAAAACAAAATACAAGTAAAGATGAAATGGTAATGCACACATTATTTGCTTTCTGCTTTGAGTTCATAAATTATTCAGATAATAAGGACAATTTGTGTTTACCATGCATTCTTCATGACCTCTTTGCAAACTAATTATTCCAATTAAAAATTCAAAAAAAAAAAAAAAAAAAAAAAAAAAAATCTGACCATGCTCCTAATGGTGTGGCTAATATGTGTCATTAAACAATCTATCTGCCATAGTTAATGATTATCAGAATTCTTGACATTTAAAAAAAGTTTTTGGTTAAATACTAATGAAATAATATGTACCAGCTAAGGGAAACTTTCATTCAATAATGAGTGAATTAGGGCATAATATTAATAAAAGGTATTACTGCATTTCTGGTCAAGCTAGCTACTAGTTTTATTTTCTATTTTATTTTTTATTTCAGCAATAAAGAATCTTGGAAGACAAATGGCATACAGTTCTTTTTCAAGTAGTGTAAAACCTGTAACAGGACCGCTTAACTACTGCAGTATGTTTTTTACGACGAATGATTGAGTCACATTTGTCGTAATAGATTCTTCTTCTTCTTCTTCTTCTTCTTCTTCTTCTTCTTCTTCTTTTTCTTCTTTTTCTTCTTCTTCTTCTTCTTCTTCTCCTCCCTCTTCTGCTTCTTCTGACTCTTCTTCTTCTTTTTCTTCTTCTTCTTCTTCTTCTTCTTCTTCTTCTTCTTCTTCTTCTTCTTCTTCTTCTTCTTCTTCTTCTTCTTCTTCTTCTTCTTCTTCTTCTTCTTCTTCTTCTTCTTCTTCTTCTTCTTCTTCTTCTTCTTCTTCTTCTTCTTCTTCTTCTTCTTCTTCTTTTTCTTGCAAATTAACAAAAATAAAACGAAGTCTATGCTTATAACAACCAGACAAAAGTTGCAAACATTAGTATTGCACAGGCCAACACTCGAGCTCTACATTGATAAATTACCTATTGGTAATGTAACGGAACACAAAACTTTAGGCCTTACAATTGACAACCATTTAACCTGGAATTCTCATGTTTCTGTCATCACTAAGAAAATAGCACAACAAGTTTATCAGCTTGCCAAAATTCAGCTCTTTTTAGACGAAGATGCAAGAAAAGTATTTTACGCGTCCTACATCCAAACACATGTCGACACGAGTTCAACAGTTTGGGATGGTTGCGCCAAATCCAATGTTAAAAGACTAAGTTCTCTTCAAAACCGTGCTTTACGCCTGATTTCAGATAGTAAACATATTGAAAAAAAAAATCTTTATAACCATCTAAGACTATTGCTATTTAGCAAACGTTTAATTTTTAACAAGGCCAAATTTATTCATTAAATTTTATCTTAAAATACTCTAAACTACATTTTCCGATTAATTAAATCAAATCCTATAAACAGCAAGCGACTAAATTTATTACATTTGCCTAAACCTAGAATAGATTTACATACAACAAGTTTAGTGTACTCCGCTGCTCATTTGTGGAACCAGCTTCCACTAGACCTGAAACAAATTCTAAAAGTCCCTATTCATTTAATTGTAAACTTTTTAAATTCATACTTACAAGCGATTATATGCCACCTTGAATGTAAAGTAACCCATATTGCATTATGCATTTATTATTAAATAAGGTGTGTATGGAATGTATATTTGCGCGCGCGGGTGTGTGTTATGTATGTATGTGTAGGAAATGATTGTATACATATGATTCTGAGTATGGTGTTTTTCTGCTTGTGTATCTGCGTGTATGCCTGCGAATGTATGCGTCTGTCCTTGCGTATGTGTGCGAATGTGTATGTGTTCGAGCGTACGTCCACGTGCCTGTGTGTATTTAAGTGTGCTTCTTTGTTGTGTATGTTTGTCTGCCTGTGTGTGTGTGTGTGTGTGTGTGTGTGTGTGTGTGATTGGATACGTGTGGCTGTGTACATGTGACTGTGTATATGTGTCTGTGTGTGTATCTGTGTTTGTCTGCATGTGTGTGTGTGTCTCGGTGTTTGTCTGCATATTTGATGTGACTGTGCGTGTATCTTCATGTGTGTCTGTGTGTGTCCCCGTATATGTTTGTCTGCATGTTTGCCTGTTTATGTGTGTTTGTCTGCTGGTGTGTCTATGAGGCTGTATGTATGTATCTCTGTGTGTGGGTGTCTGTATGTCTGTCTGCGTGAGTGTATGTGTCAGCATGTGTCTGTCTGTGTGTGCATGCCTATGTGTGTTTCTCTGTGTGTATTGTGTGTGCCCCTTTGTTGTGTGTATGTGTCTGCATGCCAGAGTAAATGTCTGTGTGTGCTGAATACGTGTGTCTGCGTGTGTATTTCTATGTGTTTGTCTGTGTATGCATTTCTGCGTGTTTGTCTGTGTGGGTGTCAGTATATGTTTGTCTGCTTGTTTGTCTTTATGTGTGTGTGTGTGTGTGTTTGACTGCGTGTGTGCCTATGTGGCTGTATGTATGTGTCTGCATGTTTGTCTGCATATGTGTGTGTGTGTGTCAGTGTGTGAGCACGAATGTTTATATAAATGCTGCGTGTTTCCCTGTGTGTGTTTAAATGTAGGTGCCTGTGTGTGTGTCTGTAATTTTGCCTAAGTGAGTGTGTGTGTCGCTGTGGGAGTGTCCGTGTGTGTCTCAATGCATGACTGTATGTTTGTATGTATGTATGTATGTATGTATGTATGTATGTATGTATGTATGTATGTATGTATGTATGTATGTATGTATGTATGTATGTATGTATGTATGTATGTATGTATGTATGTATGTATGTATGTATGTATGTATGTATGTATGTATGTATGTATGTATGTATGTATGTATGTATGTCTGTATGTATGTATGTATGTATGTATGTATGTGTATGTATGTATGGTATGTATGTATGTATGTATGTATGTATGTATGTATGTATGTATGTATGTATGTATGTATGTATGTATGTATGTATGTATGTATGTATGTATGTATGTATGTATGTATGTCTGTATGTATGTATGTATGTATGTATGTATGTATGTATGTGTATGTATGTATGTATGTATGTATGGTATGTATGTATGTATGTATGTATGTATGTATGTATGTATGTATGTATGTATGTATGTATGTATGTATGTATGTATGTATGTATGTATGTATGTATGTATGTATGTATGTATGTATGTATGTATGTATGTATGTATGTATGTATGTATGTATGTATGTATGTATGTATGTATGTATGGTATGTATGTATGTATGTATGTATGTATGTATGTATGTATGTATGTATGTATGTATGTATGTATGTATGTATGTATGTATGTATGTATGTATGTATGTATGTATGTATGTAT
>CAJHNH020001668.1:1065910-1140910 GCA_905116865.2 Candidula unifasciata
GTGTATGTATGTATATTGGTTGTGTGTATACATGGGTTTTTGCATGTACTGTACAACCCATGCTTTGTGTGTTCTTATATGAATCCATAATAGTATGTTCATCATATGATTATGTAATGCTATATTAGTAAAATACACTGCTATGCGAAAGATGTTGATGAAGGGCCGAATATAAGTATGTGTGCCCAATTTTGTGACGCTTTGTAAAAAAAAAAGTTTGTTCGTTCTTTTTCTTCTTCGTCTTTTTCTTCTTCTTTTTCTTTTTCTGTCTATTCCTTTTCTTCTTGTCTTCTTCTGTCTCTTCTTCTTGTGTGACGTTATGCGTTCTTCTTCTTCTTTTCTTTTTTCTTTATACGCACCAGGTCTTTTTCACACAAATTAAAGAGTAAAATTACTAAAGACTAAAAGTGGATTCACTAAAATCGATTATAGTGGGCACATAGTTTTTGAGAGAATGGTTAAAAATAATGAGAATAGTCTTTCAAAATTTTAAATATCCGGAAAGAAAAAAATAGGAAACAAGTTCAGTCCTTGCTGTGTTTAAGTTTGTAATGATGCTATAAATATGTGTGACGTGAAATCATAAAGACTACATTATGAAAAAGGTTAAATGCTTTGAGGGGAGAAAGAATGTTGACGTGTTTGTATATTGTTGCTGATAACAAATGTCAAAATACTAATCACTATTCAGTTTAACTTTAGATACGATGCAGAACTGGTTAGAACATTATTGTCGAAGAAATTCAGACTACTAATCAATGTTGTTTATAAAATGAAATTAATGTACCTATTATTCATGGTAACATAACGCTGAAAAAAAAAATTGTATTGGAAAGACATATGTATATGAGTGTATTCAAATTACATGTCCAAGAATACAGACACATACATACAGCCACATAGACACACACGCAGTCAAACACACACACACACAAATACAGACAAACAAGCAGACAAACATATACTGACACCCACACAGACAAACACGCAGGAATGCATACACAAACAAACACATAGAAATACACACGCAGATACACGTATACAGCACACAGAGACATTTACTCTGGCATGCAGACACATACACACAACAAAGGGGCACACGCAATACACTAATCACTATTCAGTTTAACTTTAGATACGATGCAGAATTGGTTAGAACATTATTGTCGAAGAAATTCAGACTACTAATCAATGTTGTTTATAAAATGAAATTAATGTACAGACACCCACACAGATAACAGGGACAGTTGCTAAATCGAGAGACATAAGAATAATGGGGAAAAGAGAAAACAAGAGATTGCTGAACTCAGGTGTAAACATAAAGTCAGGGTACATCGCTGACGAGTGAGGCATTCTGTGACAGGACAACAGAGAGTTAAGAGTGAAAGTCGGCCCTGAGTAAAACAAAGTGAACGTTGATCCTAAATGGCTCCTAAGTGATTGTTGTAAACCCATGTTGAAATCTATCTGCAAACAATGGAAGTGTTCTACTGACTGTTGATTGTGCTGACCATGTGCAGGTCCGTGTCGACCGTTGCATGGCTGTACACCCAAAGGTGTAAGCAAGTTAACATTGTCTGGATGGCGTGAGTGAGGTTGTTATGTTGGTCGCTGTTATGTTATTGAATGACGTAAAAACAAGCTGAAACTGACAACAACCAACAACAACGTCGACTGTCATTTGGAGACATGTGGCAATTTAATAGAAGATAGTTCTGCCTTGTATACTCTGTGGATCTGCAGAAGCGGAGACAGCAGCAGCAAAAGGAACTCTCAAAAACCTTTACAGTAACACGAAGAAATTAAAAGGTAAATATAGTCAACAAGCTAGATCAATCAAATATAGTCAACCAACTGGATCAATCAAATAAAGTCAACCAACCGGATCAATCAAATATAGTCAAACAACTGGATCAATCAAATATAGTTAAGGACTGGTACCAGATCTAAAGATTAAATGGAAAGATGGGCTGAAAATTGTGATATACTTCTGAAAAGGCCAGCCCTATAGCTACCTCCAGATGTCTTATCTTTTTTTTTTAATGGAACTGTATATCAGTTTCGAGATACCATCCAAAGAAGTAATTTAAAAAGCTATCAATCTTCTGAATGAAGACATTAAGTCTAGGTGGTATCGCAGCAGAAATTATTAAAGTCAATAACACACCTCAACTGAATTGCTGCGTTTAGTTGACATTTAGTAGTATGTGAGATCGAAAAAAAAATGTAACAATTATTCACTTAGCCAAGGCAACATACAAATGTCGAGTTCTTTATGAGGGAAAGTTAACAGACACATTTGAAATAAAAACGTGTGTGCGACAGCGATGTCATATGTCGCCTCTCCTATTTTTGCTGACAATATACTGGCTTACGGACACGGAACCAGACGCAAGATAAATAGAATATACTTGATGCGAGACCACAACAGATAGGTCTGAAAATCTGTAAGGGAAATACAACGAAACTAAGAATAAATCATACTAATAGTAATGTGGTTTCTCCTAATTGTGTACCACCCTAATACGCGGAGTCATACAACTATTTGGACAGTCGTGTAGATACAGACAAGGAACTGGTAGAGATATTGAAATATGAACACAAAAAGAAATATGAGCTGTCACAGCACTAGGGAGTTTGTTGATGATCAAACGAAATTAAAACTAATACTAAAATCTACATTTCAATTCTAATGTCAAATTGGTACTGTTGTATGGAGCGGAAACATAGAGAACAACTAAGGCAATTACTAATAAACTAGAAACATTCATTACTGGTGCCTGCGCAGAATAGAGGGAATTAAATGTATGATATAATCACTAATGTTGAGCTCTGGGAAAGGACTAAACACATTATTGTGCTCCAAGAGGGCAAGAAAGGTCGCTGGCGTTGGATAAAACACACGTTGAGAAAACTGAGAACAATATAACTAGAATGTTTTTGCACCGACATCCACAAAGGCATAGCATTCAAATAGTACCAAAACACACAGGGTAAAGAGAGCTAGAGAGTGAGATGAAAAAAGACGGGAGGGACCTGAGGAAAGCTGCATGCGATATAACAATTTAATGTGAGTTTGTTGAGGGCCTATGCTCCATTGGGAGTTAGAAAGGTAGAAGAAGAAGAAAAACATCCTTGTCGCATGGCTCATACGACTTACTGTGCGATGATCTTCACAATGTAAAGTGCCTGGTTTCCTTGGCAGAGCTATAATATACATTTCAATATGTAATTTGATACTAACAATCTGCCAGCAACAGATACTGAATGCCTATGCAGAGTATATGTCATAATTTGTAACGGTACGATCCCTGACAGCTGGCCACACTGCAACTTGATTCCATTTGAAAACACCAGCAAGGAAGCCACTAACATAAGGGGCTATAGAGTTACTGTAATGAAAAGTACACGAGGTAGACAAGTTGAAACGGTAATAGCCAGGGAAAAAAAGAAGTCAATTTAACAAACATAATCAGTATCTCCTATACTGAGTATAAAAAACAATCATGGAGACATGTCGCGATGATGCTATCTTTGCACGGCACAAATATTTGCCAGATAATAGAGTTGTTGATAGGCTTACCCTTAAATATACTAAAGTAGAAAAGAAGGAAAACTCGCTCATGGAGTAGACATCGAGATCACACCCCACGTTCCAAAATTTCTGCTACAATGGAAGCCTGTTTCTAGCAGAATTATAAGAGCTCGGTTCAGTATAAGACATACTGAAATGCTCATCTTTCATTGTTATGCCTCAATCAATAACGCGGAATCCAGGGATACATATCTCTTTTATGAATAACTGCAGCCTCAGGTATAATAAAATTGTTCAGCATCAATAATAGAAGATTTTACTGCAAAGCAGGCAGTGATTTCAAGGGGTGAAGAAATAAGTGAAATATATGGGCAATCACTGCTGTCAGGGTTCGTCCCTGTTATGGGACAGTTCAGTACGATGATGAATAATCAAACCAGGGTATTCTGCGACCCTTAGTTAAACTCAGTACGTGTAGACACACATAGAAACGTGGGTACTAAACGAAGCTGGGTGAAAGCTGAGCATAGCTTGTTCAAGGCCAAAAGGATTTCACGAAGGCTGACCACCGCGTGAACACGGAGGCGTATAACAAAATATCTGTGCAGGCCGAGTTCTGGGCTGTCTCTTGGTTGTGATTGGTGTAGTTAACTAGACGTGTAAACCGACGTTAGATTGTGTTAGATTCATCGACAGTTCGTTTTGACTTTGGCATCGGGAGACAGCGGGTTGAGTTAGCGCTGTACGGGGTTCTGGTAGCGACTCAGAGCT
Organism: Candidula unifasciata; assembly: GCA_905116865.2. NCBI lineage: Eukaryota > Metazoa > Mollusca > Gastropoda > Stylommatophora > Geomitridae > Candidula > Candidula unifasciata. The sequence continues at coordinate 1,070,217 of CAJHNH020001668.1, forward strand.
TATATCGTGAACATGAGAAGGCGCATCTAAGCGATTTTAAAGTTAGAAGCGGCCTGGTTTCAGAATGAGGAGCACTACCCCTCCAGAGGAGTTTCACCTAGTGATAGTTTCTTTGATAAAAAAGACTGTGTGTGAGTTGCAACCAGTGTTTAGCTTAGGTGTGTTTGTCTGCAGTGTTTTTCAGTCACTAGCCTACAGCGTAGCCAATGGAATCGAACCCTAGACACCTAGGTTCCTCACAACTGCTTACAACAGTTTCTAGACGAAGGAGATGGTGCTATATTAGAACCATCTTGTGAAGAAAGAGCAGAGAATCACTAGACAGGCACTAAAATAGGAAATATAGGAGCTGAGGAAGTGAGGACGTCCAAAAGAAACCCAACAATGATCGTTTAAAAGAGAGGCCAAAGGTGCTGGACTGGATTTCATGCATGACATCTAAGATACTGCACAGGATATCACATAAAGGAGGAATAGACTGCGCGCCCTATGTGACAATAATGGCAAAAGAGTGCGATGGTGATAACTAAAAGCTGCATTCACCACTCACATGGAAGCATACAGCAAAGGTTTCTTTCACCAACTAATGTGTCAGGTACTGCAACTTTAAAGTGTCATCCACCATGTTTTGTTCAATAGATATATGCCACAAATCTAAAGGTCATAAATCCATGTCAACTGGCGCAGACGAGGGCGCTAACTAATGTGAGAAACCCGGTTATCACTGATGCCGAACTCAACAAATTTAACATTGATTTTTTTTTAGCCTACTAGAAACACATCTGCCAGAGGATAGGTGAATGAGAGATAATAACTATACACACTTTTTAGAAAAGCAGGGGTCAGAAAGAAATTCGGATGAAAGAGACCAGCTGGAGAAAATGGCATAGTATGATCCCTATGATTGTCTACATCAAGTGCTTTTATCACGCTTGTTACAGCGTATATAAAGGATTCTCCACCCTCCCCCCCTTCCCCGCCTTTTTAATCACAAGCTGGATAGTGCAGTGAAATCAACACCTACATCTGAAGGCAACTACATATTTGGGGATTTAATTCCTGTGTGGGTCAGACTTAAACTCACAGCCAGTTTGCCGTAGAAAAAAAATAATGTTAGTCGCATACATGAAAACAGACAAACAGTATTAGAATACTGTCCGAATTCAGCACTAGAAGTGGCCTTTGCAACATAAACTACTTTTTTTTTAAATCTAAAAAATATTATAAGGTATCTTGGAAGCATCCAAGACGGTCTAATGGCACCTGTTGGACCATATTGCAAAAAAACAAAAAAAAAACAAAAAAAACAATGGTGACTATCATTATTCTGTGAATGGAAATTAGTTATCAAAGCCAAGCATGATGTACATCTCAAAGATGATTGTGACGACAAGCATGACTCTGTATCCCTGTCCAGGTTGGTTTACATGTAACCTACAGATGCTTAACATTAGCATGTCGCTAAGAGCAAAAGATGTTTGGTTAATTAACACAGAGTTGTGTTTCATACTTAGGAAGCAAGTCAATAGATCAGAGCACCTACGGATGTGTTCGGAGTACTCTGACGATGGTCCATACTAATCACCAATCAACTTCCAGGAACCAGATTTTGCATTTCTATCAATTCAAAGCCCCGGTGAAAGCCACACAACTTCAAATTCTGACATATGAGTCTGTTAATTTTCTAATTTCTTGGACATCCGGACAAATGAACAAAGTTAGGACAAATATTTTCAAAGGTTCACAAATTGGCTTGCAGGCCCGACTTACAGACGGCTCTTCAAAACATTCTTCTTTCGTCCAGCAATTGTAATTTATGAAAATAATGTGATATGCTCACATGAAAAATATACATAATGTGAATATCAAGTTGCACCACAAAAGCAGTGACGATAAATGCATACATTCAAGCATATATATATATATATATATATATATATATATATATATATATATATATATATATATATATATATATATATATATATAGATGTACATGTATACATACATAAATAAGTATATAAATACACACTTGCATACTGACATACATGCTTACATACATACATGCATTATACACACACACACACACTCTTATATGTATGTACCCATACTTACTCTCATACACACACAAACACACACACACACACGTCCCATTCATTTATATATATGCTAAATGTATATATGCTCCCGCTTTCATATATACCACATGCATACGCTCACGCATACATAAACACACACACAAACACACACACACACACACACACACACACATATATATATATATATATATATATATATATATATATATATATACACATATATATCAACTTATATATTCACAACACAATCACACACACACACATGCGCGTTCTCACTCATGTATACATGCATAAAACACATAATGATAGTAATATTTTCTGCTTCAAATAGAATGATCCAAAATTATCTGCGTAATATTTTCGTTTGAAAGTCACAATTATTATTTATAAAAAACATGTTGCACCAATTAACAAAAACAGGTAAAGGACCAAAAGAGAAGACTATTAACAGCAAGTAAATAGGGGGGGGGGGGGTGGAGAGAGAGAATATTTTATCATTACCTGCAACAGTTAACAGAAAACACAAGTGAATAATCATCGACATATTTTTTTGTGAGGTGGCACACAGTTCGGCTTGCTTTTGCAGAAAATCTGGCCTTTACTTGATTATGTTTTCCAAAACTGCTGAAACTTAAAAAAATTTCTGTTAATATTCTTGGAATATCATATCTTAGTATTTCTGCCTCATTGACCACTCATTTTACAGAGTATAAAGACTGACATGATACAACTACTTTTTGGTCTGCAAAGGTTAGTTGCGTATCCTTTACAGGACGTTCAGAACCAACCCCAACAGCCCCTGACTGTTGTGCTTTTTTTCAGGCAAATTTACGTGCACTAGTTTGCCATTGCTCCCTGGACGGTCGGCTTCTTTGATACCACTGTCGAAACCAACGCAAGGCGCATGGCCCGCTGCTAGGATCAAACCCGGCATACCGGCATTAAGAAGCGTTCGCATCGACTTAGCCACAGAGCCGAATTCTGGTCTGCAGGAGTGTACGGTTTTTTTTCTTTAGGGTTGGATTTTCTTTCACGTATTCATGCTTATACGTTTATAATTTAATGCCCCTCTCTTTCTATTAGGGCTGTACCGAATAGTGATTTTCACTATTCGGCCGAATACGAATAGTGGGACCAACTATTCGACCGAATACGAATACGAATACGAATAGTGTATCATCATCAGGTGCCTTGCCGACTGGTGTTGGGGTTTTGCCCCGCAACAATCTGCAATCTCCTGCAGCATGTATCAGTTGGTGTGCTGCACCTCCATGACTTGCAACAAGACTGTCAAGAATCTTCTCTCGTTGTCTTTTTCTATCTCTCCTTCCACAAATCTTTCCAGTGGTCACCACATGTTCCATTTTCACTCTTCTTATTAGATGGCCGAAAAATGATGACTGTCTTCTTCTGATATCTGCGATTAGTTGTCTTCGGTCTCCGCCTCTTTCAAAACCTAGTGGTTGCTTTTTTTAGGCTGCCCAAGGTATTTTAAGCATTGTTCTGTAAAACCACATCTCTGAGGCCTAAAAAAATTGTTTGGCCTGTCTACCGATTGTCCAGGACTCATAGCCATATGTTAAAACTGGATGTATGTAGCAAGCAAGACAAAGATATATTGCATAAGAAGTTCTTTTTTTTTTTAATGCAGTTTTTGCCTGTCCTATTTTGTTTTTTATTTTAGTAATGCATCTTTCATCTGATTTTATCCATGTGCCAAATTCGCTTTCAAATCATCGTTCGTTCAGGCGTTCGTTAGATGTAATTTAAATGCACCTCCATATTCTCGTTCGCAATATCTTCAATTTGATTTGGGAAAAAACACCCGGAAAGAACGAAAAAATGCATGCTCTCTCTCTCTCTCTCTCTCTCTCTCTCTCTCTCTCTCTCTCTCTCTCTCTCTCTCTCTCTCTCACACACACACACACACACACACAGAGATACACTTTCAAGTTTCTTCATGCCTTCTTTAACACAACAGTAGCGTTGCCTAAATCTGTCGTAGCGGGAAAAACTGCGACCCGGTTGCGTGGTAACAGCGCCTGCTGACTCCTAGGCATTACAGCAGGGTTTCTAAAACTGGGTGCGTATGCCAGGGGTGCCGCGGCGAAAATCAAGAAAAGTCGGCTATAAATTGTGACATTTTTAATGAGAGTTATTTCAGTCCATCGCAGTGTATGCAGAAATCACTATTCGTATTCGGTCCGACCGCCACTATTCGGCCGAATACCGAATAGCTATTAGGTCCACTATTCGGTCCCGAAGCGAATACGAAGCGAATATTCGGTACAGCCCTACTTTTTATATGTTTGCTTTTGACATATATATATATATATATATATATATATATATATATATATATATATATATATATATACATATATTAGACTGTCACTACTGTCGGTTTTACCACTTTGTTTTAGGGGTGATGTATACAGGGGGTCCTTAGTCTGAGGATTTAGTGCTGCACGGCTGTCGCCGCGACTGTTTATGTCAGGAAGTTTTAATTTTGCCCCCTCCGACATAAAAACTGCATCACTTTAGCGAGGGTTGAACCCGGGTCTCCTGCGTGAGAGTTCTACTTTGTAACTGCTGGTCCAGCCGCTTCTCAGTAAATCAACAACACACAAATAGTACATTCTCACTGACAAAGAGCAACTAATCAATAGGTGTGCGCAGTGACAATGTGTAACTATTTCTGAATACAATCACATTTAAATGATGTGTAAATTATAATTACTACAAATTAGATACAATAAAAAATACTTAACACACTTTATACAGTGCTCCATTAATATTTTTCACACAAATTAAAACTAAAGAGTAAAAGCGGAACACATGGTGGTCAAGTTGTTAAGCTTTTTGCCTTATGGTTTAAACGTTGTAGACTTTCTGGGAATCGTGCTTTGTACATCGTCCTCAAGAAGTGGTTAGCCGTTATGCAAAGACAGGGTAAATTATAGTGCAATAAAGTGGATATTTATTTTTACATTATACCTGTTTTAATCATTAACTCATAAAGTGCTTACTTAGAACTAGTGAGCTGACAGCTACTTTTTATGTGTTATTCGGGTAACGTCAGCTGGAATGACCGTTTTAAATTAGGCATTATTCGTTTGTCCGCTTCATTAGTCCACACAATAGGGTATGCAGCACACCAAGCTCCTTGACAAATTTTTTTAAATTTTATTGCTATGATTTACAGAACATTGCAGAACTAACCCCAGCATTTTTTGCTGTTGTGATTTTTCTAGGCGAATTTACGTCCATTAGTTTGTCATTGCTTTCTGGACGGTCGGCTTTTCGATGTCATTGTCGAAACTAACACAGGCGTAATTTCAGCAGTTGGTATCGAACCTGGCACCCCGAAGCGTGTTGGACTTCATGTCAGACCACACATATTTTGCCGCCGCCATCTTTGCCAACCGTTAATCGGAGGATAGCCTAATATTATATTATTACTATTTACTACAAGACAAATAGTGGGAACCGACACCTTGTATTAAATTAACGAGAAACAGCAGATCAAATGGTTTTGTTATCTCACAAGAAAGAAGATCAGCTACAAGTCAAGAGGACGACCGCGAAAATGGATCGACAACATTAGAGACACCTTGCGCCTTCACTTAGTGACACTAGCCAGTGGCATAGCGTGCACTGGATTGCAAATTATTCCGCCACACGGTGCTTTAAAGGCAGAAAGTGGTCTATGCCGATGATGATGATGATATATATATATATGTGTGTGTGTGTGTGTGTGTGTGTGTGCGTGTGTGTGTGTGTGTGCGTGTGTGTGTGTGCGTGTGTGTGTGTGTGTGTGTGTGTGTGTATACTGTTACACATGATCAGACACAAATCTCTTCACTGATATGTTTAACTGAGATTAGATACTCACCATCTCTTGTCGCTGACAAGACCGTTACTGGGAGGAAATACGCTTAGCTACTATTCTTGTTTTTTTGTGTGAGAAGAGCACGAACTGACGGGGTGTGTCTAAATGACAAAACACTTTGTCTGAAATAGAATATATTGTTTATGTCTACAATAATTATATTCATTACAGGAAAACGTTGTTTTAAATTACTATATTCTAGTACTGCAAAACTGCAACGTAAAGACGTACTAAAGATATATTACACATTAAAGCCGTTATAATGGTTCTGGAATGTACAAGAGATACCCCGGTGGTATGTATACTTGCACTGCCTACTACTGCAGATAGGCTTAAAGTTCTGCAGGCAAAGTCGTGTCATAGAGTAGCTGCAGACAATAAGCACCTCCTGCATGAAACCCTATGTAGAGCTAATAGTCACAGACTGAAAAGAGGAAGGTCTTGGATGGCGCAAACTGAAGACACAATTAGACATGTATTTAGGCTTGATACATTTGGGCGAGGAGAGGAGTGGGTCAAAATGTCCGAGCAAGTATCAGACTTGTTTAGGATTCTTATCACTTTAGGTCGTATGTGCTGGGACTGGCTAGTTAAAGTTGCAGAATCAGAAGTTCAACAGATGATTCATGACAATTCCCGCCCACGTGATGCATTTCTGTATACTGAGTGTCAGAAGAAGTCCATATGGGCTTTTAGCAAAAGCAAACAGACGTCGCTTAGTGCAACAAACTCTAGTATATGAGATCACAATGTCTAGTTTGAGAAATGTGTGTAGAGGCAGTCACTGCTACATTCCGTTGGCTTGAGAATCAGCTGTACACGCATGCCGTGATTGTAACTGACTCAAAGAGCATGTTGAGAAAGGTGAAAACAGGCATGCTCCGTGCAGAGTGGCAAGCATCACTTCAGAGGTCCTGGATAGTTAGGGTCGTTTGGATATTCTCTCCAGGTTATGCTGGTGTTATGGACAATGATCAACAGATAGACTGAATTGTTCTGAACCACTTGGTGGTAAACTAATGTATGATAAGCTAAATGCTGTGCGTACCCTTTGATAGCGAGTGAACAGTGCCGATGCACAAACAGATCATTACAGTCCGAGGAGAATTTCGCTGTCGAGAGTTACAAGAGGATCTGGCCGACGCTTAACACTCAAGGGAAAGGCGAGACGAATATACAATCAGTCAGCTACTGGTACCAAAAGAATTGGAACTCTGCTCGCTTCTAAAGATGTTGACGGAACGCTTATGTGAGTGTCCCAAATGTTGTGATGTCTATTTTTAATAAAGCATTTAACATATGATGTTTTGAAATATATACTAAACAACAATCTACACTTCTGCAATATGTTTGCAACTAATATATTATCCATGCAAAACCGAATAACACAATAGCGTGAATATCAAGTATTAAAATATGTTTTAAAAAAAAACATAACACTAAAATCCTTGTTATAATCAAGATAGACTGAACTGGATTTTTTTTTTTTTATTTACTGCTTCGCTGCGACGCCATGTTAAAAGGTAACAGGCTGTGTGCGAAATTTTCACTTGTTTAAATTTAAGAATACTTTCATAGATTCTCACGGGACGAGCAATTAAAAAATAAAATTGGAGGTTTTAGGTAAAGCCTGGTATGTGATACTACATTTAATTTGAAAACTGAGGTCTTGGCAATTGTTGCAGCATTTCGCTGTCTTCAATACAGGCTGTACACATGTCGCAATTGTAACTGATTGTTGCCGAAGGTGGAGACAAGTATTATCCCGAAAGAGTGGCAAGCATCGCTTCAAAGATTTCGGGCTGAAAGCGTCCTTTAAATATTTTCTTCAGTGACGGTGTATTGAGAAACGAACATGTAGACGTACAGGCTGGTTCTGCAGCACTTGGTGAATTGATACATAGCAAGCTAGATGTTGCCAGTATTCTCTGGGAGCAGGTGAAAAGTGCTCAAGCACAAATAGATCATAACAAAAATAGGATAATGGTCTTTTGAGGAGTGGAAGGCGCTCCGGGTGACATTTAGGAAATATTATTATAATTAGTCGTGTTCACCGGCTGTACACTCTGCTGGAAAGTTAGGAAACACCCCCCCCCCCTCCCCACGCCTCCCTCCTTAACCTCCAGCCTTTAGCCTTTTTCCAGAACCTGAGCATCGCCTGCACGTCCATTTAACACATCTAGGTCATTTGTATGCAGACCAAAGACGCCGGAAACTGGGCTTTCAGATTCCACCCCCCTGACCCTCCTAACCTCTTTCCCCATTATTTAGCGTATGTTCTTTGTTGGAGGCGATTTTTTAAAAACTATTCCAGCGACTTCCTGTGACAGAAAAGGAATACCAGCTTACTTTAATTACCCAATCAAGTCAGTGTCCTGCAGATCTTAAAATAACAGTAACCAGTGCTTTGTGTTTGTGTTATCAGGGGAAAATATTTGTTTTTCTTGCTAGACAAGCAACACGAGGGAAGCAACACAGGGTAACGTCGGAAATACTGTCTAGGTTGATTGTGGTAGAGTGATGGGTAGGGTGAGGGGTGGAGAAGGGGTGAGGGGGGAGGGGAGATGTCCGACTTTGTTCATATGGCGCCAGATTTGAAGGTGGAGTTTGAGCTCCGAGCCGTCAAGTAATTTTGTAAGTATAAGAGATCCATAAAACCATGCAATGTTTTGTAAAATTAATTATTTTCACATCTCATACATTTTTCACCTTCTTTAAACGTAACTGCTTTTCCATTACATTGCTTTTATGTATGTTATTTTTTTTACGTGCCACTCAGTAAAAAAAAAAAAAAATAACAAAATTATTAATAATAATAAATAATACAATAATTACAATAATGTGATGAATGGGAAAAAAATATAATGTTATACTTGAAAGAACTTTTTTAAGACAGAGCCACGTAAAAATCTAGCGCCTAAGCCTCAATCCAATTTTTTGCCTAGAACATTTGTAATGGGGATAAGGAGGGCGTGGCCTAAGGAGTCACCCGATATGATTAATTAAGGGATGGGGGAGGGCGGGGTGTGCTAAAGAGGGTCTGAGCCTCATCTAATTGTTGCCTTAGATGTGAGGAGAGCTTGGTTGCAGTGGGACTCAGCATCCCAGTGGCGCCAAACTTTCGTTAAATGTTTGGGGAGGGGTTAAACACATTTTTTTTTTAAACTAGTAAATTGTTCAGCCGGGGTAAGGTTGGGTTGAGTTTAGGACCACATCTCCCCCCCCCCCCCCCCCCCCCCCCCCCCCCCCCCTCTCTTTCCAGTGTTAACATCGTAGCGGCGCGTCTGATGCAAACTCTTGATACCTTGTCTCTCTGACTTCAAACGACGCATTCAGTTTGTCGTCTCCTACGTCATGCTTGCTGGGGAGGCAGTGGGTCTATTCTTGTTCATTTTCCTTTAAATGGGGCATCTGAACTCACACGGAGAGTTCAAGATATTCATAGCACAGATATGTTTTTTTCTGAATAACCTGGTGAACATTTTTTTGTTGTTGTTGCAAAGATGACGTGAACGGATGAAAAGTACGGGCAATTAAATGTAACTGATGCCTGGAAGCAAGTCGCTGTTTCCTACTTTAGACCCCACCCCCACCCCTCCCCGCCCTCTGCCCTCCCCATCACAACCTCTCCCTTTCAAAAAATGTATAATGAACTATTAGTGTGGATTTAGTAAAGCTGGGCCTTAAAAATGGCCTAACCACCAAGTGTTTATCGCTTGTGTGATGTCCTGGTGGCCTACAACTTACCTACCTTTCTAACCTTCTAGCAGCAGAATTCGCATTCGCTGACAAAAGTAATTTTGTGACATCGGCAGGGCCGGATTAAGACTTGACGAGTTCTCAAGATAAATAATTATGGAACCTCTGCTGTTTTACACTGCACCGGCCAATCTCAGAAAACTGTTAAATATATACCGCTTCTAAAAATATAGGTGATGGAAATATATTGCAATTTAAAAATATGAATGATAGAATTATATTGCACTTCAATTGTTAGCAAAGGAACAAAAATAAACATGTGCCTGGACAATCTCACATTGTATTATATATACCTCGTTAACGGTCCATTTGATGAAAAATGCATTTGTGAACAACAAATTGCAGTTTCAGATTGTGAGGCTGAAGCTTAGTTTATGCCTAAATCCAGCACTGGAAATGAAATTTAGCGAAACAAAATGCTATCTACATTTGCTTTTATTTCTGTAAGATGCAAAACACTTTACCCTGTGTCAGTGATCTGTAGGCATAAACCGCTTGAGGAACATTGGTAAAAAACGTGTACCAAGCAGGTGAAGTCTGGCACCAAGCTAGAGCCCGCTACGTCTATGAGCCAGGCTGCAGCTCCTATTTGAAACATGCGGTCAGACCAGAATTTAATGGGATTACTGATGGTAAGGTTGTGATAGTTATAGAAGACACGGGATCGTAAGTGAGCACAATATGAAGAACATACTTTTTAGAGCTGTTTAATGACAGTAGTTTGCAAGAAGCCACTTTTGTTAAATTAGTAGCGGCCAATGGCACTAGTATTCCCAACGTATGACATTTAGTTTGTGATGTAAAGATAGGATATAGCTATGTACACAGTTAAAGATGGGCTTAGAAATAGATCACACCTGGAATTATAGCTTTCTTTTTACAATAAATGTCTTTCATGCATAGTCTCGTTCTGTTAACTTCTTTGGTATTCACAATTCCTGCATAGTTTTCCACAAAATGTTTTTATGCCTTTTCACAAGCCACACACATGTTATGTGAACTTCTTCTATTCTCCAAGTTTTTCTCTTCTGTTTATCGTACAAAGGACGTGACAAGCAACGCATTAAACGTACACGGATTACCCTAGGAATATTATGCGTTTTCTCTCAACTACTTATGTGCTTATCTGCGGGGGGAAAAAACATCTATTTACTATCCGTAATTTGAAATACCTTTGTCTTATTTGGCTCTTATTCAAATGTCATCATTTCAAGAATTAATTATCCCCCAAATTAAAAAACCAAAGTTTAAAAAAGTATTTAAAAAAACAGCTTGCATAGAATGAGTTGAATTAAAGTTATCTAGTACTGAAAGAATTGAGACGAATTCGGATCTATTGTTAATTTTTTCTGTCTGATAAGTTTAGCAGAAATTCTTTCAGCACTAATTGCCTTTTTATTTTTAAGCTGTGTTATGACATATTATAGTCCTTCTTAAAAATCAAGCTAATTAATATCTGGTTCAAATTAAGTATTTCTACCTCTAGAAAAGTATTTAATGACCTACCATAATTTAATACACTAAAAAAAGTATTCTTTGGACGCGAGGCGGGCTTCCACAGGCATTATAGCTCATTAATAAGCAAGTAAGCTGAATACCGGTTTAGGCTGATGTTTGTACCGCACATATCGTTCGCATTTCTCGGTTTGACTGGTGTCTTTCAGAAACTGAATAAATGTATTTACAAATGGCTTCTGTGGCTGAAGCACCCATTCCCAATTAATATATTCTTTTTTTAACTTTTGAAAGTTATTACAGAATTAGGAAAACACAACTCGAAAGTTAGAATACTTCATTTTAGGGAAAATATTTAACTGAAATAATTTTTCAAAAATAATCACGTGACATGACAATGGAATCAGTAACCGAGATCCGCTTCAGGTAAGTGGCAATCTTGTGCATTAGTAGTCAATGTGGTAAACTCTTTTAAACACTTTAATTAGAATAATATCTCTCTCTCTCTCACACACACACACACACACACACTCTCTCTCTCTCTCTCTCTCTCTCTCTCTCTCTCTCTCTCTCTCTCTCTCTCGTATGTTTATAAGCTGCTATTTATAAAAATATCAATTTATAAATTATTTGAAATAATTCGTGTACACTTCAAGTAAGTTTATTTGGCTACGTGCCTTTTAGGTGACAGAGTTGGAAAACATTGCAGCGCAATATGGTGTACAGTCAGTTTTTTGCCGTTTGAAACTATTCTATCGTATAAACCATTATTTTATGACACAGTATTACAACACCATCACTGAGACTCGAATTTAGGGAGGGTTCGAATCCTCAGTGATTGTGTGAAAAAAAAGTTTTGGCACCCAGATCAAGATGGGTAAAACGGAAAATCCTGCGAAGTGATACCGACCTCATAAGACACCGAATGTCACTTGACCTATAAAAATAATAGTCTAGAATCGCATGCTCGATGGGCCAGTAGCGTAAACAGGATCCTTTACTTCATCATCAAATGACTTGCCGACTGGCGAGGCGATCATGCCTCTCCACAATCTGTGATCTCCTGCAGCGTGTATCAGTTCGTGTGCTAACACCTCAATGCCAAGCAACAAGACTGTCAAGAATTTTCTCTCGTTGTCTTCCTCTGTCCCTTTTTCCAAAGATCTTTCCAGTGGTCGCAACATGTTCGATTTTTCCTCTTCTCATAACATGACCAACAAATTATGACTGCTTCCTTCATATGACTGTGATAAGTTGTCTTCGGACTCCCGTCGCTTTCATAACCTTTTTTTTTCACTCTTTTTGACTGTCTTAAGTATTTTAACCCTTTTTTCCACATCTTTTTAAACCACATCCCTGAAGCCTCAAGAAATTATTTAGCCTTCCTACCGATTGTCTAGGACTCACGGCCATATGTTAAAACTTGATAGATGTAGCAAGCAAGAATTCTTTTTTCTAACTTACAATGACAAAGATGTATTACATAAGATGTTCTTCATTTTATAAAATACAGTTTTCGCCTGTCTTATTCTGTTTCTTATCTCAGTAATGAATCTTCCATCTGATGTTATCCATTTTTTAAATGTACTTAAATTTCTGTACTTCTCCCAAAATAACACCATCGACTTTTTTAAAAACACTTTTAGGAATAATTATTTTCTTTGATACCACCATTACTTCTGTCTCTTCATTATTCAAACTAAGGCAAAACATACACATTGTTTATAATTCGTTAATCGTTTCCAACTATGTTTAACTACTCTAGCAGTTTGATTGTGAAGAAGCAGTCAGTAAAAATAAAAAACATGCCAGGCAGATTTGTCTTAATGAAACTAGTAACATACGAAATGAAGAAAAATATAGAATCGAATGTAAAGTAGCTATAAAAGTAGTTAGGTACCAAAAGCGAGTATACATGAACAACATTGTCATGGATATGGAAGTTAACCATCAGAACAACGAATCCAGAAAGTTTTTAAAGAACTGAAGACTGTAAAACGAGAACATCAACAAGGCCTTTATAATTTGAAAGATCACAATGGGAACATGATAAATAATAATGAGGAAACAATTAACAAATAAATGGAATACTTTGCTGAATTGTTAAACTGTGAAACTGCACTTAATACTTATCCACAGGAAGAGATTTTAACATGTGAACCAAATATTGAAGAGTCTGATTTTGAAGAAGTACTTTATGTCATAGCAGTGCTTACAAATAAAAAAGCAACTGGTGTTGATGGAACATTTAAAAGGAGGTGGTCAGGCATTTCATGTAAAGATATAGGAATTAATAAAACTAATTCGGAAGACGGATAAACTACTTCATGAATGGAAAATGTCTTTGTTAACACCCATTTTTTTAGAAAGGAGACAAGTATAAGTGTGAAAATTATAGAGGAATATCACTATTAAATACAAGCTATAAGATAATTACGTCGGTACTGCTAAACCGGCTAAAACCATGCGTTGAAGACATTTTGGGAGATTACCAAGCGGGTTTCCGGAAGAACAGATCAACGATAGAACACATATTTTTTTTACGACAAATAGCAGAGCAAAATTGGGATTATAAAAAAGATATACATAATGTTTTTGTGGATTTTAAAAAGGCGTTAAAAATGTTAATCAGCATGACCAAACTATGCATGGAAGACACTCGTATTATAGTAATATATAGAGGCAGAAAGTCGGTACCCTTTTCAAATAACATCTGGTTTAAAGCAAAGTGATGCTTTGTCCCCACTTCTTTTCAACTTGGCCCTGGAGAAAATTATAAGGAAATTGAGACAAGAGTGTACTATAGGAGAAACTACAAGAATACTTGGATATGCTGATGACACTGATATCGCTGGAGAAAATAAACTAGAGACTGCTAAACACTGAATGTCTTAAAAGAATCAGCTCAGAAAATAGGACTAGTTATCAATCAAGATAAGACAGAATACATGATAATAATTAGACAGGGAAAGGATATAAAGTCCGGCCACATACAAGTGAAATACATGAAAATCAAACGAACGGAAACGTATAAGTACCTGGGTGCAAAATTCAACTTCTCCAACATGCTGAGAGAAGAAATGTAATCTAGAATCATCAACATGTGCCTTGCCAACTGGCGTAGGCGCTCATGCGTCTCCACAAATCACGATTCCTGGTTGACTGGAACAGCTCTCTTGATGATATCCATCCATGCCATCGTTTCAGCCCATCCAGCATCTTCTCTCTAGGTCTGCCTCTACCCCTTTTTCCGCTGATCTTTCTAGTTGTCAAGATGTTATATTTGTCTCTTTCTTATTGTTGTATATAGAAATCTACTTCTATTAGCCTCTTTCAAGCAATCGATGTTAGTTACTCTGGCCGTTCAAGGTATTCGTATCATTCGTCTCAGAAACCAAATCTCTGTTGCTTCTTTTTTCTTCCAAATTTTTTCAGTGACATTCCAAGATTTGCTACCATACAGCAGAACAAGTTTTATGTAACATTTACCACTCTCTTTTTGACATTAAATGGAAATCGATTTATTCCATAAGATATTTTTCATTTTATGAAATGCAGCCTTCGCTTGACCTAATCTGCTTTTAATCTCTATCACACATTTTCCATCTGATGATAGGATTGTTCCCAGATATTTAAATGTATTGACTTGGTTATTTTGACAGTCTAGAATACAATCTAGAAATAAAGCATACTATGCCCTTAAACATCTGCTAAAATCAAAGTGTCTCGCAAAACCAAGATCTAAATATATATAAAACGTTGATAAGAACAGTCGTTCTCTATGGCTCTGAAACTTGGAGCACAACTAAAAGAGATGAAGCATTGTTTTCAAAAACAGAGTCTTACGACGATCTTTGGACCCATCAAAGATGCAAACAGTGGTGAATGGAGAGTGAGAAGCAACAACGAAATTCATAATCTGTTTAAATCACCATTGATCACTGGCATCATGAGAGCTAATAGACTGAAATGGTTGGGGCATATTGAAAGAATGTCAGATGACAGAGAAGTAAAAACTGTTTACACCAGGGAGAGGAATGGTCGTAAACCATGAGGGAGACCAAGAAGACGATGGAGATATAATATCCAGACA
Organism: Candidula unifasciata; assembly: GCA_905116865.2. Classification (NCBI taxonomy): domain Eukaryota; kingdom Metazoa; phylum Mollusca; class Gastropoda; order Stylommatophora; family Geomitridae; genus Candidula; species Candidula unifasciata. Next base: position 1,085,515 of record CAJHNH020001668.1, read on the forward strand.
GACCTGCAAACACTCGATGTTATCAACTGGAAAGAGAAGGCCAACCAGAGATAATTGGAGGCTGGTGATATCTGCAGCAATGAACCTTGAGGGCTCGGAATGCTGAAGAGGAAGAGGAGGAGGAAGCTTTTTGATTATTTCTTCACCTTTCAGACAATCAAAAGCTTTACTTGCTTTATTCATCATGGAGATTCTTTAAAACATGTAAATATGTGGTGGTGTTTAACAGACAAATAACCACAACAGAGGCACATAAAAAAGATCGATTAACTGCATTACTAATAAAACGAGACGCACACCAGGCACATCAGAAGACTTAATCAACATAGAAATGTTACTATTAGCCATCGGACGCTGGGGTTCATTCTGAGGAGATGATCTCAGCATTCCGGAGTGCAATGATTATAACCCAACTAACAGGATAACAGCATAACTAGAATGTCTTGGCATTGGAACCCACAGGGGCATAGGAATAAAGAAAGGCCAAAAAACACATGGAGAAGAGAGCTGGAGAATGAAGTTAGAAAGATGGGGAGGACATAGGGAGAGCTCCATGCAATGGCGAAGGATGAATGACTTGGCGTGAGTTGGTTGGGGGCCTATGCTCCATTGGGAGAAAGAAAGGCAGAAGAAGAAGAAGAACTAACTAACTAATTAACTAACTAACTAATTAACTAACTAACTAACTAACTAACTAACTAACTAACTAACTAACTAACTAACTAACTAACTAACTAACTAACTAACTAACTAACTAACTAACTAACTTACTTACTAACTAACTAACTAACTATCTAACCCCCTAGGCCTAATGAAGTTTAAAGAAGAGGCAAAACAGGCGACACTTCCTATAAATGAGGGGTAGATTATTATCACAAAAATCACTGGGTTATTCATTCCCTGGCGAATAACAAGACGGCTAGTGATGATAATATTCAACAGAACTGCTCAAAGGAGCAGATGAGGCAACTACCCAACACGTGCTAAAACTATTTTACAGAATATGGGAAAAGGAGACAGTCCCGGAACAATGAAGCGAAGAGGACAGAGAAAACATACCTTAAAGTACTAATTTAGCAGTGGAGAGGGAATTGACCAGATTTTCTAGAAGATATTCAGTTGTTTTAGAAACACTGGTGGACTTTATAATCAGTTTACGAAAAGTGCTATCAGAATGGAGAATCTTCTTTAGCTATTGGAGAATGGGCGAGACATGTGTATAAATGTCCCGAGACACACTGGTGCGATTCTGTATTCATTTAGGGAAGAGTAAACAAAAGTAAGTTCACTTTTTTTTTAGTATTCTACTGATTATATGTACGTTATGACAATTACAACTATGATGTCATTTCAGATATTGCAGCATGGTTCTGTACACATTCATGGTGTTGATACTTCTCGTTGTGCCACTCGGAACTACAGGTTTGTAATTTAGTTTATGTGTATGATTAAGGTATACTTATAGTTCTAAGATACCGAGTTGTTTTCAATATTCACAAATAATGCAAGCTAAAATATAAAGGGGTCAACTGCAATGAACTATAATTAATTGTATTATTTACAATGACATTAACTACTGTAACATTATGCTGACAATTTTGTTGGCTTTTTATTCATTCATTCATGCAAACATACATTGAGATGCTCATTTATTAACTGTCCTGTTGCAAACAGTCTGAAAGAACTGCAGGAAATTATTGACATTGTGGTGGTAGAAAGTGGTAGAATAGGCCTCAGTTTGAATAATAGCAGGACGTGTAATGGTGGTAACAAAAAAAAAATTATTATTTCTAAATGTGTAATAAAAGTCATTGTTGTTATTTTAGGACAAGTACAGAAATTTAAGTATCTGGGCACATGGGAAACATCGGATAGAAGATGCATTACTCAGCTAAGAAATAAAACTGAACAGGCACAAATTGCATTTTATAAAATGAAGAACATCTTATGCAATATATCCCTCTCATTTAAGGTTGGAAAAAATAATTCTTGCTTGCTACATACATTCCTTTTCAACATATGGCTGTGAATCCTGGACAATCGGTAGGCAAGCCTCAGAGATTAGATTTACAGAAGAATGCTTAAAATACCTTTGACGTCCAAAAAGAGGTTCGATTGGTTTTGAAAGAGGCGGGAGCCCTAAGACAACTTATCACAGATATCAGAAAGAGACAGGTTATGAGAAGAGGGAAAACAGAACATGTTGTGACCACTGGAAAAATCTGTGGAAGGAGGGTTAGAGGAAGAAAACGAGATAATATTCTTTACAGTCTTGTTGCATGTCATCAAGGTGTGTCAGCAATTGAACTGATACATGCTGGGAGAGGGGGTCGCTTTAGCGCAGTTGATAGGAAACCCGCTTTCAAATCTAGCTGCAACTCGCTGCAGGTCATGGCCAGTGTTCGAAACCGGGCAGTTAACGTAGTTCACCCAGCCTCTAGGAAATGGGTACCAGAGTTAACACTCTGGTGTTAATGGCGTAACGTCGCTGTAGCTACGGAGTTTCGTGCGCATGGCGACACAGATGGACATTTTCTCATCAGCTGTCTGTACTGGCGGCAGACCACTTAAGGTTTATAACCGTGTACAATGACGCTGGTTCACATCTTCAGACTTTACTTTCACCTTTACTGATACATGCTGCGGATTATGGAGAGATATGATCGCCTTCGCCAGTCGGCAAGGGACCTAATGATGATGTTGATATCTTCTGCTAGCCACCTAACTTCACTTAATCCTAAAATCTCTAGTCGGTGTCTCTTAATGTGTTCTGATAGCTGTACAGATTGTGTTGCCTGCGCCATAGTCATAACGGTCCAAAAACCTACTCTTGCGATTAGTTTTGATTCAACTAGTGTGCATGTTTGGTCACTGACTTCCATAGACGGGCAAATTGCATCCCCAACTGTCATCCACGCATATTTCCCTTTAAGTAGCTTGAAAATATAATAGAAGCTCCAGTTATATTAGTGAACGCAATTAAAATTAAAATTTGTGTTGAAAACAAATTCATTGCTTATTGTTTAAATGTATGTGCTTATGAGACATGTTTTTATAAATGTCTTAAAATACAAAAAGTTATCTTGATTTGCTTGGGGCATAAAATGTGCCCCATTTAAGGTAACTATGTAGCTTATGATCTGGTACATATGGACACTTCGATACGATAATTAAAATCCCGCACAACTCTTTATATTGCATAGCCAGTTATACTTCCAGTATTTCACCATTCTCAGTACATTGTCTTAATCTCACTGTCACCCAGGATTCTAAGGCCTCAGCATCTCCGTTATAAGCCTACTGATTAACATACTTTCTGTTCTACATGTGGTCTTATCCCTCTTCAAGGAAGGACTTTACTTATTTCTCCTTGCTTCTTCGCCTCAGCCGACTATGCCAGGAGAACGAAGACTTTCATTACAAGGCCCTATAAATGTTGGACTTCTGGTTTCGAGGGCATCCTTATATGCTGCCTTTCACAGAGCACGGTCTATCTATCGTGCCGAGGCTCTGGTTTCCAAGCCTAAACGTCACCACAACAGATACCGGCCACCCTAACAACTCCCGTACCAAAACTGTTATCGTCAAGAATCTCTCTATCCTAAGGCTGACCCTGCCACCAACACGATTTTCTCTGAATTTCCTCTAGTGGCCTACACACACGAACGTAACATCAAGGACATTCTAGCCAGCAGTCGGTTACGTCCTGCGACTGAGTCCTACTTCTACACGGTCTCTTGCCACACACCAGTATGCAGGACTTGTTCATATTTGGTTCAGGGGACAAGTCTGGATTTTGCGAACGCCACTTCCGTACGTGAAGCATTCTATTGCACTAGCTGCAATATCATTTATGCAATTACCAGCGAAATATATGGCTGAGACAGGCTTAGAAATTCAGACAACATCTTTGGGATGTGCAGAACGGTGCACTGAAACCAATACCGTTGCGCTTAAATTTTCAGGATCACACATGTGACAACGCAATGGAGATTACAACCAATAAATCTATCCACTCCAGCGACAGAGTCCGCAAGTATCTTGTAAAGGCTTTTATTAACTTTAGGAACCTTTACATCCAGGGGACTGAACTGTCAACACAGTTTCATCCAACAATCTCTAGTTACGGCCCTTGGCATCCCCTGGCTATTTATCCTGGGGCCCAGCCTGCTTCCGTATTCTACTGTCAAGACATCGACGCTCACTGCTTCAGTTAGGTGATTTGTGCATTCGTGTGTTTTGCTTGATTTATATATGTGCCGATGAAGACTCTATTGCTTCAACATTCAATCTTTCTTTTGTGTTTATTATATTGTGAAGCTCGCTGCTCTACTTTTAGTTCAATTTTATATCTTTCTAACAGTTTGTGATGCCCATAGCGTGCATGATTTGGACCTGAAACTTTATTTTTGCTGCTTCGCAATGACATTTGTATGTCGATATCCGACACCATGTCCTCATATGTTTGTCACAGCAACATGCCTACAATTATCCATTTTTGCGTTGCGCTGTCCTATCATTTGTTTATTAGTTTGGATTAGACTTCAAAACTCTTGTCATTTATCCTTGTCACTTGTTAGTATTCTACTTCTGAATCTTGAATGCTTGGCATTTAACGGATTGTATATATATATATATATATATATATATATATATATATATATATATATATATATATATATATATGTGTGTGTGTGTGTGTGTGTGTGTGTGTGTGTGTGTTGGAAACTCTAAACTTTTTACACTGTTTACTCCCCAGCTACCCCTTTTACCCACATTTTCCCGGATGCTTTTCTTGGTATCTCTAGCAAATATTTAAAATATGTTACTCAAAATTTATCTTGACATTTTCGCTCCAATTCCCCCTTATCTTCATGTAGTTGTTTTCGTGTTTTCTGCCATTCATTCGTAGAAAGCTTTTTTCAAAACATTTTTTCCTGCTCAATACTTTTCAATCCGTTCACTTATCTATGGTGATTGCACGAATGCTGTTCTTTGTATCTTCTGTCTGGCTGTTTGGCGCAACTAATGCACACTAGCGACCTGCATTTTTATTGAAAATGTATCTGAACCTGCGTCGGGGCTTCACTTGCTTGACCGTATGTACTTTTATGGAGGAGAACAACGCATGGAAGATGAACACTTCTTGTACATAAGAACATCCTAGCGAACTGAGGGTGCATCAGTACCAGATTCTATCCCAGTCAATGACTCTTCCGGCTCTATCACTGCTGCCTTCTCAGGCACATGGACAGATAGTTCAGTACATCAGACTTGAAAGAGCAAAACGTTAAGAACGCCAAACAGCTGATATCCAAATGTATTTTTACTCTAAAGATGTTCGTTTCCGTCAATGCAGCAGAGGTTTGACGTAAAGATTAGATTAGATTAAGTACACAAAATATATTGATCATATGTTTGCCCTAAATAATTGATAAAGAGCGCACATACAGTCGTTGGCACTACAGGCTGACAAGCATTGCCTTCGGAGACAAACACACATCTGACAGTAGACGACTGTCTTCATCCATTTGTCACAAAATTTATGGCCATGTTTCTCAGAACATGATTTAAGGCTGCTTGATTTTACATTCACTTACTTCACAGATCCAATCAATTCCCACCCTTTAAATGCCAAACGACTAGGCTCTTTCAGCATCAAAAACAAGACTGACTCTTCGTATTCCCTTTATGATTAAAAGCTTCTTCTACCTCTCACGCTGTCGAAAATTCCACACACAATTTTCCCGTCTTTTTCATCTGGCACGCTTCAACCAACCTGTATGCTTGCCTCGAATTACTCACTTCAGTTACGCATTTGAGAACACAGCTTATCTTTAGTAGTTGTCAGAATTTCCATGTCATGAGAGAATCTGCCATTAATTAGAAAATTGACCATTGCATGGGTCAATTACTCCAAGCGATAAACTGGTCTCGTTGCTAATCTTGGAGCACGACAATCGTGTAAGACTGTTAAACCTCTGCTTAGTGGAACCTCATTCTTTATTCTATCTGATTACCCTACTTTTGTTACCTAGTATTGAAATCCCCCGTTAGACACATTCCCATGCGCATTCGTTCAGGAATTGGTCCTCATGCGCGAATACGTTGAAGATGTATTAGTCTTGGTGGTCTATGGGAACAATTAATCCTTTAATCTCAAGCCATTCACTGTTATACAAGTATGTATCTAGCCAACGATGCTGGATTCCATGTTCAACATACGTTGCCATACCTCGGTTTTGTGTCCCATACAGATAACTGTAGCAGTAATTTCTTGAACACATAATGTTCGATTCCTCTTACAATATATTCTCCTAAATCATGAGGATATTAGTTATAAATTATTTTCTGCAGTATATGTGCTTATGTTTGTTACTTAACGCTTTGACAGTTCCAGTATCCGCCTAGAATGAATTAAATGACTTCTACTCCGTTGCTTACTAATTTCTTCCATTTTTATTCACCCTATGTCTTTCCTTCTCCTCCTATCATTGACACGGTTGCTGGGGAGGAGGCCAGGGACATTATATGGTCGGCCAAGCGTCACCTCTACAGCAACCTGACTACCTTCGTTAGCGAACTCCAGACTGACGACTCCATTGGTTTGATGATGCCCATGCTGTGGATTCTGATGGTGTTGGCCGTGTGCTTGATGTTAAAGGTGTTGATATGTTGGTTGCTGCTGGTTCTCTTCATAAAGATATGGTTATTGAGGTCGTACAGGAACCTGACTACAAAGTCGTAGATATCATCACGATCTCTACGTCATCCAAACCCTTCTCTAATGTCTGACAAGGAAGGTGTGACTCCATCAGTGTAAGGTCGTACTTTTGATACTAAGACTGTTTTGGTTTGCAGACAAATGTTCAGGCACTGCAGTGCAATGTAATCCTATGTGTGCGTGTATGTTTGTGTGCATGTGTGCATTTCACTTGTCCATTCACTTACACGTGTATATACAGTTGCATTTGTTACTCGTATTTGTCACAAATCTTTTTACAGGAATCACGCTTTCGTGTGACACTGGGGAAGTGTCACACCCGTACATATTTACGTGCACTACAAATCAAGGTGGTGAATTCATAACCTGGTTGAAAGATGGCGTGATTATTGCTTTGTGCATACAGAATAATTGTTCAGAAAGGTATCCATCGACGTATAAAGTGTCCAGATCTAACAACGAAAGCTGGTTAAATATTAGTAATGTGACTATTCAAAGCAAGGGGACGTATTCATGCGAAGATGGTGAAGACAAAATTACATGCGACTTGTCTGTATTTGGTAAGTATATATTCAATCTAGATTTCTTTTTTTTTTTAAAGTCAGTACATATTGGTTACTGAAACAAGGTTGTATTATTCCATGAAACCGGCTAACCGTAATTATTGCTGACAGAGTCTTCTGAAAAGATACGTAATCTGATTTGGATGAGAACATACGTTGAAATATAAATACTGGTAAATGTTAGTTATTTTTACAATTACTGTTGATGTAGTAATGATTATTACATTAATGTCTGTCCATCACAAGTGATTAAGATCACTTTTCATCCAAAGCAGTAATGATCAATGAAAATGAGTACAAAGATGGCTGATATAGTCCATGATGAGCCTGGAAAGTTCCTAAGCTGTGCGGACAACAGGTGGAAGCTGCAATAATTGTGGGATTAGCAATGCTGTTCTTTCTAGTATGCCTCCGTTGTGTGTGTGCGTGTATGTGTGTATGTGAGTGTGTGTATGTGTGTGTGTGCCTGTGCAACCTCCGCTGCCTGGCAGGCTGATGTACCATGCCTGAATGATGTAATCCATCAAAAACGGTCTTGTGCAGCAGCCGTCTATGTTGCTGTGGTGATGACATAAGAGTTGATTGCAGTTTTTAGAGCGTCCTTATCGCGGGTTTTTCTGTCCTCCCTGGGACCTCTTCCCTTGCTGGAGCTCGCCATAAAATACTCTTCTTTGGGTAGACGATAGTATAGCATGCGAGCTAGATGACAAGCCCACCGCCGCTGATAAATCTTCAGTATCGTGTAAATGTTAGGCATATTTGCCCTAACAAGAACCACATAATATCTTGCCATTTGATTTTGAGCAGCTTTTGAGACAAGGTAAATCAAACGTATTTAACTTTTTAGCAAGGCGCTGATACACAGTTAACATTTCGCACGTGTAGAGCACTCGTAGAACAATAACATCTATGTTAACCTTTAGTTTGATCAGCAGGGAGATAAAGCTTCTATTCCTAATGCTGGTATAATTTCTGCGGAAACTGCTGCTGTCCTTTGAGAATCGAGCGTCGATCTCGTCGTCGATATTGTCGTTCTGAGATAGGGCACTGCCAAGATCAGTTAATCTATCGACTGCATTCACTGACTGACTGCCTGACTTGTATCCACTCCAGTACCACACATGCTGACAATCTCATAACAAAAGCACGCAAAGGTCTGTCAGCAATGGGGGTCCTGGCCGCTGCTGACATTGAGCAGAGACTGCTTCTGTTCCAGAGACTTGTACTTTCTCCCATCGAATATGCTCTTGCCATTCTCACTGTCAGTCATACTCAGACTGAAAGACTTGAGCAGGTGCAAAATGAAGCAATACGCATTTTTCTGGGCTGCACTGGAGAAACCTCTTGTGTTGCAATGAGGTAACTTTTTTGACTTCCCTACCCTGAACTACAGGATCAAGATCCTGAGGGCTCTTGCATACATAAAGATAAGCTCAGATCTGAAGCACCTTTTGCACCACATGCTCTTAAAAAAAAAAAAAGCAATATGCTTAAATGGGGCAAATCATGGTTGGATAGGGCAAAGGATGACATCATGCAGGTTTGCAGCCTTACAGACATCCACCCAGGTGAGAAATGGATATCAGTCTCTAAAGCGCAGAATCTTACATTCTCCTGTGCCGTGACGCTCGATAGACGTTGTCGGAAGCAGAATCCAGCCGCTGTCAATGCCGAGGTATGTGCGCTTATCAGTGACAAGTCAGATGAGACAGATGTGGTGATGATCTTCACAGACAAGTCCGTTATACGACGACATAAGAGTGCATGAGCATTTGCAGCTCGCTCTTCAGGCAGAACAGTTAAGGAAGCCAGCGGTGCCTTCTTCATGACCAGCAGCAGCATGGCGATGAAGGTGATGGCAGTGACATAATCTTTTATGTGGCTAGAATCACAGAACTATTCCCGCGTGTGTGCGCTGAATGACTCTTTGAGCATGATCCTGCGGGGCGAGGCAGGCTGGTTACACAGACAGTGGTCTAAGTCATTGCAAAACTCTTCTGTGTGTGCAGTTACCTTCATATTCGTCCCAGTTTATGCATGCGTTGTTGGTAATGAGACAGCTGATAGACTGACAGGTGCTGCATTTTTCGAAGTTGGCTGGTCCATTAATCACGCAGACATTGTTATTGCCCTTAGAGAGATAGGACTTCTGAGGATTTTGGAAGCAACGTGTCAACATAACTGCTAAGAATTCGCGAATTGGGAGTAAAGATCGGCTCAGCAAAGCATGAGAAAAACATCGGACGCACACGAAGTCTTGTTAACCAACATTAAACTCGCACTATTAGCCGCACGACGCTGATGAATATGTTGAGAGGGGAATCTGAGCGCCTATGGATGTGTCAGGAGTGCTGTGAAGATAATCTAACTTATTACTCAAAATTCAACTCACACTGAGCAACAAACACCCGGTGACACAAAGTGCCATAATTCGGATGAGAATTACCCGTGGAGAATTCCCAGAAATCCCGTTCAGTAGTTGGGTTATAGTAGTGCCCCCCGGCAACAACCAGTGTGGTGCTTGGAAATAACGAAAAATTCGTCCCACACGAGGCCAGAGATTTTCGACTGCATTTAGCTTTCTAATATTTACTATTATAGCAGGATCACAGTATTTTGTTTTTCCCCTTGAGCAAGTTGAGAGATAACAAGAGTTTTAGCAGTGTTGGTAGTTAGCCCGTAGTTGGTACAGGCTTCAGAAAATATGTTGATGATGTGCTGCACACTGGCCTCAGAGCTGGAGTTTAGAGCGTTGCCGTCAGCAAACGAAAGGCCCCTAATTGTAGTTGTTTTAGTTTATTTGTTTGTTTTTCGCTCGAAGCCTCCTTCAGTTAAACAAGTTGGCATCTGAAAGGTAACTCGAAGCAGTTCTTGGATTGTCATCTTCAAAAGCACTGACAAGTTTTGCAGCAATTGTCATACTTAACATTGCTGGTGCAGGCACACATACCTGCCTCATGCCGTTTGAGACCGGGAAATGGTCCGATAATTGTTCCTTTTCCAGATCTGGACTGCATACCTTCATGGAACTATTTACCAAGACATAAAAACCTGACAATCCAGACAGACATATCGTGTCCGCATGCAACTGTCCCACAGAGCTCATATCTGAGTTCCTCGACCGTACCTTGCAGCCCCTGGTCGTTGGTTTCCAGTCTTGCATCAAAGAAACCAACCATGCTATCTATGTCTTTCAGTCTACCCTGTTCACCTCTTCTTCCAGGTACAAAATATTCACCTTAGATGTTACTTCCCTCTACACGACTATTCCCCATGCTGATGGCCACCAGGCTCGCGGTTCTTTCAAGATTGTCAGTCCTGCTATAGCTATTGACCTTTTGATAGGCCTGGTCGAGTTAGCGCTCAAGTTTAATTGCTACTATTTAAAACTGATTAGCGGTGTTGCTATGGGCACCAAGATGGGACCTAGCTATGCTTGCTTTTTTATGGGCTACTTCGAGCATCAGATACGTTATTCATATACCGGTAGGCTCCCTGTGCTCTACTAGAAGTATATCGATGATTGCATCGGCGTCAACGATTTGCCCCTACCTGAACTGTAGAACTTCATTAATATTTTTCTTCAAAGTCCATCCTAGGATCAGATGCACTTCCAGCATTTTACCATCGTAGGTGCATTTTCCGGATCTCAATGACACCGTGGATTGTACAGGCCACAGGACCAAGGTGTTCTATTAGCTTACTGATTTCAATGCTTTTCTACTCTACATGTCCTCTCATCCCTCTTCCTCCAAGGATTCCATTCCTTTGTCCCAGCTTCTTCGCCTCCGCAGACTATGCCAGGAGAACAAAGACTCACCATAAGGCCCTAGAAAGGCTGGTATTCTTCCGGCTTCGATGGTATCCTGAACATGTCTTATATCCTTGCTACCTTTTACCAAGCACGTTCTATCCATCCTGCTGAGGAGTTTGTTTTCAAACCTAAACGTCACCACAACATACACATCCTCATACTTACCTACTACTCTCATAACACCATGCCAAAGATATTTTCCTCAGGCATCTCTGCATCTTTAGGGCTGACCCTGCTACCAGCATTATTCTCTCTAAACGTCCTCTAGTGGCCTACACACACATGACCGTAACATCAAGAACATTCTTGTCAGCGATCGGTTATGTCATGTGACTGAGTCCTACTGCGGCACGGTCTCTTGCCACATACCAGTATGCAGGACTTGTTCATATTTGGTTTAGGGGACAAGTCTGGATTACTTGAACGCCGCCTTCCATGTACGTGAAGAATTCTATTGCAGAAGCTGCAATGTCATTTACATCTGCAAGAGATGTGACCTGAAATACATGGATGAAACGGGTTTACGCCTGGCTGACAGGTTCAGACAATATTTTTTTGGATGAGCAGAACAGTGTCCTGAAATTCGTACCATTGCATTCTCAGTTCAGAGGACCATCACTGTGTCCACGCCATGGAGGTGACAGCCATTAAATCTAGCCACTCCATCGCTTTATTCTCACTTTGGACACATTAACGCTTAGGTTCTCAGACTGGATGCCACGCACCAAGAGTGCAGCGAGCTCATGCCACGGGTGCCGTTGCGATCTGCAGGAGATCGGCGAAGTATTACCGACTGTTGATCTACCTTGCTGGTATGTGGCTGATTGTGCAATCTGTCTAAAAAACACACAAAACCGAACACTCCCGGAGCACACACTACAATATTCGATGAAGAATCACAGAACAACATAAGACAGTTGACGTCGAAAGGTGTAGGCACCCTTATAAGAAACGCGTGGTCGTGCTGGTTTTACAAATCACCAGGCACGGCTCTCATCACTGTGTATTATCATCAGGTTCAAACTCACACTGCTCCTGCAAATCTCTTATTCTTATGCGTCTGGTCTCCACCAGGATAGCGCAGTGCCTGCAAAGTGTGGGGTCGGTAAGCAAGAATAGATAACATCACAACAACCATTACAAAACCAACCCTAACTTTCCAAATACCTCAGCACTGCTTACGTAATATAGTACGACAAAATACCTGTCACTGTCGAATGCTACACAACACAGAGAAGTTATGCTAGCCTAACGAAACACATTATCAAACCCTACTTAGTCACTATAATATTACTATCACACGCTGTTTCTACTCCATCAAACTATACATGTCTCCTGTCTCTTGTCCACTCTCCGAATGCACCTTTTTCCAACGCCGTAGCTTTTGTCACAGTCCGTTTGATGCGTTGGGACCATGCTGAAATCGTGGACCCGCCAGAAGAGCATTCACTTTTTGCCACGCATAATCGCCGTCCCAGCTCTGTCGAACTGAGAGGTAGTTTATCTCATCCATTCCAGCACATTCATGGAAAGACATGCTTTCACCGTGCTGACCTGTCTCGCAACTCTCCGTCATGCACGTACACACAGTACACCGTGTATATGGTATGCACCGCCCCATGACTGTACGAACAGGGTTCAGACATGAAGACAGCAGGTTTGAACAGAAATACCGTGAAGGAAGCCAAGAAGCATTCTGGATGCAGGTGTGTTCAGAAGACAATGCTTTATGGCAAGGCTGCAGTGCATTTTCAGCGTACGCTTTCATATAAAACAGATACAGGAGCAAACTTTATATTTGTCAAGTGATCTGAGGGTTTAGTTAACTAAAATTCCCAAATACATAAAGGAAATAATCAAAAATTACTCCAAACAGTTTCATTCATCGCAACTGAACATTATTTGCACTGATTTATTTTTCTTTTCGTAAGTATTCAAACCGCATTAAGGGTAGATGTGCCACGAAATTGTTTTAGCCCGACAAGGGTGCTGTGGAGAAAAAAGTTTGCGATCCGCTTGCCTAGGGTACTGAACTGCCAATGCAGTTTTTTCTAAACTTCTCCAGTTACGGCACTTCAACTGCTACTTATTCTCGGGCCCCACTTTGACTTCTCATTCCACTGGCAAGACATCATCTTGGCTGCTTCTGGATACTCGGTTAGTGATGCTATCTATTAGTGTGGCTCTGATTTGTGTATGCTCTGACGAAGACTCTATAACCGCAATGTGCACGTTTTGTTTGAGTTTGTTTTATTGTGAAGCTCTCTAATCTACTGTACATTTGGTTTTATATCTTCCTATGATATGTGTAATGCCAGTGCAACTGAGAGGGCGGCAGCGCCAACTATGAAAAGAACAGGTTTAGGAGGCTCCTGCCACTCCATTCCGGCCGTGTTTCGGGGTTAGAATTCAGACTGTTAGCAGTTCCTTTAAGTTTGACCTAGAAAGCAACCAGCTCCTTTAACACCCAGCCACCCCATCACCCCTCCTTCCAATGAGATCATAGCTCCCACGAAGAGAAACACTTGACTAATTCATACACTAACTCGGTCTCCACTTTGAACGTACTGAGCATACGAGGGCGTGACAAGCTAACACGGTTTAGTGACATAATTTACAATCAATTTGCCCGCGAACGAATTCCGGACAGTCGAGAAAACGCAGCCGGGCGTCATGCACGTAAAAAGCAGGAGGCAGAGAGACATCGAGAAGTGCCAAGCTTACAAGAATGCGCTAAGAAAACGGTTCAAACCCGCAACCTTGAGCCAACGGAAGGGTTGCTTTTGAAGGCCAGACACAGTGTAAGAAGAGACGGATTACTAAGTGGGAACGAGAGAAATTCATAAGTGTGGTTTCAGTTTGCCCGAGGCCTGTTCGAGCAACCAAAGTCCAGGAATCTGGTCGACGGTAAACAGGAACTGGAGTCGCATTTACTGAAGATGTACTCCGACCGGACAAGGAATGAACATCTCGATGACAAACAAAAGATCGCCAGAGGCCTGAAGGGGCCTTAGTTGTAGAAGGCACTTTTTAAAACGATACTCCTTCTCAGCCAGAGGTCTAGGAAGTTGTGAAAAATATCAGCGGCAAATCTGCCCCAGGACCCAACGGTGTACAGTACGTGGTATATAAAGGTATCTGAAAGTCCTCTGAATACTTCACCGCTTGCTAAGATTAGCAGGGAGCCGAAAGCACATGTCTACGAAATTGCAGAGTGTCAACGGAGTCTACATTCCCAAAGAGCGAAACTCCTCCAATCTATCCCAATTCAGACCTTTCTCGCTTCTGAACCTTGAGGGCAAGATTTCTTCTTGGTTATGGCACGCAGGCTGACACAGTATGTGATGGCCAACACATTTATTGACACATTGGTTCAAAAACGGGGTATCCCAGGCGTTCCCTAGTGTCTTGAGCACGCCACCATGATCTGGGAGAGTATCCAGAGAGCTTAGGCAGAGAGAATCGAATTGCATGTGATATTGTTGTACCTCGCAAACGCGTATGGGGTGATACTCCACAAGCTGTTATACTCCAGTTTTGATCGTACGTATCCGTTTTATACTTATTGTACAGTGGTGGCATCTGCACACCAGCTTGTTCCAGTCAGGTTTTTCATAAGTCTGAGCCACCGTGTAGCTTTCCTTTGGGTTTCTCCAATGTGGGAGCCCCAGGCTAGCATTTTATCGAATTATACTCACAAAAATGTGAGGTTATCCTCTTTTGGAAGGATGTTACTTTTTAGGTACGAGGTAAGCATGACTGCGGTTTGAAAATATGGATACAAAAATCAACACGGCCGGGAGGAAATGGCTTGGTGCACCACCTTGTCTGATTGATGTGGTTTTCTTTTAAAACAGTTTAAGTTGGTACTTCAGTTCAAATCAATAACCGAAGAGTTTGAAGTCGGCAAGGTAAGGCTCGCGATGATGCTGTCTATAAACCCAACAGTGGCAGCTGTCCAGCCCGCCCTAAAGACAAGTACGAAATGGAAAGTCCTAGATGCGATAGAATATACTCAGGAAGCACTAAAATTAAAGGAATCATGGGTTAAGCAAACGCTCGAGCAAGTATTGTCCCCGTGCAGAAAGCCCTAGGCCAGGAACGATACACATGGAGCCACAATAAAGTCCTGAAAGAGTTACAGACATTGTGGACCAAGCTAGGATGAGGGCCAACTCGAAGGCCAGTCCTATAGTCCAAAACATGTGCTTCCTCAAGGTTGGGCAAATCTCTAAAGGTAAAATCAACAAGGTCGCATGAGGAGAGGCGAAGCATACTCAGTTAAACTTTTTGCCGTCGAGTAAACGCAAGAGGTGTTTTCTCCACTTCTACATAAAATGGACTAAAGCAGCTGGGCTTGTGAGGAAACGAGCGTAAACGGTCTCTAAAACAACTGGGCGAAGCTGCTGAAAAGGCTTTGAACTGGCTTTGGAAGCAACGAAACTTCGTGGGGGGACGGGCCTCGGTAGATTGGTAAAAGCCTCTAGTTGAGAGGAACTTTCCATCTCTAAAAAGCTAAAGTGTCACCTGAATAGACTGTTGCACGAACTGGATATATTAGGCCCACTAGTGAGAGTACTGAATCCACTAGTGGTACTGTTGGATATGTAGATGTATACCCAGCGGATGTATGACTGTACGCGCCACTGGATCTTCCTCCACAAACAAGTTAAATGACAAGTCGGATCCTTCAGTCTCCCATGATGCCAATTAAGATCATTAAAAAGAATTGATCTTATTTTACGATGACAAGGGACGCTCACACAAAGAAATTTGTAGCGGAACAAAAGTGAACCCAATAATTTATCATGCATCTGGACGTAGACCTAAAGATGCACCATTTACCTTTGGACAGACAGTCCACTACGTAAATAAGTTGTGCCATATGTTGACCAAGATGTGGAAAGCCTCATTGAAGTAGATGTGCTGAGGTTGTTTCGCGACAGATAACTCCCACAAAAGAATGAGCTGCCACGCAAATTCAACCACAACAGAACACACCTAAACTTCAATGGTTTCAGGTTCTTCAACCTGATTTCACACTTAAACAATGAGTCGTTAGAAGCGGGACTACCGCTCAGAATATCGGCCCCCACGTTCTGACTTCCCGGAATATATTCCACTGTGAAGGAACATGGTTGTAACAGCAACGACCACATCACCAACTTTGGATTAAGATGGGCGGAAGAGGCCAAAAATAAAGGTTGGTGTTCGGTTTGCACAGTGAACTGTACCCCGTATTAGTAAGGTGGGACTTCTGGACGCTCCAAACTAATGCAAGTCATTTTCGCTCAATGCAAGAATATCTGCGTTCTGCCAGGTTTAGTTTCCGGCTGGCATATGCCACGGGAAACAACAGCTCTGGAGCCTGGATTCCTGGTGGAAGTAGTGCTGATGCCACTCGCGTCTGTCCTTAGCACAAACGGGCTAGACAGATTGTGTAACTGTAACACCGGAGACTACGTCAGCTTCTCCTTTAACGTGTTGAAGGCATCTTCACACGCGTGTGTCCAGCACACTTTCTCAGGTCGTTCTTTTCTCGTAGCATCTGTCAATGGTGCAGCTATGGAATCGAAGTTCTCAATAAACTTCTGATAATATCCGCTTAGCGATACGAAAGATCAAATTTTTTTCGTCCCAGGTCTGGACGCGTTTCAAGGATTCTCGACGTTTTTCGGCTCTGGTCTTATCGTTCCTTTGGACACAGTGTATCCCAAAGACTCTATATTGGGCCATGCCACTATGCACTTCTAGGGTCCGGTGGTCAGCCCAGTGTCCTTTAACCTTTGCAGCAATTTCTGCCAAGATTTCAATGTCCCTCGAACCTTTCGGATGCAATCAGTATATCGTCCATACAATTGACGATATTGGAGTCGCCAAGAGGTTCGAGAAGTAACCTCAGCATCTTGCTAACTATTCCTGATGCATTGTGTCCCAAACGGAAGGACGTTGACATGATTACGTGCATCCGATGATAGTACCCTTAGCTCAGATTGATCTTGGAAAAGAACTAAGATTTATTTAGCTGAGCAAACAGCGGATTCTGGTCAGGAAGTGGTTCGGGAATAAATTCAACTGCCTTTAGTCAATGCATAACCCATGTTCCCCTGAGGGATTTATCAGTAAAACGACATTCGCGCTGAAGGGTGAACCCGAGTGCGATATCACTCCTTCTTTTAACAAATGCTCAATCTCCTTTCTTATGGATTCTTCCTCAGAGAAAATGACTTTGTATGGACGTTGAAGAATGGGTTCCTCATTCAACAACTTCATGTTGTACTCTATTAAAGTAGTGCTACCAGGTTTCTCAGACAGAACAGACGAATATTCCGCTAAGATTTGCGCGAGACGTTCATTTTGGGGTAAAAACAGAGAAGGATTAATCTCTACATCTTCATCAGTTTCCCCGAGATGGAGCGGGTACTCCACTGCCGTGGCTTCCCCACTTTCCACATCCATTGCTAAAGATAGAGTTGAAAGAGTCTCGGTGTTACATACCTCCCTTTCGTTGAACTTCCTCAAAAGGTTTATCTGGTTATCTTTGCACTTACCTTTCAGTTCAATTTTGTAGTGCATTCTAGAGACTTTCTCTACAACGGGATAAGGACCCGCCAAAGCTAAATCTAACTCAGACCTCCCAGATGGCAGCAGCAATAAAACTTTTCTCCGACCTTCAGACTACGTCCCTTAGCCTTGCGGTCGAATTGTGCCGCATATTATTTTCCGAGCACGTTGCAAATTCTGACTCGCTAGGTCCCAAATTAACTTAAGTTTCTCCTTGAGCTCTTGAACATATTGAGATGTTGTTTCAAGGACTCATCTGCTTTTTCGTCCGTCCACATTTTCCTGAGGATAGCCAAAGGACCTGATATGGGCCTTCTAAAACCCAACAGTGCTGGGGGAAATGCGGTTGGGAAATTTCCGGTAGGTGAACAGTCCAGCTGACACATATTCATCCCACTTCTTCAGTTTCTCTTGGCCTAACCTCCTCAGCATGGACATCAACGTCCCGTTTTGGCCGTTCGTTTGGGGTTGATACGGACTTTTGCAAATGTGATGAGTTTGCAGAATTTGATACAACTCCTCTATTAACCTTCCCTTGAACTGACTGCCATTGTCACTCAATATATGTTTGGGAAAGCCTACATGGGTGAACATAGATATTAATGCATCAGCCGCCTTCTTGCTATCTACGCGGTGAAGAGGTATAGTCTCGGCCTACGATGCACAACTATCAACATGGGGTCAGTATGTATGCATTTTTCTTCTTCGTCAGAGAAAGTGGTCCTACCAAGTCGACTGCCACCCTTTCACAAGGAGTGGAGGGAATGGGAGTTTCACCGAACCTGACTGGTGCGTTCCTGCCTTTCGGAGCGACTCTCTGACACTCCAGACAAGATTTTACATAACGCATGATCAGCTGTCATTCGTGGCCAAAAGTAATGACACGCTATGCGTTTTGTACTGGCATGTTTTTCCATATGGGCACAATACTCAACGGCATGACATATTTGCAGAATCTGTTGCCTATACTTTTTAGATACAACTAGCTGGCTATGATCAGCATATTTATCTCCACCCATATGATACCGTATTCTACCTTTGTAGAAAAACTCTCCTCTCAATGGTGGATTAGAGCTTTCAGGCCCTTTCTTATAACATACTCTAAGTGTAGGATTAGAGCTTTAAGCTACGTGGATCTCGTCCGGTAGAGGATTAACTGTAGACCGATCTTTCATGGTAACTTTATGTTGTGCACGCGTGGTCATTGCCGCAAAGTTTTCCTGTGCGAGATGGGGAACCAGAAAGGTAAATATACCGAGCGCCTAACACATGAGGAAAGATGCTCTTTTCCAAGACCCCCGCATTTATCGCCCAGAGGCGTAACGTAATTTAATTTTTATCCTAGCTACAGGTACATTCAAAGTTTTAGCGTCCAATGTCGCGCATCGGTGTTCTATGTGTTTGCCTGTATACTGATCGTTCCGCACGATATCTGGACTACACACCAGGGAGTAATTTAAGCCTGAGTCGTACAGACGTAAGACTCTCTTATCGTTGGACCAAACCCTTTCAACCACGGGTGGCCTATTTGAACGATTGTACATTCGCTCTGCTGTGGACTCCTCGACCGTAGACAATGTCGCCGACAACTGAGCTCCTCCTGCCGATTTCGCTTTGCACTCATTGGTGTAATAGGCATTGCTTTTGCAATTATAGCTGTAGGGTTGCCTGAAACATTTTTACGGCTGTCTATGTCGAAATTGTTTCTGTTTTTTTAGCGTTTTAGATATCATGGGATCAGAACAGTAATGTAAAATAATATATGCAATAATCACACATCTCTTCGAGATAGCCAGTACACAGCAAGAACATCACGTTATTTCATCAAACGGCAATCTCAACAAACCGTAGACCCTGTCATCCATCGCTAACCACAGATGCACATGATTGATCAGTTCTATTTACATACTACAACAACATGTTTGAATATAACTCAGGGTGTTACCCCAAATATCCACACACTGACCACAGCATATTACCAGACCAGCACACTAGCATGTTAGTCTTTGTACTGCTGCACTCTCTGTTCATCATTTTCTTCGCATTCACAAACTGTAAACTCCGGTTGTTTCGCTCATTCTAAATTGTGATCTTCTTCCAAAAGAAAAGTTTTCCCAATTCCAATTCCAGTTGTCCAACAAAAATTCCAAATTTGATTCTTTTTCAACCGCCCGGAGGCCTGCTATATGAAGGAAGGTTCCTTGACTGTCTTATTGTATTTTCTTTTATTTGTGGTGTGTAGTCACACCTGATATTCCATTTCTTTGCTTTCTTGCTGCAGTGTGGTGCTTGTTGTTTTTGGGTCTGATGTGGTCCAGTTCTCTTAGTGATGATGACTGTTGGTTTTAGCTGATTGTTGCTGGTGATTGGTTTACCTCATGCTGATCGCTGCGCTGGTGCCATGTTGCTGCTGGGTTGCCGTTTTGTGAAGCCGCCGGAAAAAGCCAAACAAACACCGGGTCACAATGTCTCAAACAATGCTCTTTTTCAGGACAACCAGGGCCGTCACAATATGTTGTTGTGATTAGCCCGTTGTTGTTGTTGTTGTTTTTTTTTTTTTTTCACGGAGTGTGGAGAAGTAGTTGAGGTAAGATAGGCTGCAAATGAGAGAGCTAATTTGCTTGAATATGCCAGATGTGATAGTTAGGTCGGAAGAACTGAGCGACAGACAGCTTCAGAGAGATGGCTTCCACTCCTGGTAAGATATGGTCCCTTGGTCTGAAATAAGAGTGAACGGCATTTGTTAGAATACATGTGGTGTGGGGTAGGGTGGCATGAGAGAGACTGGAGTTCCCAGGTGCTGGTCCCCTTAGGTGCAATGCCCTCTGCTATCTGCTTCAGGACGTCGGGTGGCCTGTGGTAGTTTCCGTAGTCTTGGTAAGCTCTATGGCATTTGCCTAGTTGATCGCCTGTGGGACTGGAGCAGATGGGTGGGGCTCCGGTATGATGGTGCTGGCTATCCAGGGGAGGGACAGTGTGGCTTCTAGTACTGGAGGCGTCCCTGTTTGCCTCGCTTGTACTGCTTGGGCCTTAGTGGTGTGATAGTCTCCTCCTCCTTCTCTGCTTTATTATCGGTTGTTGTTGCTAGTCTCCGTACCTCTTCTCTTTTTTTTTTTAGTTTGGCTGCGGCTTCGTTTAGTTCTGCGGATAGTTGGTATTTGTATTCACGAACCTTTATGGCTTCAGCACTTGGTAGGCGACACTCTTCGTCCACCTTTTTCTGGTCGGGGTAAAGGAGCACTGATAAATGTGTCTCCTGCAGGCGGTGTGGAAATATCTCCTCGTTCGCAAATCGGACCCTTTATTTAAAGTTGGCCTCCGTGCTCTCAAGGCTTTCATCATCACTTATTGTTCCTGCTTCAGGGGCTGTGATTTCAGTGTCGGTGGCTGTGCTACAGTCAACCTTCTGCGTTATGTAGTCTGTGTATGTAAATTTGTTATACTTGGTTTCTTTACAGCTTTGCTGGAGGCCTTTCTTTCCTTCTCTAGCAGGACACGCTCCGTTCTGGCCGCTAGCCCTGCAGCTTCGGCGTCTGCTTTTGCCTGAACCATTAGGGCTACTTCTTTATAGCCGCACTCTCGATCTTCCTTGAGTACTGCGGTTTCCTTTCTTCTCTCCGCCCTCTCTTCTTGTCGGCGAGCCTCTTCTGCTGCTTTTTCTGCTTGCAGTCATTTCTAGAAGATTTTTCTGTGTTTGTTCAGCCTATGTTAGGCACTTTGTTTGCTGTGAGACTTGTTCTTGTCAGTTTTCTTTCAAGGCTTTGATTTCGCCACGCATTTGCGATATTGAGTCTAGCAATTTGGTTCTGTCGGCGTTGGCATGGGTAGCATCAACCTTTTCTTTATAGAGAGATCTGATTTCAGCTAAAATTTCAGAGATTTGTAGCGAAATTGCAGGGTCCTTTGTGGCTGTGATCGCCTTATCAGCTTGTCTCTCTGATGTGCGTTGTGTTGACTTCGCTCTTGGTTGCTTTGGTTCTACTTGGAACCTGGGTGCCACGTATCTCTTTCTAGCTATTTCGTGGGCTTTTGTTAGTGCCTTCTTGCACTGCTGGAAATACGGGCAGCCCATGTATCCCGCGCTGCGTGCACCGGAACAGTTGGAGAACTTTCGGTTGCTGTTCGGCTTTTTTAAATTAGTGTCAATTTTGGCTAGCGGACAATCCTTGAATTCTTGAACCCCAGAACAGTATCTGAACGATAGGCTGCTGCGGCAGGAAGAGGCTGTATGCCACGCGCTATTGCAGCGTGAGCACCGCCTGATGTCTGGGATGTTGGTCTCAGGCTGCCGCTGCTTGTGTCGGCAGGGGGTCCTTGCGCGACTACCGCGGCGGCTTTAGGCGCCCCTGAAAGGGCGGCTCCTGGGGGAGCGGCCCTCTTAGCTGGTGATCCTGGATTTCAGTTCTAGAACTAACTGTCGTTCTACGCGTAGTTTTCATTTTCTGTGGTAATTGGTAAAGTTCTCTATTGTATTTAGAGGTTGAACGCACGCCCTAAGTCACGGTTTAAAATGTTTATAAAGTAGATTATAATTGAATTTTTTCGATACGTTCTTATTTACACGAGGACTGTTGGTTTGTTGTCTCTCATTCAGATGCACTCTGACTTTAAGGAAAACACACCTTTTTGGTCGCCTTTTACGACAAGCTTCTTAGGGGAGTAGTATGCATTTCAGTCTTATTTGGAACACCGAATCCCACATGGGGAGTGCAGATCACTAGATTGTGTGTATCTCCCTCTACCGCCCCCGCCAATGTACCAAAGCCCTAATTGTACACTGACCTTTTCCCCTTTTGCTATTACCGTCAACTGTGTATTTGTTCACTTTCAATAATCACTGTTAACACTTTCTTGTTTCTCTGCTACTGTGAAAAAGCAGTTTATAAAAAGCATACTAAAAGCACTTATTCTTTAAGAACTGGTTTTAAGATTGACACCTTAGTTCTAAAATAGTTTGACAATACACCTATAAAGATGACTATGGTCGTGGTTTATGACCAATGCTTTAGAAAGTATAGAGCTGATCTTTATGGTGGTTATCAGATATAGGGAAACCAAGTCTTGCAGAATTTGTACAAATTGTGCCTCCTACGCTATGGAATACACTGTGGAACACCGATAATGATATGGAATATAACCAACGCATGTGAGCTTCTCCTGGACACAGCAGTAATCTGTTTCATAAACCATAAAGTATTTGAAGTGCATCAGTGTGTTATGTTAAGACATTTATCAAATCATACACTATATACATTGTCTCCTATCTTAGCCTCAAAGAGGACTCTGACGTTCTTCGCCAATATTCACTCCGAAGTCATGGTATCGTGTTAGCATCAGAGATTTGTCAATATCAGCCAATCAGCTCCGTGCAACACTAATGCTATCTGCATTGTTAACGGGGCGCACTCATTCATTACAAACTCTAAACTCAAAGGACATAAAATATTCGAAATGATAGAGAAATAGGTAATGGAGGTGGCGTGGCCATCCTCATCAATAGGAAATAAAAGAAATAGCTCAGGATAAATTTAAAACTAACATCTTTGAAGGTATATGTGTAGAAATAGCCTGTAAACCTGAAAACCTAAAGACAATTAACATCTACTGCCCAAGAGGGAAGACAGAGGAGAATGGCCTTAAAGAAATAGAAAACAGGGGAACCACTAACACAATAATCGTAGGGGACTTTAATTGTTCACTCTTTATGGGTTGTCAGAATAGAAAGTATGGCAGGGAAAGATCTATTCGATTTTATTGAAGATAATCAGCTAACAGCACTCACAGACGCATCGATGACAAGGATTAATCCAATTCCAGGAAATAGATATTTGGCTATTGACCTTACAATAGTAACCCAGAGTTTAGCTGGGAGTCAATGGAAAGTCTTGGAGGACACTTCAATTGACCATCTCCCAATTTTAACGAGAATTAAAACTCAACCAACAATGCATGAAACCTGAAACAATCCCACTTTCAGTTTTTTTTTAAAAAATTTTTAAAAAGCGAAATGGGACACAGTTATAGATGAACTTAATAACACAGAGTTGGTTAGAGCAATAGGTGAAAACATAGATACTTTTGCTGAAAGAATGACTAATACAATACTAAAAGAAGCAGTCAGAAATATTCTAAACAAAAACATGCCAACCAATCTCCTAGAGGGAGGAAATAGGACTCTAACAACAATAAAAAGAAACCTAAATAAAACCCCGTTGCCTGGTGGACACAAGAATGTAGAAAAGCTAAAATCACAATTAAAAAAAGAAAATGCATACCTAGATACAGATATAACTAATGAAGAAGTTAACACAGCAATACAAGCAAAATCTAACACAGCAGCTAGGGCCGAATTTCTAAACTATACAATAATGAAAATGCTACCAGCAAAAACCATTACCCAGATTACTGATTTATACAATGAGATCTGCAAAGAGGGAGAGATTTAAGATGGAATGAAGCAACTATCATACCTATTAAAAAGGCTAATAAGGACCCTCAAAAAGTAGACGCATATAGAATATCATTAACATCCCATCTCGGGAAAATATTAGAAACAGCCGCCAATAAAAGAATAACATTTCACATGGAAAAGAATAACCTGTTTAGCAAAACTCAGGCAGGATTCAGTACTAACAGATGCACCCTTGATCAAATTATATAATTAGAGGACCATGTTAAAAAGTCATTCAAAACAGGAGGTAAGACAATGGCAGTGTTCCTAGATCTGGAACAGGCATACGATCAGTGCTATTGGCCAGCAGCCTTGTTTAAAGCAACTGAATTATGATTCACAGGAAGAACCTATAGGTATATCTGAAGCTTCTTGCAAGATAGAACATTCTCAGTTCTAGTAAATAATAAAAGATCACAAACGTACGAATAGGTGAATGGAAATCCTCAGGGTGCGGTAATATGCTCTACCCTGTTCAGTTTATTAGTAAACGACCTTGATGAAGCCATTACGAACAAGGAAACAGGACTAACGCAATTTGTGAACTATTGTGCACTTTACCACAGCCATAATCAGATACCCTGCGTTAAGAAAAGACTACAGAGAAGCTTAAATGAAGTGGAAAATTGGATGGGAAAATAGGGATTTAAAATCAACATCCACAAAACAGTAAGCATGATATTTAACTTTAAAGAACGAAGCAGGAGAGTAAAAAGTAATTATCCCTTAATGGGGAATACAAAGAGAATATAAAATAACAGATCATGTGACAGTATGCACAGCAGAACTAGTCGGCATAATGAAGGCACTAGAGATGGTAATAAATAAACCTCCAACAAAATTTACCGTTCTGTCAGATTCGTTGTCATCAGTACATGCGTTAAAAACTCATAAAACTAGCAGTAGAACAGACATCAAAGAGACGATCCTAAACCTAACAACCCAACACAAGAATAAAGGATGATAAGTCACCAAGCATGGGTACCAGCACATAGAGGTGTAATAGGCAATGAAAAAGCTGATCAATCAGCCACAAAAGGAAATAAATGAGATGTTTTAGTAGATGTAAGACTCAGAAAAACTGAAAGGACTAGCATAATCAAAAGACATAAAAATGTGGAAACTCCAACAGCAGTGGAGCACTAAAGGCAGAGATGCATGCATCAGACTAAACACACAGGTATGGGACAAATTGAAAATCAAAGCTAACAATCTATTATTGAGAGCTAGGTAAGGATGTCATCCAGAGAAATCTACAACTCTCCTATGTCTGGAATGCTTTCAGGATTTGTTGTTGTTGTTGTTGTTGTAGTTATCGATCCAGCGGCGCATGAGCTTTCGCCCTTTGGCCCAATGCCATGTAGTGGAATTTGCATGTTTTCACAAGCTGTTCTTTTCCTCCGTACAAGGTGTTCCACTTGTCTGGTCTCGGAGGGAGTAGCGTTCTTCTTGTCTCACTGAGTTTTGGGCACTCAAAGAGATGGTGTTCAACAGTTTCGTAGGGGTAGTTACATAGCTGGCACTCTGGGGAGTGTTGTGGCTGTATTCTGTTTAGGTGTCCATTGAGTGGAGTATGTTGCGTTCTAAGTCTGAAGATGGTGGCCTGGTCCCTTCTTGTTAGATGGTTAATGCTGTCATTAGGATCAGGGCCAGACATATGTCTATAAACCTCTCTTCCAGTGTCTCCCATGGCCCATCTGTTCAACCAAGTCTCTTTGTTTATAGCTCTTATCAGTGTTTTTGCTGTCTGGAGGGTTGTCGCTGTAGGTGGTTGTTCTTGTGTTGCTCCTTTCTTTGCCAATCTGTCAGCTCTGTCATTACCTGGTGTGCCGGAGTGACCTGGAATCCACTGCATCACTATTCTGATGTTGTATGAGGTAATAAGCTGATCGGCATCCAGGATTATCTTGGCTATGTCAGTTCTGCAGCGTTCATTGCCCTCCAGAGCTTGAAGGGCAGACATTGAATCTGTGAAGATGACAATATTTTGGACATCCAAAAACTTAGAGTCGGAATATAGCTGTGTGTAAGGTACAGATGAACGATTACATGGATATAGAGATGTATTTTTTTTAATGCATGTATATGTGTGTATGAGTGTGTGTGTGTATATATATATTTATATATATGGGAGCGTGTATATTTATATATTTGTGTATGTGTGTGAATGACAGTACACTGTAGGAACCCATAAATTATGTTGTTGCATGGCTGTTAATTAATGAGAATAAATGGAATGAAGTGTGTACGCCAGCAAGAACACCAGCAAGAACATCATCAACAAACACCATCCACCAGAACGTGATAAGAAAGTAACGGACAGGTCACATACCAGGAACAGGACATAAATTAACAGGCGACACGACCAGATGATATTAAAGACATAGCGACACAAAATAACATGCAAGACGTGGAAGTGTAAGTGTCCTTACGTGTGGATGTACAGGTTTTTCATGAATGTAAGTGCATTTATTTAGGCATTGGTAGACGCATATGAAAAAGTATGCATGTGTACGGAAGGTCAAATAGGTATGCATATACTGATAAGTATGAAAGGACGTGCAAACATGTAGTATTGTCTGCGTGTATGAATACTCGAGTGCATGTACGGATACACATAGTTGTGTGCGTCAATATACTCCGGGGATTCATACTCAAAACCACCCCCTTCCACATCATGCGTACAACATACACATGACCGGTAGGGCTCACAACAAGATATGACTTCTAACAAAAAGGAAAAACAATTGAATCGATACTGACAGGACTAGATCACCTAACCACCAGTACCACCCCATCAGTGGGCTGATAGCAAAGGTTGGTGACATTATACGTATAATCCCGGCTAAAGGCCACGCTAGAGTCCAGCAAGACGGCAACGACGAGAAATCTGAATGGCCTCCCGCTCCCTTTTCCCTCACCCTTCCCTACCTCTTTCGGATGCACTATAAGTTTAATCCCCCACCCTATTCCCGCAGAGAGCACTTGAGTTCGATACCCAACATGCCACAGCAATTCTCATCGAAGAACATTTGGATCTGACAGCGTGAGCTGGGTGCTCCGAGTGTATGGTATTGACGTACACAGGAGTTTAGCTGCCAACCCAAACCGACAAAATCGGATCACACACTAAAAAATGACGAACAGACCCACTTCGAGGCTGAACATATCATTTCACACACATATCCACGACATGACTTACGCGTTCTTATTGCAGGAAGACAACTATAAGACCACTATGGTCACACGCGAAATATTTTCACATTTCGGAACTATCTCAAATCAAAAACTGTTTTCAGTACTTTCTGGCAAAGTAAAATACTCACAATTTTAAAACTATAAATGGTGGTCCGATAGACGTATGTAGAAAAGCTCGCTCTCCTACGAAATACGCCTGGTCAAATCAGAGAGAGGTGACACCAAGAGGAAACACCAAATAAGAAAAGGAAAGAAACGCACAGCTATCAACAGGTGTTGCGGTCTGACTCGGAGAGAAGCATTGAGCCCAGAGACGGCGCAAATAGCTAATTTAGTTACGAAAGTGACGCCAATAACCCAGACAACAAAAAATATAGGCGGAGACGGTTAGCAGCCTCGGCTAGCTAGCAGCAGTCTGAAAGTGGTCGACCTTATATTTTTTTTTTCTTAGAAGGAATCGCAATCTGCATTCACTATTTTTTTACTCCGACATACCCTACTGTGTTGATCCCACTGAGAGAGGTAAAATGTGACTTACGAATGCTATCTACACATTCGGATCAAAGGCTCCCTGTTAAAATTTCTACTGCATTTAAATTGAGTCTGTAATGATCAATGTGGTGTGTGTGTACTTGTGTGTGTGTGTGTGTGTGTGTGTGTGTATGTGTGTGTACTTGTGAGTGTATATAAATAAATAAATATATATATATATATATATATATATATATATATATATATATATATATATATATATATATATATATATACGTGTGTGTGTCTGTCTGTCTGTCCGCGCACACGATCAGATGTCCGATCAAGTGCTTTTGTTTATGTTTGACGTAATTTACCCACTTTATTGTTTCCACAAGTATTTATTTATTTTGTTGTTGTGAATACTCATGCGTTTCACAGACAGATCGGCTTAGATGATGAAGTCTTCTGGACGCGAATGCTGACTAACCCTATCTCGGCGTCTACGGCAGCAACATTTTGGTTTCAGCAATATTTCCTCAGTCGGATGACAACCCTAGAGTATTTATAACAATTCCACTAATGTATCTACCTATTTAATTTCGTGTCTGAGTTTGTCAAATCCGTTAGATTACATTCTCAACCCTAATAATCCGGGTACCGTCTCTTTTCAGACACTCTCAGGATACCTTTATTTAACGTCTTGACCTGTGTAGTCTGGTGATTGTCGGCAGTAAATCCAAGAAATATAGCAAGGCGTGGCACAAGGTGTCTTTTCTGCAGCCCAGTGCGAGTCTCTTAACCTCATTTTAAACGCGACCCACTCTTTCTAGGCTGGTTTTACTGACAGTGAAGAGGCACAGACCATAGTCTATGAGGCTTAATACAACTCACTGATAGATTCAGAAAAGTAGACATCTTTTAATTGCTATAGCATTGTTTAGCTGCTATGAAATCCCGCAGTTTTGTCAGACATTTCGTGGCTCTGATTAAAGCGACAATTGTACGACACGCATCTGTCGAGAGTCAAATCATAAGATTTCGTTTTAGCTTTCTCAGCGTCTACAGCGCTCATGCTTATGATTTGCTCTGGAGTATTGACGGTGTGGGTATACAAAGTGAACGATGTCAATGAGGAATTTATCCGCTCTTGATTCTTAGCACGATTCAATGAGTCTAGTTCGTGCTGTTGCGTTGTGGTAATCCCATGCCTGAGTCTTCATCGTTGGTGCACACCGATATACCTTGTGTATGCTATGATTCTGAACAGGCATGTGCTCTGTGCAGTGGTGAATCCATTTGGGTAAAAAAAAAAAACACAACAACAACAGGCAAACAATGTGATCCCTGAGGTAAGTCCACTAGGACATATCGAAACGTTTCGAGACCCTTTTCTCGCATTTTTTGTTTTTTTAAAGAACGCTTCTGTGACCCAGATCACTAATTTTGTTTCTGTGTGCACTCCCAAAAGCAGTTTGATGAGATTGTTGCATCTGATGCTAAAGTACATGTCTTTTAAGTCAAGGGTAGCTGCTGCTGTTTCTCTTCCCTCTTGGTAACCCTCATGCGTGTCAAATGTCAGCTTTGAAACATTGCACCAGGTAACTCTCCACTCGCTGAAAACACCTACCGTCGTCCATAATGCTGTTGTGAAACATACTGAATAACTGAACTCCTCTTCTATAGGTGTTTTTAAATTGATAAATCAAATGCCACTAGACCCATGGGGCGTCTGTGGATTAGGCGTTGCGAGTCCGACTCGTAATTTGAACGTACCGCAATCAAAAGTCACTGCTGGCTGCGTGGATTTTTATCATGGTCGCAGGTCGACCCAGCCTAAAATGGGTACCAGGATTGCTGTCCTAGGAAAATTAAGATGACCGGCGTAATGCTGACCACATTACCCACCTAGTACCGATGGTCTGTAAAATATGGGTGGTTTTCCCTATATGCCCGATACGTCTAAAAGGCGTGAAAGGGGATCTTTACTTTACTAGAAGCATGAGCTAGGCCTAGACAGGTATTCAGTAGTGCTATGCAGGTCTCTATGAGTATCTGTGTATGTATCATTTAGTAGTTGTAACTCTACTGTAAAGCAAGTACAACCTGGAGCTTTTGAGTATTAGGAGGGCGCCTTTAGCAACTTCATTCACTTCTGCAGAGGTTTCAGCTTCGTACCTCTTTACACTTGGGTGCTCAGTCAGCTTGGGTCATTGCTAGAGAGGAATAGGGGGGGGGGGGGGGGGGTTGGTAGTAAGGATATACATTTGATTAGAGTACATCTACAAGGCAAACCAAGTATTGGGACAGCTAGCCCCCCTCTTACAGCATAAGACAATCCCAATCAGCACAAAGAGACATCTTATTCAAAGCATATTTATTCCAACTCTGTGCTACCAGTGCCAGACATGGTCACTCACAACAAACCATAAAAGAAAATTAGTAACCACGGAAATGAGATGTCTGAGAAGGGCTGTAGGAGTGACCATAAGAGATAAGATCAGAAATGAGATCATAAGAGAACAAGTCGGCACAGAACCAATTCTGGATTACATACAAAGACAGCAAGTGAAATGGTTTGCCCACTTAGAGAGAATGCCTTGTGACGCCATACCATACAAAGCATACATGGGAAGAGAAGAAGGACGTAGAGCACGGGGTAGACCAAGAACAAGATGGAAGGATAACATCAGAGAAACTCTACAACAGCACGATGTGCCTATGGTCGAGGCAGCCAGAAGAGCTAGAAACAGAACCTTATATCTCCCTCGACACCCACAGTGGTAAAAGAGGAAGTGAAGAGGAAGAAGAAGAAGACATTTACAAGACTGAGGATCGGCTGGCCGACCGGCTAATACCCCTTGGCTCTAATGCATGACACCGAAGTTTCAATCCTGCGCATTTTTATTAGTTTCTGTTGAGGACGTAAACAAAAATCCCTTACATGCTCAATCCATATTGTCTAGACTAGCCATGGGGCTTCGGATTCTCAAGCTCAAAGACCCCACCCCCACCACCCCCATCCCATGACTACAACGCCAAAGTAATAAATGCAGGCAGTGGGACAAGTTCCATCTCTACTGTTGTAAGTTATGGTTGATAGAAGACATAGCCAGGAGTTGTGGTGTGGCACATTTCACAGCGATCTTATGTTCTTTATTTTTCATGTGACAGAATGTTATAATCACACCCAGTGGCATGAACATAGCAATGCATCACTTGTAACGTGAAGATGAACATCTGCTTCTGCCTATTTAAACAAGCTATGTGAAGATGTCTAACAGGTGACCAACAGACTGACAAAGCTGGCCAAGATGATTACAAAACGTTACACATGATACAGCAGGTTTTTGTAGAACTCATCAAGTTTTAGATTCAACATGGTCAAAAGATTACCAACACATTTCTAAAAGTATAACTCTCCAGACATGACAACAGTGATTAAACCCTCAATAAAACTGCAGACTCCCATTCCTCTTTACTATACTAGTTATCAGAGGACCAGTTAACGATATATGGTGTGTCCTTTAACATGCAGTCCTCTATGTTACGTGCATACAGTCAATGGAAAATGCATCTGGCGTGTGTAGAACTGGCTCAGCGACAGCATTAAAAAAAAACTTTTGAATAACAACGTGTAGGTTAAATCACTCAGATGCCGTCTCCACATTGAAAGTTGGCCACAGTGGATCTCTAACACGTTCTATGCCTCTTATTTTGGCCGTGCAGTCTCTAAAACTGATGCGTTTTCATCTCTTGACGATGTCCTCCCATCTGTATCGTTGTCTGCGTCTAGCTGTCTTGCCGTCGACCTTTCCCTCTAGTATGTTTTTAAAAATATATAATAATGTGGCCAACATATTTAAATTTTCTCTTGTTTATTCCTTTAAGTAATTCTTTATTCATTCGAAATCTTAAAAGTACCAATGTGCTTTATTGTTTTTGTTTCTGTGAAATACGACCTTTTCTTTTGGATCATGGACAGATATAAAACCGAACGAAGAGTAGATTAGAGAGCTTTAAAATATAACACAAAGAAACGAACCTTTTCAGAAATCTATTCTTCTGTATGTCTACATTTTCAGAAACTAAGTTCGATTTTTAAGTTGTTTGTTCATTGTCGAAGGTTGATATGGCCAAAATATTTCAGCTCCAGAGACAAAATGCTGCGTGTTAGCCAGTCTCCATTGATGTAAGAACTTTAAATGTTTTTTTTTTTTTTTAAATTCTACATTGTCAGTACAAACCAAATCTAAGCAAAGATATCATATCATAGCGCATTAGTAATTATCACCATAAAATATTCATATTATAAGATATATTTCTTGTGTACAATGTAAAGTTAGTATAAGACAATAACAATCATGTAAATGCAATTTAATATTTTAGAGACCTTATGGTGATATAAATGTGAACATATGTATCAAACTGTCGTTTGCATTTCTCCCCTTTCCTTAGCGAAACCAGAGAGTGTTGTATGTCAGGATATAACATTTAAAGAACGAACCAACGAGGTCAACGTTGTCTGTACAGCACAACGGGTTTACCCATATCCCAAGTGTCAATTTACATGGATGTTTAATGTAAGTCTCTATCCTAACCTAGAGTTTTAGGTTCTTCTTACCTTAACTCATGGACAACTTCTGTATCGGAATATTAAATATGGCTCACTGAGGTAAATGAATGAATGAATCAAGAATTCACATCAATGCAGTAGGGACACTCCCATTCGTGCTCTGCCGCCTCTGTAGCCAACGAAACGTGCTCATACTGACGGTGCAAGTTTGAACTTGATTAGCTTTAAAAGACAGTTGGAAATGCCAAAAAATAAAAAAGAGCGTAACCAATGGAAGAGAGTTAACTATGGATGCCTGTTTCAGGTGTCACCGCCTGTGTAAATTTCAACGATGCAGGAAAAGTTGTAAAAACGATATTTCTGTGTCATAAATGAAGCGTCATCGTGACTAGAATATGACCCCAAAATTAACCGGTGAACAAATTGTAGAAAAAAAAATTCAGCATAAACTACTATGATATCTGACTATCTAAATCCAAAGCAACAAAGAGGGAAATACCAGCAGGGTTATCTAATAGGCTCCGATATTCGGCTTTGCTTTTACTGTTTTTATTTCAATTAAAGTAATAAGAATGTTTTCATGCCTATCACAACATTCACCGGAGACAAACCGTTCTTACACATTTTAATGTTCTGAATGTAAGATAAAAAAAGATACAGTCAAGTACAATTTATTGGTTTCAAATTGTCTCCCTTGTACTTGCCCTTCACATCGCTGTTATTCTTATTTTGTCCCTTAGAGTGGCACTGTTTACAGTCACAGCATCCATTAAATATTGGATGTTTTCCTTTGTTTACTATCATCACGTCATCCTATAGATTTCTCATCAAGATTATTTTATGTCATTAAATTATAACTCCTCTTATAACCAATTATGTTTAAATTAAGTAGTCCACGTGCCAGATACAAATTTTTTCTTATTTTAAAGCCCCACGTCGGCCTTTGCCGGTGTACCTAAATATAGCCGGACCATAAATGTGACCTAATGGCTGAAAGGGGTTTCTGGAACCTCTCCACGGGTGATCCTCATCCGGATGGTAGCACATGGTGTTACCAGGTGTTTATATTTGTGCGATGTTCTGGGGGAACAACTTACCTACCTTCCTAGATACGTTTAAAAGGACTTATACAATTGCTTGGAGACTTATCTTGCAACTGAAAGTAGCTTGTCTGAAGAGAAAACTGACAACAATGTCGTTTGAGCAACTGAAAGTGACTGTTTGTTTCAATATTATCTGTGGTTCTTGTCATAATAATGCTACCTTTAACTTTGCTAGGACACAGCGAATCGCACAGTGTCAGAAAATGTAATAACCTACGACAACCTCTCCGCAAATGGAACTTCGTCTTACTTTAATATCACCTGTCTTGGAAAAATACCTGCTCGGAACTTCTCTGTTGGATCACACCAGTTTCGAGTCAGGGTATTCCCAAATGTCACCGGGAATGACAATGATACAGCTTATGGCGTCGATAGTAGCCCCACATCTCCACAATCTGTGGGTAAGTGAATTGCACAACTGTGTATCGAAAGCTTGTAACATATCTGTTGTATCTGTATCCTTTTGGTCTAGCTTACAATCTGTAAAATGAAAATGAATAAACAAAACTGGTTTACTGCATTCATTTATTACTTTCTAGGACAGGATATGACTATAG
The DNA here is from genome assembly GCA_905116865.2 of Candidula unifasciata. Classification (NCBI taxonomy): domain Eukaryota; kingdom Metazoa; phylum Mollusca; class Gastropoda; order Stylommatophora; family Geomitridae; genus Candidula; species Candidula unifasciata. The sequence goes on from CAJHNH020001668.1 coordinate 1,119,536, forward strand.
GCGCTATAAGCCTGAAGTTTAGCACCCCCCCCCCCCTTCCCCAACAACAACAAAATCCATCAGAATATCATTATCATCATCATCATCATAATCCTTATCATCATCAAGTGCCTTGGCGTGGGCGATCATGCCTCTCCATAATCCAAGATCTCCTGCAGCATGTATCAGTTCGTGTGCCGACACACCTCCATGCGATTCAACAAGACTGTCGAGAATCTTCTCTCGTTGTCTTCCTCCATCCCTATATCCACAGATTTTTCCAGTGGTCACAATATGTTGTCAGAATATAGTTAATTTAAAAAAAATGGAATTCTAAATATTTTTCAGATCTAATGTTATCCCAGTTTTAGCATCTGTTAAAGATAGTCGGAGAACTACTAAATACATGAAACAAAGATTAAATGAATTTGGAAACAAATACACGAGGAAAATGATGAAAATAAATTGCTGAATTGATAAGAGGCGAAGACATATGATATATTTCTTGGTAATCACTGGTATCAACAGTTACAAGAAGATGGCGTTTTATTGGACCCACCTTATGCAGAAACAAGCATAGAATCATCAAACAGGCATTGGAATGGGAAAGAGAGGGATTAAAGAGACCAGGGCGCACGAAAGAAATCATTAAAAGAGCGTTGATGAGAGAGGCCAGAATTGGATTATATCCATGATATCCAACGGATTGCACAGAAAAGAAAGGGATGGGGGAATAAACTGCGAGCCCTATGTGACATATAATGGCACAGCAGGACAAGGTATAAAAGAATTAATTAATTAATTAATTAATGAAAAATTTAAAAAGTTAGTTTAAAAAATACTATTTTTTGCATGCATAAACTTTTTTGTGTGTGCGTGTGTGTCTAATGATTTACTGCTTTCTGGGACTCTGTGTGGCCAGAACGTTAATTATTATTGTATTATTCCTCAAGATAACCCAGTGGTCATTATGCAGTCATGCCCAGATACATATGTTGAAGAAGGTAAACAATTCAACTGTACCTGTAAAGAAACTGCAAACATGTTCATTCTGCCTACCATAACACTGAGTTATGGATCAGTAAGCGTTAATTCAACACAGAACGTTACAGCAAACTTCACCGCTGTCAGGACTACGGGAGGTAACTGTGATCCTGTGTTGTATGTAACCTAACTATTGTTTACAGTGTTACTCAAAAAGCTAAAAGATAAACAGACAAGTTTTTGGCCAAACAGATCCTGTACTGACCAGACAATCACATTACGTATTATAATAGAGCAAAGCATTGAACTGAACTCACCACTGTACTTTGGATTCATAGACTATAAAAAATCATATGACAGCATTGATAGACAATCTCTCTGGAAATTGATATGGCTCTATGGAATGCCAAATACAACTATTAACTTAGTAAACGCAACATATAACGACATAAAACGTCGAGTTCTTTTTGAAGGAAAGGTAACCGATTTTTTAAATAAAAACAGGTGTGCGCCAGGGATGTCTTTTGTCGCCTCTCCTATTTTTACTGGTTATAGACTGGATTATGACAACAGTAACTGCTTACATCAATCATGGAATCTAGTGGACCCCTACAAAAAAGCTCGAGGATCTGGACTTCATTGATGATATTTCTCTTCTGTCACATTCACGGAAACAGATGCAAGAAACATTAAATATACTAGATGCGAGATCACAGCAGCTAGGTCTGAAAATCCATAAAGGAAAGATATTAAAATAAGAATACAAAAGCAAGAAGAGCTTTTTAGCACTTTGGAATTTGTGGATGTCAAATGAAATTAAAAGAAATACTAAAAATAAAATTTTCAATTCTAATGTCAAATCAGTACTTTTGTATGGGGTGGAAAAATGGAGGACCACTAAGGCAATTATCAATAAATTATAGGCATTTATTAACTGGTGCCTGCGCAGAATAGAGGGAATTAAATGGTGTGATATAATTACTAATGTAGAGCTTTGGGAGAGAACTAAGCAAGCTCTAGTAGACGAGGAAGTGAGGAGAAGATACTGGCGTTGGATAGGACAACACTGAGAAAACCGGAGAACAGCATAATTAGAATTCTTTGCATTGGAACCCACAAGGGCATAGGAATAAAGGAAGGCCGAAAAACACACGAAGAAGAAAGCTGGAGAATGAAGTTAGAAAGATGGAGAGGACGTGGGGAAAGATCTATGTAATAGCGAAGGATATAACGACTTGGTGAGTTGGTTGAGGACCTATGCTCCATTGGGGGATAGAAATGCAGAAGAAGAAGTTTACAGTGTATAAAAAGATAGGAATATGTTTTATCTTATTTGTAATTGTGCACACATACACATAACATCAGCAACACTAACCAACGGCAACATATGTAAAAACAGCGTTGACATTCAATAAATGTAATTCAAAGACTCAACCAAAATTTTAAAAAAGTAATTTAGGTTCTTTGGAGGTGACACGGTATATACAGGATTATAACTGTTGGTCTGTCATCGGTTTTACAACTTTGCTCAGGATTGTCGTAATTTACGGTAGCCGCCATGAGAAGACAACATTAAAATGTTATATTTATCAATTTACCATCTGCCGTCACTAATAACATGTTCATTATGACCAGGTAAATGTTGTTTCTCTAATTATCTAGAAAGTTTTGGTTCTTTCCCTCCACCTGTAGAGCTCTCATGTGAGGCACGACTACCAGATGGCACTAATACCAGAATAACACAAAGTTTACAAGTAGCTTGTAAGTTTGTTTCTTCTTATATGTGTGTGTGTGTGTGTGTGTGTGTGTGTGTGTGTGTGTGTGTGTGTGTGAGTATGCGTGTGTGTGTATGTATGTGAGTGTACGTGCGCATGTGTATGTTTTATCTCCAATCAGATTCACTATCCCTAATATAATGTGGCCATTATCACTAATCGGTTAAACAAATACTCACACAGATATCGAAATCAAATCAAAGCGGTCTTGCTGACTCTAACCTATTATGTTGGAGTTATAAACTGTGTGTCACTGGAGCCCTCACGGGAAGCAAAGAATAGTGACACTGCCCCCTACCAGGCATGTTGCAAGAGGCGACTAAGGGTAAGGTTGGGCTTGGGGTTGGCTACCTCATCCTGTAAAAACCATAGCCACAAAATCCAACTAACCATGGATAGGTCAAAAAGAGAAGCAAGTAAAATCCAGCCAACCAAGATGAGGGGAGGGTCTCAAAATAGAAGAAGTATGACACGGTGTGGAGAAAGGCCGTAAGGAGTCCGGATCGTTGACGTACCTCCTCTCAGCTAAAAAAACCCTCCAGAATTGGCACCTGGAATGTTAGAACTCTATGACATAGGGAGTGCCATGGAAGTAGCAATGGAAATGAATGTCTTTGCATTGAAACCCATAGAGGCATAGGAATAAATAAAGGCCAAAAACAAAGAACCCATGGAGAAGAGAGTTGGAGAATGAAGTTAGGAAGATGGGGAGGACACGGGGAGAGCTCCATGCAATGGCGAAGGATAGAACGACATGGCGTGCGTTGGTTGAGGGCCTATGCTCCATTGGGGGATAGAAAGGCAGAAGAAGAAGAGGAAGAAGAAGAAGAAGACGGTGAAACTGACATGACTGCGAAGCAGAAATTGTTCCCTAGCATAGATTCGTTTTGTATACATACGAGTTAAAAAAAAAAAAAAATTGACCATGAGACTTGTTAAATACTTGGTGCCAGTCCAATATTCTGAGCGTCTCCAAACCAACGTGTCCAACCTTACGTTTTTTAAACAACTCACTAAAAGCAATATCAACGAGTTGATATAGACTCTTTCTGCTCAAACAAATGGCTCACCCATAATTAGATATAACTGAACGTGGCAGCTATTCTAAATCATTGAATAAATTACACTGGAAGAACACACTGAAGTGTATGTTGAAAGTTGAAATATATAAATAACCATTCATTCATTCATTCAGTAGCATGTCCCTCGCGGAACCTCGCTGCCATAACAACCCTCCGGAAAACCTTCCTATCCTGAGCAAGATGTCCTGCGTCTGATACACCCATCTGGAGATCATCTGCCACATCCTGCACCCATCTTCTCCTTGGCCTTCCTCTTTCTCTCTTCCCAGGCATATACCCCTCCATTATTGTTCTCTCTAGACTTCCATGACGTTTCAAGTGACCAAAATATTTCAATTTTCTTTGTTTTATTGTCTTTACTAGCCAACCCTCTTCAATATTCAGCTCTTGAAGTATGGATGCATTTGTTCTTTTCTTTACCCAAGATATTCTTAGAACCTGTCTGTAACATTTATATTCAAATGCATTTATGCGCTGTTCCGCTTGTTTAGTAAGTGTCCAGGTCTCACAGGCGTATGTTGCAATGGGAAAGATGCATGCTCTTAAAAATCTGACCTTTGTAATTCTATCTGTACAATTCCATAATTTTTTCAGTTGTTTTAGTCTTTGAAGAGCAATTGATAGTCGCCGTTTAATTTCTTTCATTGTGTCACCATTGTTGGTAACCAGTGACCCAAGATATTCGAAATTTTCCACCATTTCCAATCTTTCCTCATTAACATATATTTCCTTCTCCATGGCAGTTTTGTTTGTATGCATTATCTCTGTTTTTGCTATGTTAAGAAATAAGTTATGATTTTCACTATTTCTTTGGAGTGAGGTTAATAAGTTTTCTAAACCATTTTGTGATGTTGATAGTAATACTGTATCATCAGCATAACGAATTTCTGGTATTTCATGACCACCGATGTTTAGGGCATCATATTGTTCCTTGTTTATATCACCTCTTACATTTCTCATTATATTTTCGGCGTACAGGTTGAACAAATACGGTGACAGCACACATCCCTGACGGACTCCTTGCTTGATGCCAAACCAGTCTGATGTCTCTCCATCTATTCTGACTGCTGCTTGTTGGTCTTGATAGAGCATTTTAATGAGCTGCACTATATGTGATGGAAAGCCCATATTCCTCATGATTTCCCAAAGCTTCTGATGTTGTACACAGTCAAATGCTTTTGAATAATCCACAAAACATAAGAACAGATTTACATTAAATTCTCTACACTTCTCTATTATTAAACGCATGTTGAATATATGATCTCTTGTTCCTCTTCCCTGTCTAAATCCAGCCTGAGCTACATTAATCTCTTCTTCCATTTTCTTATGCAGTCTTCTCATTATAATTTTTAGTAGAATTTTACTTGCATGACTGATCAGGGCAATAGTTCGATAGTTTGTACATAATTTCAGGTCACCCTTTTTTGGTATTGGAATGAAGATAGTTCTCTTCCAGTCTTTTGGCCAAATAGCATATTTCCATATCTTTTCACATAATGCATGATAGATTTTTATGCTTTCTTCTCCTCCCGCTTTAATGAATTCAGCTGTGGTATTACAATTGTGGTATAAATAACCACAAGTGTAAAAAAAATTAGATTCATTAAATATTATATCATGTATCAGAGATTAATAAGGATAGCCATTGTCTGCTGAATGTAAAACATCCTGTTTCAGTATAATATTTGTCTTTGGTACCAGCACTAAGCGGCGTCCGTGGCTAAGGTGTTTCGAGTCCGACTCGTAATCTAACGTACTGCGATCGAAACCCGCTGAAGGCTGCATGGATTTTTATCGTGGTATAGGACGTCGCAGTTTGACCCAGCCTAGAATGGGTACCAGGATCTGCTGACGTGGGAAAGTAGAGACAGCCGGCTTAATGGTGACCACATTACCCACCGAGTGCTAATGGTCTGTAAAATATGGGCGCTCTTCCCATATGCCCTATACGCCTAAAGGCGTGGAAAGGAATCTTTACTTACCAGTACTAAGCCTCCATTGAATCTGAAAGAGTGCGTAAGGAAAAAGGATGTGGCTGCTTAGAAGAACATTCATTGATCTAATACTACAATGTAAACAATGGAGGCACCCATGGACTGCATCCTGTAACACTCAAAATGATACAATAACATAGGACAGGCTAGCATATGGGCACCACATTGATGGCACACTTGAGGGCAGCCAAATCAAGCTTGGCTAAGAATATGGTAAATGCTGTCAATAATCTGTACGCATTCAGTTTTCTTATACATATATATATGCTAACATTGCTCTCTTCTCCTCAATCCATTTCTTTTTTGCTATTTAAATATGCGCCTGATTCAATTTCAAGGAAACATACTAAGTTATCGTCTTCTTGTTTATTCTCAGAATAACCAACTATAAAGTGTGTGTGTGGCAGATCAACATACAGCGACTCAGCGAGTCACTATTTTAACATGCGAATCCATGAGTAGCAAATTTCAGACTTGCTATTTAACCATAAACACATACATTGGGTCACCTTATGGTATATGAAGTATCCTTTGGCTATGGGTTGGAAGCTTCTACCTTACATCTTCCCCAACACCTCGATGAGGTAAATGGTGGAAGAGAAAAAGAAGATTTGCTAGTTATATGAGGTTGTTTTTCAATAAATATCACTAGAGCTTTTGAAATTAAATTTAATCAGTTATATAGCAAAGACATAAATGCAACTCCTTCCCTATGTCTCACAAACAGGGCACCACGCGCTACCTCCACCACCACCCCCGCCCCCCCCCCCATTTTTTGACGACGCCTGTGTAAAATAAATGTTATTGGTTAACAATACTTTGCCATTACTTTCATAGATCCTGCACTAGCCAACTCTGAGAGTAATGGTTCTACTGGACTAGATGCGCGTTCTATAGTGGGCGGCGTTGTTGCTTCTGCTGCAGTCATTGTTACAGTGTTTGTTATAATCTTTCTATGGAAAAGAAAAGGTATGTTTGTATTACTTTTCAATCGAAAGTGCAACGTTAATTGTTGAAAGTTATATGGTTGTCATGCAAACTCTCCCTGTTGTTAATGCTACTGTTGTACAGCTGCTGTTTTCTGTTATTGCAATTAATATGTTGCATCGTTGTTCGTGTTGCTTTTCTCAATTTTGTTGTTGTTGCTGTGTTTTTTGTTTTAAATTGATCATCAATTTTTTATATTAAATCCATGATTTTGTTAGTGTCCCTGTCATTTCTGTTGTTAATGTCACTGTCATTGCTGTTGTTAATGTCACTGTCATTGCTGTTGGTAATGTCACTGTCATTGCTGATGTTAGTGTCACTGTCATTGTTGTTGTTAGTGTCACTGTCATTGTTGTTGTTAATGTCACTGTCATTGCTGTTGTTACTGTCACTGTCATTGCTGATGTTAGTGTCACTGTCATTGTTGTTGTTAATGTCACTGTTATTGTTGTTGTGAGTGCCACTGTCATTTTTATTGATAGTGTGACTATCATTGTTGTTGTTAGTGGCACTCTCATTGCTGTTGTTAGTGTAACTGTCATTGCTGTTGTTAATGCCAATGTCATTGCTATTGGTAATACACTGTCGTTGCTGATGTTAGTGTTTTGTCACTGCTGTTGTTACTGTCACTGTCATTGCTGCTGTTAATGTCACTGTCATTGCTTTTGGTAATGTCACTGTCAGTGTTGTTGTTAGGGCCACTGTCATTACTGATGTTAATATCACTGTCATTGCTGTTGTTAATATCAATGTCATTGCTGTTGTTAATATCACTGTCATTGCTGATGTTAATATCACTGTCATTGCTGTTGTTAGTGACTTTTTCATCGTTGTTGTTAGTGTTACAGTGTTTACTGTTATCAGTGTAGAGTCGCTGTTATTGGTGTTGTTAGTGTCACTGACATTCATGATATTAACTTCACGATACATGCTTTTATTCATGCGTCGTTGTTGCTGTTTGCAGTGTTTTAACTGATATGCTGTCAGTCGAATTTGTCTTTCCTTTCTTTAGTGTTGTTATTGTTGCTTTTGAATTTACCAATGTTATTGTTGTTTGTCTTAGCATTGTTGTTGCTGTTAGTCTTTTTTTTTTTTTTCGTTTTATTATTGCTTTTTTTTTTTGCCTTTTCATTATTGTTGCTACTTTTCTTTTCCTGTTGCTACTGTTGTTCTTATCATTGTTGCTGTTGGTCTTATCAGTGTTGTTTAAAGTTGTCTTAACATTTACATTGCAGGAAGTCTTATCATTGTCGTTGTTGGTTTCAACATTACTGTTTCTGCTGTTTTTGTTATTATTGTTTTTGGTCGCATCATTGTTGGTGCCTTTGGTCTGGTAACTTGTTGTTGCTATTGGTTTTATCATTGTTGTTGCTGTTGGTTTTGTCATTGTTGTTGCTATTTGTTTATCACTGTTGGCACTGTTGGTTTCGTAATTGTTGTTGTCTTTTTAGAGAAAAACAGACACATTTACATAATATTTGGAGCACATATCACAGACTGGGGAATAATCATTAATATGTGTTTGAATGTAGGAGACTTACTAATATATGTTTTGTTGCTTATACCAAATTTAAAAAAAAATATATATTATTAGCATGCAATAATTATCAATGATCTTTTTAACAAGATTGTAAATATCTTTCTGTTGAGAAAGTTCTAACTCATAAGTTTTCGAGACAAGTACAGCCAGATAGATCACACGTTGAGGAAGCTGTCTTATAAACAGTACACTTTCTTGTAAACTGAAATTCTTCAGCCATAAAATGGTAAATGGTAACATGTGCTAGAAGCATATGAATTGCACGAACGATATGTAAAAAGTGATTTCAATGAAAGAAATAAAGCATTCAGAAACAACCAAAGTCTAGTTGAAAGATGACCTCTTGACTTGAGCCTCACAAATAAAATTATCATTCTGACATGCTAGAACAGAGCAAGAGGTCACAGATTACAAATGTTGAAATATTATTGTTATATTTAGGGTCTGTGCTACAATGGGTGCAACAAGGCAGGAGCAGAGATTAAGAACAGTAAACCTTATGCTTTAGTTGATATGAATCTCTTCTCGGCTGTATATAGATTCAGTTGTCATGTACTCTCTATCAACTGTGCAAGTGACATATATCCCAGACCTAATATCATCTACCCTATAGACTTAATGAAATGAAAAAAAAAAGCATTTTTACTGCATTTTTACTTACACATGTGGTGATGGTTCTATAATTAATATCAAATCTTACCAACAAATTTCTAATCAACAGTAAACCATGTTGCTGAATCTAGAGATGCAACTAGAGATGCAGAAAGTAAATATACATGTGTACATTCGAGTGCGTGTTTGTTGTCTTCTGTTTTTATGTTTGATATACACAAATAAACTAGTGTGTACTGAAATTGTTGGCGCTGGGTTAAAGTCTCATAAGAGCTAAATCATTGCATCGAGAAAATCGTGTTTGAACATTAAGAGAGCAAATATAAATAGGTAGTTAAATGAAAATAAATTTACAAACGGAATAGTAATTTTTCCAAAATATTCTTAGGGTTATAACTGGAATATTTATGTTAACTGAGTTTATCGCTTGTGGGGTACCTTACTTACCTACCTACCTCAACCCCAAAACGACAGAATATCGAGCGATTAACACGCGGTGACAAGGTGCCACCATTCAGATGAATATCCCCTGAGCACAAAACTTATAAACGCCCTGATTTTCAGCTGCCATTATGACTACAGTTTTCAGTTTATCAGCCATATTTAGCGGCCATGTTCAAGTGCATTTCTTTTAATCGATGCAACAATCACTGAAAGTCAACTTTCGCTAGAATTATATCTTTTTGAAACTTCTTTTACATTTCTTATATTACTTTTTAAAAAAAATTATAATTCGCCGTAATGCACCAGTTAGCCTTTATCTCTTTTCAATAACAGATACGTGTTATATTACAATTATTATGTTATATTACATTTATATATATATCGGCTTCCAGAAATCTCTTATCAGCTGTGAAACTGCACTGATTACTTAATGTGAGTCTCTTATCACGTATTGTATTTAATTTAATTTGTAGTCTGTTGGCATTAGGCGTTATTACTTCAATAATATTAATCTCCTATTTATTATAGAGTACTGTATTTCAGTTACTGTGTTGTCTGTCAACCTTAGGCTTTATTACTTAAGTTTACCAGTTTACGTGTTGTTAAGTTGTTAAAAAAAAAACATATGCCTGGGATTCATTAGAACAGTCCTACTTCTGTTATAAAATTGAGCGAAGCGTATACCATGGTGATGATGACTAACCTCTACTGTATTTGCTGTGAGGTGAAAACAAGCTACCGTACATAATACCGTTTTCTTTGCATGAAATGGGCGCATCGTTTGTAACTCTACTAGACCCATAATTTTATAGACGAATCGGCGCTTCATGTAAACATCACTTTAACTGCCTTTATTTAACAAGACATTTCAAGATATTAATTCTGAGTATAGGATAATACTTTACATTTTTTCCAGTTACAGTTGACAACTTGGATTTGTACAATTTGAATTGGAAACCAGAAGAAGGTAGGTGGATTAACACAAATGTTGTTAACTTTTTCGGACCTAAAAGGTTTCCCAGCAACAAATGTATTGGATAATTCACTAATAAGTTAATCTCTGTGAGGTTTAATGCAATAGAAAGGACCACGAGTGACTTTAAATTTCTTTAGCATATTTTAGCAAAATATCAAACAGCAGGAAGTCACATAACTTGTGGTTGTGGATTACACAGCCCGCAATACCAGGGACTGTGAGAGTTGATAAACCACCTACATATGACAGGATAATATTCATGGAAGTAACATACATTGATTTTTTTATTCTCTTAGTTTTAAAATACCGCTTTTGATAGCGTTTATAACAGCTATATGTTTCTTTTTAAGCTTCTATCTTGTAGACTTGATGAAAACTATACAGTCAGAAAAATCTGGCCTCTAAGCACACCTAATGTGTCTTTCAATAGCGAATTTTTTTCACTTTGTAAGTCATAGTGTGAATTGCCAGATGACGTTAAGACTGTTTTAACGATTATTATTGTAATTTTTTTGTTTATAATTTGTTTATATCATTTATTTTTCTCCCCAGTTTTTAATTCACCAGCAGAGCAGTCATGTATTTATTTTATTTATTAGTAAGCATTAATCCATTATAAACAGTATTTTATTTCTACATATCAGTTACAAAAATCTCTGGTCAACCGTACAGCACCACATTAGATAATGTGAATGTCTTTACAATTATTAACCGTTTTATTTAAGCTAACATCAATATTATCATCTTTAATTGATTAATTAAGGTCGTCTAACTTCTTTCTCTACTAGACCCGTATTTTTATAGACAAATAGGCGCTTGATGTAAATATCACACCAGCTGACTTTACTTATCAAGACATTTTCTTATATTAATTTTGAGTATAGTATAACACTTTATCCTCGTTTTTCCTTTCAAGTTACAGTTGACAACTCGGATTTGTACAAAATGAATCGGAGACCAGACTATGGTAGGTTGATCATTTCTTATAGGCTTTATACTTTTAGATCTGCTGGAAAAAAAAAATGGAGCACAAACGGGTGTGTACTGAGTATAATAACATTGATGCTGGTAACTCTTTAGGCCCCATACGATTTCACTGCAGATAATTTCTAGGATGTCACAAGTACATTAATCTGTATGAAGCCTAATACTATAGAAGTGCTCGCCAGTGAATCTAAATTTCTTAAGCATGTTTTGCCAAACATAAAATAGCAATTGATCACATAATCTGTGTTTGTGGATTAGACAGCACGCAATACTAGGGGTTGAGAGAGTTGACCATCCAGTTAGACATAATGGGATAATATTCCAAGTAGGGAAAAAACATATTTTTTCCCTAATATTTTCATATACTTTTAAAATTAAACAAGGATAGAAAAAAAATTCTGAAAAAAAAGCATACACACAAAATGTGTACTTAATATTCAGCGGTTTCGCATATCATGGGATGGCACTTAGGCAGGTTCAAGAAAAGAATTTTATTCTCTTTTTGCAAAAAAATTGTTTTACATCATTTACCTTTCTCCTTAGCTTGTAGTTCACCAACAGTACAGTTATGTATTTATTTTAATAATTAGTAAACCACATAATGGTTTTATGTATATATATTGTTTTTTTTTTTCCTGATTCTGGAAAGACTTTGATACACTGTGGTTGGGTTTACAGATATGCCTCGATTTCTGCACGTTTTGGCCACAGACATCCAGTTTCGGCAATCTCTTTGCTAGTAACCTTTATGCTTATTAAGGAAACCTAGGTCTGTTTCTCTCTCTCTCTCTCTCTCTCTCTCTCTCTCTCTCTTGCTCTCTCTCTCTTGCTCTCTCTCTCTCTCTCTCTCTCTCTCTCTCTCTCTCTCTCTCTATTTTCTTTCTCTCATAAATACAGTTTCATCGTTCGCTCATTCGCTACACGTTTTATATCTGAAACAGTTACATGTCAAACCATATATGAAACAGTCACATTGTCCGAATGTCTTAAATAGTCATCTCCCCCCCCCCCCCCGCCAATAAACCCAGAATATTAATGATACATCCATTTATTCCTTTATCGTGCCAGAGAAAATAGCAACCTAAGTAAATTATCTATACATATACACACTGATTTTAAATTCAACACTGAAAATTAGTAGAACTGAAATTGTGTTGAGTTTTATCAGATTTTTTATTGTTTCTTCGTTTAGAAAACACAAAGGACACCAGCAACCCTTATGAAGAGGTAAGTTCAGGAGACGGGAGCAAGCCAAAACCATCTGACTCACAGACGCCCAAACCACTGGCACAGCGTACACCGCAGTCCGGCAAGGAAGAGGTCAACAAGGCAAAGAACAATACACCTGATCAAGTCTATGCCGTGGTTGTCAAATTCTGGTCAGTTCAATTTGGTTTTCCCATTGGTAATTATATTTAAGTTTGGGAGTGCAAAAGGGAGAAAGACAGGATCCTTTTTTACGGCAGTGCTGCATCACACGTTGTGTCTCAGACTTGCTATACTACACACATATTTGTAAATATTAGTTGGTACTCGATGGGTGTCGTTGTCAATATCACGCCGACCATCTTTACTTCCCAGGACATCAGGAACTACCCATTTCAGGCGGGGTCAACTTTGGAGACAATGTCCTTGTCAGAATTGAATTATAATAAACTGGACTCGCCATTAGTGACCAAAAAGGCAGTAAACTCTGACGGACTGGACTTAGCAGTTAGGAAGATAAGTTACTGGGCGACCAGAAAACATTAACCTTGACCAGAGATCGACAGGTGTACTTAAGTAGTGTGAACCACGTCATCTGGACAGTCGAAATGCAGCTGGCTTTGACCAAAGAGGGAAGCAAGAGTCTGTTGATTGCTTTCGGATTACAGGACCCTGTATTTCAAGGAGAACCTCTATCATAGGTGTCCATAATAAATTATAAATAACGTTTATTCAGGATGGGTGTCTTTTGGGGAACCGCCAGTGGGAGGAGTGGAGAAAGGAATCAGGTCTGCAAGTGTTAATAGGTGGGAGATTGGACTCGAAAGGAGAATACTGGAAATTACATCTGCTCCTGAAATAACGGCGAACGTTTCTTTGTCATTTGAGATGTACTTTCATGTTCGTTACGACAGGGTCATCACGAGACACATGAGTTTCAGTTGTTAAGATGTCACTTGTAACAACAGACAAACTTCAACGTCATTATAAATGTTGTAAGTCTGGTTCGAATGCAAGGAATTTGCAAATTGTAGCTACTTGTAAGGAAAACATATCCTAAATTATCATAGGAATGAACCATCCGTTTGACATTATTTTAGCAGAAACACAAGTCACGAAAGACAGGGACTTGAAATAGACTGAACTTGAGATGGGAACTAGCCTAAATCATTCTGCCAATGCAAGGAGAGACACACACAGGGCGCAACTAGTATGACCAGACAGTGCAAGGAAGATGGAAAATAAATCATGTCAACACATCCCTATACCGTAACACAACCATTAGACTAGTGTGGCAAATATCAACCACCAGTGCAGACTACCAGAGATTCGATGAGAAACAGCAACAAGTCACAAAGCGGAACATCTCTTTGCGTGCTTATTTTTGATGTGCCACTGGTACACCCATCATGGTACAACTAGTTGCAGCTCGTTAACATTCTTCTGGGTTACTTGATACAATACATACTCGTACCAGTTTCTGGCATGGCAGAAGTTTACGCCAGAGCCAATTCATGTACGAACACTTTGAAACTAAATCTCATTCCTATTTTCCAAATAATTGAAAATAAAAGATATGCTATGGACTTTATGTCCGGACCAGGGCATCTCTCCTTGTTTGTCCATTACCATGCTACCTCTCCGGCCAATGATGCCCTGTTGCAGCTAAGCTATCACATCCATAGCTCACACGGTCATTTGGAGACACACGCTACAACACCGTAGCTAGGTGGAGACTCCTTAAAGGGAGTAGATTATTGTAAGAAGATTACTATTTTAGTATGAGTGGTTCACGGGCAGCTTTTAACTACACTTGATTGCTTCTACATTTTTGTAATAAATACATTTCTCTGCCCGCTCCACAATGAAAATAGGCAACTATGCACCACTATTAACTTTGAAAATTTTAAGTGATAAATCACCACTTTCTTCTCCGGTTTAACAACTTTTTTTTTTTTTTTTTAATAATGTTTTGTTTTGCTCATTCTCTCTCATAAATTTCCATCTGTTTGTCCCTAGAAAAAAAGATTTAGCTATGGAAGAAAAGAAAGATGAGCCGTTGTTTGAGCCATCACTGCAACCAGAGATACTAGGACCTACTTTTGAGAAACTTTAGAAAGATGCAAGCATTGAAATGTGTCATAATTGTCACACTGAAGTCAACTAAAGGAGGACACCTAATTAAAATATATTTCTAAAAATGACAGAGGTAAGAGAAGTGTGGCTCTAAAGGGTGTCTGTTTTATAGTGATGGTAAATTGTCGCCATTTTTTGTAAAGACTGGCAAAATGTCTATCGTATGCATGGTTTCACTGTCGTTGGTAAAACAATTTTGAATATATTCATATTATTAACACAGTAATGAGCCAGTAAATTAGTCTGAAAAAAAATTCATTAACTTTGCCCTCGACCTCTCATATTCAAAAGTTGCTTGAAATTTTTGCCTCAGACCAGCTCTTTTAATTTATGGAATATTGTGCATATCCTTCTTCTTATATTCTTTTTTGTTCTTACTCTACCTTAGATGTCAGAACTAGAGTCAGTTATACATTTTATTTTGACTGATGCTGTTCAATCTCAGTAATTTTTTTATCGAAAATAATAATAGTATGTGAAATCTCAGATGTACACATAAAATCCCTCCGTCTAGGTTTAAAAGCAAAACAAAGATCCCTTTTCACGCCTATAGGAGTATCGAGCAAATGGGAAGAGCACCCATATTTTTAAAGACCAATCGACACTAGGTCAGCATTACGCCGGCCGTCTTTATTTCCCCAAGACAGTCATCCTGGTACCCATTTTAGGCTGGGTCGACCTGCGACGCCCCATACCATGATAAACATTCACGCAGCCAGCAGTAGGTTTCGATCGCTGTGTGATGGAATTACGAGTCGGACACGCAACGCCTAAGACACCCATCCTTCTCACCGATATATATATATATATATATATATATATATATATATATATATATATATATATATATATATATATAATTATAATTATAATTTCTAGACTGAAAGTTTTTGTAGAATAGTTTATATCTGACTGGAGCTCTGTTAGCACAGTTGCAAGATGCTTACCTGTCGGCCTGATATCCAAGGTTCAAATCATGATTGATTGTTTCAAAATAAATCTTTGCTTTATGGTCAGCCAAGCCTAAAATGGTAACAGAAAAGTTCATGTAAAGTAAAGTAAGCCGTCATGATATTTACATTACTCACTGAGTGCGGAATTCTCTATAAAAATATGAGTAGCAAACTATTTTTTTTGTACACAATTATAAAAAAAAAAAAAACTCCTGGCCTTTACTTTCACTTAGTTCTGACCCAGAAAATGTTAAGTGGGTGATTCGACAGTTACAGTAATTTATTAATTTTTTGCTGACAACATGTGTGTGTGTGTGTTTATTTAGCTGCGTGAGTTCAAATCGAGCACCCCTTTTAGCAAATCCGGGAAAGATTTAAAAAAAAAAAAAACCTTACGAAAAAGCATATCCCCTTTTAGTAAACACGTTTACAGTCTCTGCTTTATATTATTAGATAACATATTTTTTGGGGTAAGACCCTAACATTATTTTGATAAGGGAATGTGTTAGCTTTTGTTGTATTTTTGTTTTGACTTATACAATGTCTGTTTAATTTGAACATGTCATTTATTTGCCATTTCTAATATATAAAAGAATAAAATGACAAGTATAGATTGTTAAAAAATAAACTATTGTCGGCACCGATTGTTAAATGCTTTTATTTATAATTTGACTACGCATTTTTCGCATGTTATGCGTCTTGTGGTTATGTATGTTTGAAAATGCACAAATGTGAGACGGAGCAGAAAAGACAGAGATAAAGATAAAGTGGGTGTGAAAAAGATAGCAGAAAAGAATGAAAGTCAGATAGAGTAAAAGAGAGCAGAGTGGATAAAATTCTGGAATGACTGCGGTAAAGAGAATTGTGTGAAAAAGAGCAGATTTGAAAAAATGCAATTAAGAATGCGGAACATGTGTAAGGAGTGAGAGAGCGAGAGAAATAAACGAGAAAATGGCAGGAAAAGGGTGGGAAAGAGAGGGAGTTAAAAAGAAAGCAAAAAAAAAAAAAAAAAAAAAAAAAGAAGAAAAGAGCGATGGGAAGAAAGGCAGCAGGATTGAGAGAGAGAGCAGAAAAGAATGAGCGCAGAGATAATGGGAGCGAGGAACGAGAGATTAGTGTAAGAGAGAGAGAGAGAGAGAGAGAGAGAGAGAGAGAGATAGCAGGAAAAACAAGTCCGACTGAAATAAATAAATGAAAAGAACGAAGGAGGGAGGGGAGTAGGGGTGAAAGAGCGCAGAATAAAAAGAATAAAGAAAAATGGCGGGAGAGAAGGTCGGCTTTAGTGAGAGAGAGTGAGCAAAAGAGAAAAATGCAGGAAAGAGTGCAGGAAGTAAGGGCAGCAGGAGCGAGAGAGAGAGAGAGAGAGAGAGAGAGAGAGCAGAAAAGAAAGCGTACAGAGAGCATTTCAATGCGAGAACTGATGTATAGTATTTATGAGACATAGAACGAGTGCAGGAAATGAAGGAGAGCAGAACTGAAAAATTAGGAAAAAACATAATCCGTGAAAAAAAAAGGCTGCAGTAGTAAGAGGGAGAGAGAGAGAGAGAGAGAGAGAGAGAGAGAGAGAGAGAGAGAGAGCCGAGGAGAAAGAAGACAGAAACAAGTGTGGAAAATAGGGCCAGGAGGAGTAAGAGAGAGCAGTACAGAAAGAGTTCAGGAGAGAATTCAGCACCAAAAAAAAAAAAAAAAAAACAGTAGTGGAGAGAGCGCAGAAGAGAAAGAATGCAAGAACAAGTGCGTCAGTGAAAGCCAGCAGTTGAGACAGCTAAGAGAAAGAATGCAAGAGCGAGTGTGTGAAAGAAAGGCAGCAGTGGAGAAAGTTAAGAGAAAGAATGCAGGAACGACTGTGTGAAAGAAAGGCAGCAGTGGAGAAAGTTAAGAGAAAGAATGCAGGAACGACTGTGTGAAAGAAAGGCAGCAGTGGAGAAAGTTAAGAGAAAGAATGCAGGAACGAGTGCGTCAATGAAAGCCAGAAATTGAGAGAGTTAAGAGAAAGAATGCAGGAACGACTGTGTTAAAGAAAGGCAGCAGTGGAGAAAGTTCGGAGAGAGAATGCAGGAAAGAGTGTGAGAAAAGGAGGTACCAGGAATAAGAGAAGAGTGAGCAAAACAGAAAAAAATGCAGGAAAGAGCGCAAAACAGATAGGCAAGAATGAGAGAGAGAGAGAGAGAGAGAGAGAGAGAGAGAGAGAGAGAGAGAGAGAGAGAGAGAGAATAAATGAATTCATGCAGGAAAAATTGGGGGGTGGGAGGCGGAAAAGGGGGGGGGGCGTGGGAGGAGAGCAAGCTGGAATTAGAGATGGAGCAGAATAGAAAAAAAAATGCTGAGAAGAGTGCGGGGACAAAAAGAGGCAGCAGAAATTACAGAGATAGAAAGTGCAGAATGGAAAGCATGCAGGAAAGAGTGTGGGAATGAGGGCAGCTAGACTAGGATAGAGAGAAAAAGAAGGGAAATAATGCTGGAAAGAGTGCGGGGAAGAGAATTAACAGGAATGAAAGAGAGAGAGAGAGAGAGAGAGAGAGAGACAGAGAGAGAGACAGAGAGAGAGAGCAGAATGGAAAGAATGCAGGAGAGATTGAGGGGAAAAGAGGCTGCAAGACTGAGAGAGATGGACGGCACAAAAGAATAAGTGCAGACATCATGTAATTGCAGAAATACGAGAGCGAGTGTATGAGAGAGAGGTACTGAGAAACAGGAACAGTAACAGTGTAAAGAGAGTAGTGAAAGAGAGTAGAACAGACATATTTCTGGAATGACTGCGGTAAAAAGACGCAGCATAAGTGAGAGAACAGGTTAGAAAGAATGTAAGAGAGAATGCTGAAAAGAGAGATGTCAGGAGTAAGAGATTTATAAATGAAAATTCAGGAGCTTACAAAAGATAGAGGATCAGAGGGGAAAAAGTGGGATTGAAAAAGAGGGAAGAAAAGAAAGTGCAGTGAGTGCAGGAGAGAAGGAGAGCCAGTAGAAGTGAAAGAGAGCAGAATTAAAATAATGAAGACAAATTGCTGGAAAGAAAGAAAGGCAGCAGTAGTGAGAAAGAAAGATCGAGAAAAATTAAACGAATACAGGAAAGAGTGCGGAAAAGAGAGGCTGCAGCAGTAAGAGAGAGAGAGAGAGAGAGAGAGAGAGAGAGAGAGAGAGAGAGAGAGAGAGAGAGAGAGAGCGTGAGTACAGAAAAGAAAGAGTGCAGGGAGCATGTGGATACATGAAAATGAGAAGTAGTTATGTGAGAGATGGACAGGGATGCTTCGAGTAGAGTGGCAAGCTTTACTGGAAAGGTCACGAGTAGTGAGCATACTTTGGATCTTTTCTCCAGGCCATGGCGAAGTGGTGGGTAATAAACAGACATATTGGCTGGATCTGCATCACTGGGTGGTGACTTGATACATGACAAGGCAGATGTGGTCAAGGCCCTATCGGAACAAGCAACGGAGTCAGTAGAGTAAGAAGATTATTATGGCCTGGAGAGAATAGAGCACCTGGGTGTAACCAGAGGGTCTGGCCTGCTGACTACACTCAGAGGAAAGGCAAGACGAATATTTAACCAGATTGTGACATGTACCATCAGTATTGGAAATCTGCACTAGCTGCTGAAAATGAGGACGGAGCATGCATGGAAATGCCTCAAATGCTGTGATGTCAGCTCAACATAAAATTCAGGAAGGCGATTGGCAGCAGGAGTGAGAAAGAGCAGAAGAGACAAAAATCATTACAGAGACACAGAGAGGGACAGAGAGAGAGACAGAGAGCAGGAGTGAGAGAGGGAATGAGTAGCAGAAGAGAAATAATTCAGGAAAAAACGTTAGCAGGAGGGGTATAGCACAGAAGGGAAACAAATTTGGAAAGAGAGAGTGGCAGCAGGGGTGAGAGAGAGAGATGAAGAGACATATTTCAGGAAAGAGATAGAGATGGAAGTACAGAGAGAGCAGAAAGAAAGAATTCAGAAAAGAGAGAGAGGCTGTAAGAGTTAGAGAGAGAGCAGAAGAAACAGAATTCAGGAAAAAGAGGCTGCAAAATGAGAGAGAGAGAGAGAGAGAGAGAGAGAGAGAGAGAGAGAGAGACAGAGAGAGAGAGATGACACAAGACAGAGTGCAGGCATCATGTGAATTCAGAAAAATTAGAGTGAGTGTATGGAAGAGTGAG
The DNA here is from genome assembly GCA_905116865.2 of Candidula unifasciata. Lineage (NCBI taxonomy): Eukaryota > Metazoa > Mollusca > Gastropoda > Stylommatophora > Geomitridae > Candidula > Candidula unifasciata. The sequence continues at coordinate 1,139,334 of CAJHNH020001668.1, forward strand.
AAAACAGGAACGAAAAAAGGGAGTGAAAGCGAAGTAGAAAAGAAAGTGCAAAGAGCAAGCAGGAGTGAAAGAGCAGAATCGAATCTATATGGAAAATAATGCGGGAAGTAAAGGCAGCAGTAGAGAGAGCATTAGAGAAAAAAAAATGCCGTAAAGATTGTGGTAAAGAGAGGCACCAGATATGAGTGCGAGGGAGCAGAAGGGAAAGATTTGCATGAAAGAGTACTGGAAAGAGAGTCAGCAGCAATGAGATTAGAAAAGAAATAATGCAAAAAAAGAGTGTCCTAAAGAAAAGCAGCAGGACTGAGAGAGAGTGTGTGTCTGTGTGTGTGTGTGTGTGTGTGTGTGTGTGTGTGTGAGCGCGCATCATAGAAAGAAAGCAGGAACGATTTCGACAAGAAAAGCAACTCTGGAACATAAGCAGAAGAGATCAGAGAAGAATGAATAAAAGAGTGCGGAGAAGAAAAACAAGCGATGCAGTAGGAGTGAGAGAGAGAGAGAGAGAGAGAGAGAGAGAGAGAGAGAGAGAGCAGGAAAAGAATGGAAGAAAGATTGTCTAGAAAGAGAGCAGAGCTAGAATTAAGGAAAAAGAGGCAGGAGTAAGAAAAAGATAGAGGTAGCAGAAGAGGAAGAATGCAAGAAAAAGAGGCAACAGGAGCGATTTAGCGTAGAAGAGAAAGAATTTAGGAAAGAGAGAGAGAGTTGCAGCAGGGATGAGATAGAGCAGAAGAAAAAATATTTCAGGAAAGAGATAGAGGCAGCAGGACAATGACAGAGAAAGAGATAGTAGAATTGAAAGAATTCAGAAAATTGAGAGAGGCCGAAGGAATTAGGTTGAACTAAAATGTTATAGAGAAATTCTCAGAACACCATGGATCAGGAAGAGGAAATAGATCGACATTCTACACGAGTTAAACATCCAAGAGAAGTGTTTCTAAACTGCATTCTGTTTCGAAAGTTGAAGTATTTTGATCAAATCAAACGTCATGCTGGCTTGGAAAATACGCTGTTGCAGGGTGCAGATTGTAGAAAGGCGGGGCAGGGGTCGATTTCTGCGAAGATGAATACAGGATATTGAAGATGCATTGGCATTGAAAGCACATGGGGCCTGAGAGCTGGCTAGAAAAAGGGATACTCTCAGGCGTGCTGTCAAGAGAGCGACGTTCTGTAAAGGACGTGCTGACTGACGATGATTACCTTAACACATTGCCGTGACGCTGCACAATCAATAATGACATTTCGTTTTAAAACAAAGCACAATTATTCGCAACTTCAATTGTGTCATCAGAACTTCTGTTCTGATAGTAATTTCCGCTAATCTAGGACGTCCCCCCCCCCCCCCTTTTTTTTTTTCCTCTATAGAGTTACACAGTATTAGGTGGGTATACTTTACTTGGACTGCCAGAATAATTAACAATGATTGCCTGGAAATAGCTAATAAAAGTAGAACATTATATACAACAATGAGAAGGAGACATAGAAAGTTCTTTGGTCCTATGATAAGGGGGGGAAAAAGCACTGAAAAATATCGTGACGACTGGAAAGATCACTGGTAAAAGACGCAGAGACAGGTCAAG
>CAJHNH020001668.1:1145910-1165910 GCA_905116865.2 Candidula unifasciata
AGGAGTGAAAGAGGGGTAGACAAGAGTGAAGACTTCATTAGAGAAGAAAAACCAGCAGTGTTAAAAGAGAAGAATATAATAAATATTGGAATGAGTGCCACAAAGATTGCCAGTAGGAGGGTGAGATAGATAGAACAGAAGTGAAAGAATGCAGAAAATAGTAGGGAAACGAAAGACAGCAGGAGAAAGATAATAAAAGATATGTCGGTAAAGAGAAGCAGGAGGACTAGGAGACTGAGCAGAACAGAGAGAACGCCGGAAAGAAAATATAATGCAAGGTGGAAAGGAGAGAGGGGGGAGAGCCGAACAGATAGAGTGCAGAAAATGGAGTCAGAAGGAGTGAAAAAGTGTAGAACTGAAAAAAAAAATTAATAAAATCATCTGGGAAAGAAAGGAAGCAGTAGTGCGAGAGTTGAATAGAGAGAGCAGAGGAGAAAGATAGCAGGAAAGAGTTCGGAAAAGAGAGTTATCAGGAGTAAGAAACAGCAGTATAGAAAGAGTTCAGTAAAGTGTAAGATTGAGAGAGAGAGAGAGAGTAAGAGAACAGGAGCAATAAAGGGAGTGAAAGTGAGGTAGGAAAAGAAAGTTTAGAAAAGAGAACAAGCAGGAGTGAAATAGCAGAATCGAATAAATGAAGAAAAAAATGCGGGAAAGAAAGGCAGCGGTAGAAAAAGAGAGAGTTAGCATAAGAGAAAGAATGCCGTAAAGAATGTGCTAAAGAAATGCATCAGAAAGGAGTGCGAGGGAGCAGAAGAGAAAGAATGTAGGAAAGAGTGTCGTAAAGGTAAACAGCAGGACTGTGCGAGAAAGAGGGAGAGAGAGAGAGAGAGAGAGAGAGAGAGAGAGAGAGAGAGAGAGAGAGAGAGAGAAAGAAAGAGGGAGAGAGAGAGAGCACGCGGTGTAGAAAGAAAACCAAGAACGAACGCGAGAAGTGACGCAGATCGCGAGCCCGAGTAGTAGGGAAATAAAGCCGGACAATGAGCAGGAAAGAGGCAACATAATCGAGAGAGATCAGTGAAGACAGGATAAAATAGTGCAGTAAAGAAAGAAAGCGAGGCAGTAGGAGTGAGGGAGAGAGAGAGAGAGAGAGACCAGGAAAAGAATGGACGAAAGAGAAAGAGAGAGAGAGAAAGAGAGAGAGAGAGACTAGTATGAGTGACAGACAGTAGAAGAAAAAGAATACAGAAGAGGGTGCAACAAGAACAAAACAATGGATTAAATCTGCGGAGATGAGAGGCTTCTTAAATGAGAAAGAGTAGAAGAAAGAGAATTCAGAAAAAAAAAGTTCTGAAAAGAGAGGCATAATGTGTGAATGAGAGCAGAACAAGTATGGAGAAAATAGGAGCAGAAGAAATTAGAGAGTGCAGGAGAGAAAGAATCCAGGAAATAGAGCGAGGCAGCATGTGTGAAAAGGAGCAGAGCAAGAATGGGAGAAAAGAGACATGAGTGAAAGAGAGAGAGAGAGAGAGAGAGAGAGAGAAAGAGAGAGAGAGAGAAAGAGAAAGAATTTAGGAAAGAAAGTGGCAGCATGAGTAAGGAGGGACAGAAGAGAAAGAATTCAGGAAAGAGAGAGAGAGAGAGAGAGAGAGAGAGAGAGAGAGAGAGAGAGAGAGAGAAAGGCAGCAGGAGTGAGAGAGAGTTAATTCAGAAGAGGAAGAATTTAGGAAAGCAAGAGTAGCAGCAGGGGTGAGAGAGAGAGAGAGAGAGAGAGAGAGAGAGAGAGAGAGAGAGAGCATAAGAGAAATATATCAGGAAAGAATGAACGAACAAACCAACGAACAAACTTCATTTTGAAAAGGCTACAAATAGGGCATGCAGGTTTTACATTCGTCCCTTCCAAGCACTCATCTTTCAGACTGCAATTGCATGTTATCAATAATGCATGTTTTGTCTCTATAAAATATACATAATGAAATAGTGCGTACACACATCTTGTAGATACAGTCATCCTTACTCCGAATATTCACGCACACATACACCCTTCTATGTCCATACGTACACAGACACAAGCACACCATACATATACATACGTACACACACTATTACATAGACTTAATTGCATTCATGCTCATACATACACATACAAGTAACCACACCCATGCGTACACATACATACTCAAACACAGACACACACACAAACACACACACAACGTGTGTGTGTATATACAAAAATATATATATATATATATAAATATATATATATAAATATATATATATATATGTTATATATATATATATATATATATATATATATATATATATATATATATATATATATATATTAGTTAGTTAGTTAGTTAGTCTTTCCTCTTGTGTCGAGTGCGGCACATAGGGCAGAGGTCGTGACTCTCCATGCACGGCGGTCCGTTGCAATCCGTTGTAGGTCTTTGGATGTTTGAGTGGCCCATGAGCGAGCCTTCCCTGATGATAGTTCTACGTAGGGTTTTCCCTTGGTCTTCCACGAGATCTTTTCCCCTGTGGGTGTCCAAATGAGGGCTTGGTAAGGAAGTCTTGATTTATCCATTCTAAGGACGTGGCCGACATAGTTCCAGCGGCGTTTTCGTATAAAACTAGACACATACTCTTGGATTCTGGATTCTTTGCCTTATTTGTGTATTGGTTCGAAATCTGACCATTTGAAATTTAGTATTCTTCTAAGGCATTTATTTTCAAAACTGTCTAATTTTGTGTCTAGAGTTTTCGTTGATTTCCAACTCTCGCATCCATAGGTTAGTACTGGAATCACACAAGAATTGAAGATCTTGAGTTTTGTGTGTTTGCTAAGTGTCTTTGATTTCCAGATGTTAGACAGTTTATTGAAGGCACTAGATGCCAGTGCTATTCTAAATGCTATTTCTGGTGCGGTATCTCCTGTAGATGACATCTTGCTCCCTAGATAAGTGAAACTGTTGACTTTTTCAAGGCTGTTGTTGTTCAGCGTGATATCAACTGAACTGTTGGTAAGGTCTAGAATTTTTGTTTTTGCATGTGTGTGTGTAGGTGTGCTTGTCTATGTATGAGTGCATGTGTGGATATGTGTGTGTGTGTTTATGTGTGTATATTGTATATATGTGTATACACACACACACACGAACACGCACTCTTACATACACGAACACCTATATATACGCATAAGCATCTTATCTTAAACAGTCGCAAACACCCATACATCCTTGATGACCCTTATACAAAAACTTAATCTACACAATCATCCATACATACAAAACATCCACACAAACACAAGCATTTAATTATACAAAGATACCCAGATAGTCACAGCAAACCCAACACACTCATGCAACCTAAAACATGCACCCCTTCATACACAAAACTTATTCATACTCAGTCAAAAAAAAAAACACAATTACATACACTAATATTCATAAACATACACTAAGACCATGCATGGACATTCAACTAATCATACAATGTCACCCATGCACACACAATCACCCATGCAGACGCAATCATCTATATATACACAATCACCCATACACACATTTCAACAATGCAAACACAATCACTTCTGCGTTCACACTCACCCATACATACCAACATATACACCATTACCCATCTATACACAATTACCCATGCATACACAATCGAATATTCATACATACCCACACATACATACAACCACTCATAATATCCAAGCATGCACTCACACTCATGCATACACACATTCATAATAACCACGCATACACCAACATCTATTCAGACACAAGGACCAAATCATACATAGGCATTAAGTCATACACGTTCATAAACACCCTTACATACACAAACACCCATATATCCGTAAACGTACTTACAACCTATACATACACAATTACCTATACATCATCAGACACTCTTACATACCCATACATATACAATCAACAACACACACATGCATAATTATAGATGCTCATTCATACACATATACCCAAAAATCTGCACCTACCTAAACATACACAGACACCCATGCATACACACTCTTCCGCATACTCCTCATGCTTAAAACACCTGTACACACACAAGCACACGCACAAGTTCACACCTCTTTTACATTCATCCATATCTGAACACACTCATACAGAGAGAGAGAGGCAGCAGGAGTAAGAGAGAGCAGTGCAGAAAGAGTTCAGAAAAGAGTGCAGCAAATAAAGCCAGTAGGGGGGAGAGAGAGAGAGCAGAAGAAAAAGCATTCAGGAAAGAGTGCTGGAAAGAGTGCGTCAAAGAAAGGCAGCAGTGGAAAGAGTGAAGAGAAAGAATGCAGAAAAGAGTGCGGGAAAGAGAAACAGTAGGAAGGAGAGAGAGAGAGAGAGTGCGCGTGCAATGAAAACAATGTAAGAAAGAGTGGGAGGAAAAGAGGCAGCAGGAATGATAGAGAGCAGAATGGAAAGAAGGGAGAAGAGTGTGCGGGAATGAGAGGCAGCAGGAATAGGAGAAGTAGAGACAATAGAGAGGAAAACATGCGGGAAATAGTTTAAGAAAGAGAGTGAGAGAGTGAGAGAGTGAGAGAGAGAGAGAGACGACGCAAAAAAAAGAGTGCAGAATGCAGAAATATGAGAGCAAGTGTATGAGAGAGAGTGAGAAAACGGAAAAATACAGAGAATAAAAGAGAGGTAGAAGAGAGTGCGGAGAGAGAGAGAGACAGCAGGAGGGAAAGAACAGAATTGAATGAATGAAGAAAATATTGCTGGAAGAAAAGGCAGCAGTAAAGAGAGAGAGAGAGAGAGAGAGAGAGAGAGAGAGAGAGAGAGAGAGAGAGAGAAAGAAACATGAGTGTAGCAAAGAAAGAAGACAGGAACGAGAGCGAAAAAAGAAAGCTCGAGAGCGCGAGCAGAAGAAAAAATATAACGGGAAAATGTGGGAAAGATTAAAGATATCAGAGAAGAATGGATAAAAGAGTGCAGACAAGAGAAACGCGAGACAGTAAGCGTGAGAGAGAGCAGGAAATGAATGGAAGAAAGAGAGATTAGCGTGAGTGACAGACAGAAGAAGAAAAAGAATGCAGAAAAGGACTGGATAAAGAAAAAAATAATGGAGGATAACCTCGGAGATGAGAGTCAACATGAGGGAAAAGAGTAGGAAAAAAAGATTTCAGGAAAAAGTGCGGGAAAGTGTGAAAGAGAGCAGATCAAGAATAGAGGAAATAGAAGCAGAAGAAGTGAGAAGAAGAAAAAGATGGAATTCATGGAGTGGGAGGAGAGAGGGAGGGAAGATCAGGGAAGGGGAGTGGAGAGAGGCGAGAGAGGTTGTGAGAGAGGACGGAGAGAGTGAGTGGGAGTGGGGAGAGAGGAGGAGGTGGAGAGAGAGAGGAGAGAGAGAGGAGTGAGAGGAGAGAGAGGAGCAGAAGGATGAGGAGGGAAAAAAGGAGGAATCAGGAAAGAGAGCGGCAACGGGAGTGAGAAAGAGCAGAAGATAAAATTAATTCAGTAAAGAAAGAGAGAGAGAGAGAGAGAGAGAGAGGAGAGAGAGAGAGGCGGAAGGAGTGAGAGAATGATAGAGAGCAGAAAAGGAAGAAAGCAGGAAAGAGAAGTAGCACGAGTGAGAGAGGTAGAGAGTAAAAGATAACACAGAGAGGGTGAAGGAGACAGAGGAAGCAGGAGAGGGGCTAGTTAATGTGTGGTCACACGAAAAAGGTTATTTATATAGGCTATAGGAAATATTATTATTATATTCAAAATAATTTATTTTATAGGACGTGTGCACTTCCCACCCTGAATATAATGAAGCCAGTGGCTTATGATGATTATAAGTTATTTTCCTTTTTGAAAACATAAAGTAATACCAGGATGTAGCTGACTGTAACACTATACCTCATTATGCTCTGCAATAAGATTAGGTCAAACTAACTTGACATTTATATCTGAGTATTTCAGAACAATCGAAATCAATGGCGTATATGGTGTATAGGAAAAAAAAAATATGCATATTTTAAACATGCCTTGACAAAAGGTAAGTTGGTACAAGTTGAATAGTTTTCTGAGAATTATACTGTAGCGCTAATACAATTTTTGCGGAGAGTTTATAGAACATCTTTTGAAGTTGGTTGGGTATTAACAGTGAACTCTCATTTAAATCAGTCCCAAACCCTCAGGTTTGCTTGTTATTTCAAACCAGTTTGTCTGCAACCAGAAAGTCCTTTGTCGAAATGCAGATTTTTAATTGCTTGAGGGGAACCTCGTGTAAGGAACTCGGTAACCACGAGCCATCGCTTTTTATTTACAACCAGAACCCGAAAGACCCGGGGAATGCAGATAAACATAAGTGGGTCACCGTTTCGGCTAAGTAGACATGGGAGAACAACGTTGGGCTAACATAAAAGAAGTAGGGCCTGTTGGGCTAAGCATCGGAGACACGGGGGCTAATTAGACCGTGGACGCATCGTAGTCCTAGCCCTGGTGCGCGGGGGGGGGAGGGGGGGAGGGGGGGACGTTAGGCTAAGTAGACCTGGGGGGCATCGTTACGCTTAGTAGACTTGGGGGGGGGGGGTGCATCGTTAGGCTAAGTAGTCCTGGGGGGGGGGGCAAAAGTTAGGCTAAGTAGATCTGCGGGGTCACGTTAGGCTAAGTAGACTTGGGGGGGGGGGCACGATAGGCTAAGTAAGTAGTCCTGGGGGTCACGTAAGACTAAGTAGACCTGGGAGTTACAGTCAAATCTAAAAAAAAAAAAAAAGGAATTTACCATGTTGCGACTCGAACCTAAGACCTTTATTCTAGAGGCGAGTTTTTAGCCACCAGTGTACCGTCTCTCAGTTGCAGCATTGATTTATTATTTTTTTTTTCCCCTAACAAAGCAGTTGCTATATATACCTAACTGGGAGCCGATGTGCTGTAGCGCCTGTAGATCGGGAACTCGTGGGTTCAAATCCGTATTGTGCTTATCTTTTTTTTTTTAAATGAACTTGGCTACCAGTCGACCAGGCTCAACTTTTTAAAGGTATTTTCCTGGGAAGTAAAGGCGGAAGGTTTGATGTTGACCACATCACCCATCAAACGCCGACTGGTCTATGAATCGCAGGTCATCACTTTTTGCAAAATACACCTGAAGATGCAAAAAGGCAAATAAATCTAGGTAAATTAGGCTCAAAGACAACCTACTCCCTTCCCACACCTACACCTTAAACCTGGTAGTACAAATAGTAAGGAAAGTTTCGTCGGCGTCTCTGATTTAGGCTTTGCGAACGGGCTTTGTAATCTCAGGATGCCGGGCTCAATCACAGCTGCATGCGATTTGGCAGCAAACGTTGTTTAAAAAACATTGCAAAGAACTGAAGACCAACAGTTTAAGGTTTGAACAACGGATTAACATCATTGCACACGGGTAGTAACCCATAAGTGCTCCGTTCTTCTTCTAACTCAAGTCTGAGTCTAAGGAAGCTCAGCACAGTGCACGGGCGAAGATACTAAAATATTTTTGGGTAGATTTTTACCTCAATATTTTGCCCGAGCAGCGTCATTATGCTACTCTTGTCAATTTCCAACTGCCAAATGATTGTTTACGTGCGCAACAATATACACGGGCGTCCGATCTCACTACCCAGAGACCAGGGGAAATTACTAAGTGTCCAAGTCCACGTGAAAAGATCCCAGCCTTCACCGGGGCTTGAACCCGGGACCTCTAGCACTCGAGGCAGACATCATACCTTGAGACTACGCAGTCCCCCTCTGACGACTAACAGTAGCTAGACAGCAACATCATAGATGTCATGTCTAACCAGAAATGCAACGATTTTCTTGTTGAATTTTAAATTCCCACTTCTGAATGGAAACAATCCTTTGAAGACAAAATGTGATTGCCTGCAGTCATTTACATAATAGAGAGGCTGTCCTCTGTTTTACCTTCCCGTAGGCCGTCTGGCAGATTTACTGCTTTACACTGGCTCAGACTGGGTTTTCTGGTGGACTAGGCGGGAATTAGAAGTCTACTCAGTTGTGTGTTTATTTTCTTTCCAAAATTCCAAACTGACATTTGCATTGCCGTCCAAACTTTGTGAAGTCACACCTTTGTGTGCTGGCCGCTGTGCAAAGGTGTGTCGCGTGAACGTAATTTATGTATGTGTCAATGTGTCCGTCTCTTCTATAATGGGTTCGTTTTACTGATAGTTTGCTCGTAGACTGAATTACTGTGTCACAGAATTCAGTTTATCTAGCATAGATTGTATCAAGATGGAAATTTTGGAAATCTCTGCACAAACTGGGCTTCTGTTTTCTTGTAATTACATGTATCCACCACCTTGTCACTTTTCGTTTATGTTCTGTGCGGCGTCCGTGGCTAAGGCGTTGCGAGTCCGACTCGTAAGCCAGCATACCGCGATCGAAACATGCGTGAGCTGCGTGGATTTTTATCGTGGTATGGGACGTCGCAGGTCGACCCAGCCTAAAATGGGTATCAGGATGGGCTGTCCTGAGAAAGTAAAGACAGCCGGCGTAATGCTGACCACATTACCCACAGAGTGCTGATGGTCTGTAAAAATATGGGACGCCCTGCCCATATGCCCGATGCGCCGAAAGGCGTGAAAAGGGGACTTTACTTTTTTACTTTTACTGTTACATTGTGAAGCTCGATTGTCTTCGTTTGTGTTTTGTTACATTGTGAAGCTCCCTGGTCTACTTTTCGTTAGTTTTGTTACATTGTAAAGGTCGCTGGTCGACTTTCGTTGTTTTGTTACATTGTGAAGCTCGCTGGTCTACTTTTCGTTTCTGTTTTGTTACATTGTGAAGCTCGCTGGTATACTTTTCGTTAGTGCTTTGTTACATTGTGAAGCTCGCTGGTCTATTTTTCATTTGGTTTTATATGTTTTCACAACCTTGTCCGGAGTATATCGTGGTTACAGTTTAATTACGGGTTTCTGTTTTTACATAAATATTGACTTTGACACACGATTTCTCACAGTTTTAAAATTCATCAGATGTTTACGAGATGAAGCTGGGGCAGATTTAGATTTAGTTATAAATTAAGTTACAGCTTAGAGCCTCAAAATGTGCAGGGGCGTCAACAAATTCTCATTTTTTTTAACAATTGAAAATTTTCTTTTTATAGAGCCTTTAGAAGGATTAAATAATTTATGTGATTTTGCAGACACATTACTGCTCTTTCTTCTTCTTTTTATCACAAATTAAACGATAATATATTTCATTCTTATATTTAAAAGGCATCTATATTTTTTTTAATGTTTCGGATTATTTAGTGTTACTTGAAACACTACGCTCGCTGCGGATCAGAAGAGGGTGTGTTCACTCCCTGGCGGAGCCGAACTTTGTCTTAAAAAATGACCTTGGCTCCCAGGTCGACCCAGCCTTCAGTGGGTACCGGCTGCAGTCCCGGAAAGTGAAGGCGGCCGGCGAGATGCTGACAACATCACCCATCTTGTGTTGATTGGTCTATAAAATATAGGTCTAGCCTTACATGCCCTATACGCCTAAAGGCGTGGTAAAGGGTCCTTTACTTTTTAATTTATTTTTTAACACTAGGGTCTTAGGGCTTAACCAGCTTAGGGCCTAATCAAGCCTAATCAGCGACTGGAGAGTTGACAACAAGTAGCGGCTAGCTGCATGCGATGATAGCAAATGATAGGCTGCCTTTCGCTTGAATTGTTTGAGAGTTAGAGCGTCTTTGTCGGGATAAAGGGTCGACGTAGAATGAAAAAGAAGAAGACAAAAATAACAATTTATGGTTCTCTGTTTAACGCACTTCACCAGAGGATCGTATATGTTTGTGTCGACAATCTCTCAGTGATGTACACACACATACACTCACACACACAAGCGCGCACACACTCACACGGACAAACACATTCACACACACAAACACTTATACACGCACACACACACTAATAAATTATCAGCCAGATTGAAAGTGTGTGGAAAGTTTCTGAAAACAATATTTACTGACAATTGCAGTTGTCCTACAAATGTTTTAACATATTACCTAAAAACCCTTCCAATCTATCTTGATTAGTCTAAATTTAAACATGTTTCCATTCTATCTTTGTGATTACTGTCTTTTGATGTATCTTATGCATGTCCGTATGATCAGTGTCTTATTATACTGATCCCGGTCTTGTTTCATGATATATAATCTACCGTAACTCCGTATCTTTCAGAATAAAAGTCACTTTTTCTATTGATCTGTATTGTGCCTTTTTTTTGTTGTTGAGTGAGAGCTAAAAAAAAAAATGGAACAAAACATGAAACATTTTAATACCTCAACATGTCAAAAGGTATTCGTTAATATTTCAACGTAAGACAGATAAAGACAGATATTATAACAAGGAAAAAAAAAACAAAGTGAACAATTTTCATGAGCTCATGGACACTAGAGAAAAACAAGAAAACAATGAAGGGGGCCAGATGGGAGGTTGTGGGGAGGGGGGTGTTATCATATTGCTTTACATTCCCTTATTATCTGATCCCCTCATTAAATCGCTCAACTTGATGCAATTTTGGACACTAATTTTGTTTACTAACTAATCCTCATTGTCCTCTTGCATTTTTTTTTTCGTCTTTAAAAAAAAAAAATTAGATACACACAAAACCAATGACCTGGGCCTAAAATATGTGCTGGAAACGCTTAGACCCCCGAGGTAGACCTAGGCTAAAATAGGTGCACGAACTGTCTGGATCCGGATATGGACACAACCTAAAATAGGCGCAAGGAGTGTCTAGATCCCTAGGTAGGCCTGTTCTAAAATAAGTGCCACAACTTCTCCCCCCCCCCCCACCCCCCCCCCTTTGTGTAAATCCAGCCTCAAATAGGTGCAGGAAGTGTCTGTATCCGAGGGTGGACCCGGCGTAAAATAATTGTCTGGACTCCGGGTAGACCTAGGCTAAAATAGTTGTACGAAGTGTCTGGACTCCCGGTAGATCTAGGCTAAAATAGGTGCAGGAAGTGTCTGGACTCCGGGTAGACCCAGGCTGAAATACGTACAGGAAGTGTCTGGACTCCGGGTAGTCCCAGCCTAAAATAGGTGCAGGAAATGTCCAGAACTCGGGTAGATCCAGCCTAAAATAAGTGCAAAAAGTTTATGGATCAATTTGCAGACACAGCCTCAAATGGGTGCAGAAAGGATCTAGACCCTGGGTAGACACAGCCTAAAACAGGTACATGACGTAAATGGACCCTGGGTAGACCCAGCCTAAAATAGATGCAGGAAGTGTCTTGACCCCGGGTTGACCCGGCCTAAAATAGGCGCAGGAAGTATCTAGACCTCGGGAAGATCCAGCCTAAAATAAGTGCAGGAATGTCTGGATACCTTTGTAGACCCAGCCTAATGTGGGTGAAAGAAATGACTGGACCGTGGGTAGACGTAGCCTAGACTATAAGATGGATATGTCTGGACCACATGTAGACCAAACGTAAACTAGGTACAGGAAATATCAGTACCCCGGGTAGAACCAGCCTAAAATGAGTTCAGGAATTATCTGAACCCTTTTTAAGGTTGTTGCGTATCCTTTACAGGACGTTGCAGAACCAACCCTAACAGCCCCTGGCTGTTGTGTGGTTTCTCTAGGCAAATTTACGTCCAGTAGTTTGCCATTGCTTACTGGGCGGTCGGCTTTCTTGATACCACTGTCGAAACCAACGCAAGGCGCATTGCCCGCAGCTGGGATCGAACCCGGCATCCCGGCATTACGAAGCGAAGTGTTCGCATCGACTTAGCCACAGAGCCGACATCTGAACCCTAAATAGATGAAATAAGTATTCTGGGAACTAAACACAATAAGTGTATTTATTGCCACATTCTTTTCCTGTTAGACTATAAAAAACCCGGGACTAACATCATAAACACGACACATGTCATAGAAACTGGTCCTTTAGTTTATGAGATAGTTCCATCAAGAATTATCAAACAAATTCAAATACTTCAGACCGATAGATTGACTGAGTATGCCCGACTAACGGATGTGGAGATAACGATGTCGCGATTCATTGAAAGAAGGGTGGGGAGGGGAAGGGTGGGTCTTAATGGACCATCTTAGCCAGTTACTGAAATTCTCATGAAAAGTATGTTTGTACATTTGTATTATATATATATATATATATATATATATATATATATATATATATATATATATATATATACATATATATATATATATATTATACATATATATATATATGTATATATATATATATATATATATATATATATATATATATATATGTGTGTGTGTGTGTGTGTGTGTGTGTGTGTGTACACACATTCTTTTTCATATTACACTTTTTACCATTCAGCACGATATTATTATTTTTTTTTACTACTTTTACCATTATTAAGCACGAATCATACATTTATCAAACAGCTGAACACTTAAACTTATGACATGAATGGGACTGGCGCAGCCATAACATGTTGTGTATAGCGATCTACTGAATACACTGTTGACATTCTAGTGAGGGCTCAGGCTGACTGACTTTCTACCCCATTAGGACATCACATTGAGCTATAAACACCCTGTGAAATAAAGTTCCACCATTCGGATAAGGATCACCTGTGGAAGAGATCCCAGAAATCCCCTTCAACCTTCAGATTTTATTAGGACCTGCGGCAACAACCAGGGTGGATTTCAAAATAACGACAAATTAATCCCACATGGGGACGGATTAATGAGCGTATTATGTGAGCATTCCAAGAAATGTCTTTTGATTATTACAATACAAAAATTAGACAAAATGTCTCATATCTTAACCTCTAAAATGACATAGGCTTGCTTTGTCAGGCTTCATTTCCAACACGTAATACTGTTAGCGACATAGATTTGCTGTTTTCACTCAGATAAATAAAAGTTTAACTATTTATAATAGTGAATGTGGGTAGAAGAGGGCGAGTGAAAGACAAAGAGTTAAATGCCTAAATAGCTAAGCCTTATGTCACAATAAAGACAGGTATGATTCTGAACTGGCGATCGTGTAAAATGGTGTTTCATGAATACGTAAGTTATCGGCATAACATAAAATAATAAATAACTGTAAGATAATTAATGTGACGTGTTCTGTGTGAAACCCAGTGTTAGACAGACACAACGAAGTGTTACTGTTATGTCAAATCCGGAACAGATTATTAAACCAGGCATTGACCCCATTTGCATATTAAATTGTTCTGCGTGTTCGTTCATCTTAAATAACTTTTCCACCACCACCACTGGACAACATTTTAAAGACCCCAGCATTGGTAGGGAGATTCGAGCCAACTGATAATTAACTATTTAAAAAACAAAGATTTCTTTCACGTATATGGAAACAGTTTTAACAAAAGGCTGTAAATCCAAGTCAATAATTGAACAAGCCACACACAATAGTCCTCAGGCGTTAAAGATTTGGTTTTAGGGAAAATGCTTGAGACAGCTTATCAGAAACAACGAAAAGAGACAATGTTCCGTGTGTTTCTTCTGAGAAGAGAAAAGTTGCGATATGACCCAGCTGGAAATACTTATGGTGGGGGAAGGACAAGGTCTCTCTTTCTCTCTCTCTCTCTCTCTCTCTCTCTCCCTCTTTCTCTCTCTCTCTCTCTCTCTCTCTCTCTCTCTCTCTCAACCCTTTCTCTCTCTATCTCTATCTCTATCTCAAATATACACACAAAACCAAAAACAGCGTGTGTTTATTTTCTTTTAATATCCAACCATGAGTCGAAACGGTTCGGTAGACGAGACGCAAACAGAATCCGCACAATTTTAGTCGCAGAGAAGCTTGATACATGGAAACACAGACTAGTTGCCATAGACAACCTAAATCCGACTCGGATATTTTAGTGAACACACAGAGAGACAGACATAAATACAGCCAGATAGAGCGAACGAAAGTGTATTGTGGTGTGAGAAAGAGTGAAAGAGAGAGATCGACTGAGAGATAGACGGCGGCTGAGAAAGAGCTAGAGTAAAAGTGCCAAGAAACGAAAACGAGCGAGAGACAGCGAAAGAGATAAAGAGAAAAAGAGACAGAGCGAAGGAGAGAGAAAGAAATATAGGCAGCGGTACAGAGAGTGTGAAGGACAGAGTGAGTGAATGAAAGAGAGAGAGAGAGAGAGAGAGAGAGAGAGAGAGAGAGAGAACGACGGAGAGAGCCAACAAAAGGGTTAGCGAGATTGTGTGTGTGAGAGTGACAAGTAATTATGAGTATTCTTTCAAGTATTTTGAAAAGAATATTTTGGTCATATCAAGCGCCAAGACGGATTGAAAAAAAAATTATAACAGAAAGCATGGTACCAGAAAGGAGGGGCAGAGGCCGAGCGACACGAAGATTGTAACATGATATAAGTGACTCATTGAGTATGAAAGTGCATGAGGAGGGAGAAGTGGCGAGACAGTTTCTTTCAGGCAGACTGTGATGAGAGCGACGTTCTGCAGAGGACCTGCTACCTGATGATGATGATTCTAAAATCATGTTTAAGCCTGTAAGTTTAACCTTGCCTGCAGGGAAGGGGAAGGGAGGGGTGTGGGGGATGCGGTGTGCAAGCCACTAAAACGCACAAAACGAACATAGACACACACAAAATATAGCATGTACAAACACACTCATACACCGACTAATGTTTTTGCTGACACGTTACAGCATCTAAAAATTCAGGTGGCAAGTCTGTCCCGACACCGACCATTCAATTCCCAAAAAGGCGTGTCTGTACCGAATTAAACGCCATGTTGAGCTGACGTGGAGAGAAATATATTCTGGATAATTTTATGGTTGGCGTATGTGGCTTGGGAGTTGCCAGCGCACTTTCTAATTCCGTGGTGCCAGGTTCCATCCCAGCCGTGTGCGATTTTGTTTCAGACAACACACTGCATTGGATTGGAGAATGAAATTCAGACCCGACCCATTAGGAAGCAATAGCCAACTGTTTCCCGTAAAATTACCCAGTGAAACTACATGGAGCCAAACACTGCAAGCATGGTTCTGCAACGCCCTGTAAAGTATCAGCATCTTCATGCTGGCGTAGGTGTTCGTGCATCTCCACAGATATCGGTCCTTTGTTGTCCGTATAAATTCCACTGAGGATATTACTTCATGCCCCTGTCTTAAGCCACTCACCATCATTTCTCTTGGCCTGTCACTGCGTCTTTTACCAGTGATCTTTCTAGTCGTCACGATATTTTTCAGTGCTTTTTTTTTTTTCTTATTACAGGACCAAAGAACTTTCTATGTCTCCTTCTCATCGTTGTATATATTGTTATACTTTCATTAGCTATTTCCAGGCAATCATTGTTAGTTATTCTGGCAGTCCAAGTAAAGTATACCCACCTAATTCTGTGTAACTCTATAGAGGGGGGAAACGTCCTAGATTAGCGGAAATTACTATCAAAACAGAAGTTCTGATGACACAAATGTGAAGTTGCGAATAATTGTGCTTTGTTTTAAAACGAAATCTCGTTAGGTATTGATTGTGCAGCGTCACGGCAATGTGTTGAGGACAGAACGTCGCTCTCTTGACGGCACGCATGAGAGTATCCCTTTTACTAGCTAGCTCTCAGGCCCCATGTGCTTTCAATGCCAATGTATCTTCAATGTCCTGTATTCATCTTCGCAGAGATTGACCCCTGTCCCGCCTTTCCACAAACTGCACCTGCAACACCGTATTTTCCAAGCCAGTATTTCGTTTGATTTGAATAAAATGCTTCAACTTTCGAAACAGGATGCAGTTTAGAAGCAGTTTTCTTGGATGTTTGACTCGTGTAGAATGTGGATGTTTTCCTCTTACTGGTCCATGGTATTCAGAGAATTTCTCTATAACATTTTAATTCAAACTAGTTCCTACAACCTCTCTCTCTATTTTCTTAATTCTTTCTCTTCTACTCTCTCTCTCTCTCTATCTCTCTCTCTCGGTCCTGCTGTCTCTCTCTTTCCTGCATTCTTCTTCTTCTGCCATCTCTCTATCTTTCTCTCACTCCTGCCTCTCTCTTTCCTCTATTCTAGCTATGCTCTCTTTCACACATGCAGCCTCCTTTTCGTTCCTGAATTTTAACTCATCTACTGTCTATCACTCAAGCTAGCCTCTCTTTCTTCCATTCTTTCCCTGCTCTCTCTCGCTCCTACTGCATCGCATTTTTCTTCTCGCACTCTTTTATTCATTCTTCTCTGATCTCTTTCATCATGCTGCCTCTTTCGCGCATTTTCCCGGTATATTTTCTCTTCTGCTGGCGTTCCCGACCTGCGACTCTTGTCGAGCTTGTTCCTGCTTTCTTTCTAAGCTGCGCTCTCTCTCTCTCTCTCTCTCTCTCTCTCTCTCTCTCTTTCTGCTGCTTCTCTTTACGGCACTCTTTTTTGCATTATTTCTTTCTACTCTTATTGCTACTGACTATCTTTCCCGTACTCTTTCCTGCAATTCTTTCTCTTCTGCTCTCTCGCACTCCTATCTCGTGCCTCTCTTTACCACTTTATTTACGGCATTCTTTCACTTCTGCTAGCTCTCTACTGCTGTCTTTATTTCCTGCATTATTTTCTTTATGGATTCGATTCTACTCTTTCACTCCTGCTTGCTCTTTGCACTTTTTCTACCTTGCTTTCACTCCCTGTGTTTTGTTCCTGTTGTCTCACTCTTCCATACGCTCGCTCATATTTTTATGAATTCACGTGATGCCTGCACTCTGTCTTGTGTCATCTCTCTCTCTCTCTCTCTCTCTCTCTCTCACTCTCTCTCTCTCTCTCTCTTTCTCTCATTTTGCAGCCTTTCTTTCCTGAATTATGTCTCTTCTGCTCTCTCTAACTCCTACATCCCCTCTCTCTCTTTTCTGAATTCTTTCTTTCTTTTCTCTCTGTCCTTCCACCTCTATCTCTGTTCTTAAATATTTATTTTCTGCTCTCTCTCACCCCTGCTGCCGTCTTTTTTCCCCTAATTTTCCCCCTTCTGTGCTATACCACTCCTGATGGTGTTCTTTCCTGAAGATCTTCCTCTTCTGCTATCTCATTCCAACTCTCTCACTCCTGCTCTCTCTCTCTCTCTCTCTCTCTCTCTCTCTCTCTCTCTCTCTTTCTCTCTTTGTAATGATTATTGTCTCTTCTGCTCTTGCTCACTCCTGCTGCCACTCTCATTCCTAAATTTGTTCTGTTGAGTTGAGTCAAGAATTGACATCACAGCATTTGAGGCATTCCTATGCATGTTCCGTCCTCATCTTCAGCAGCTATCGCAGATTTCCAGTACTGATGGTACCAGTCACAATCTAGTTAAATATCCGTCTTGCCTTTCCTCTGAGTGTAGTCAGCCGGCCAGACCCTCTCGTTACACCCAGGTGCTTCATTCTCTCCAGGCCATAATAATCTCCTTACTCTACTGATTCTGTTGCTTGTTCCCAAAGGGCCTTGACCACATCTGACTCGTCATGTATCAATTCACCACCCAATGATGCAGATCCAGCCAATATGTCTGTTCATTACCTGCTACGCTGGCATAGCCTGGAGAAAGGATCCAAAGTCACTACTCGTGAAATTTCCAGTGAAGCGTGCCACTCTACTCTACTGTCTTCACCTTTCTCAGCATGCTTTCAGAGACTGTTACAATTAGGACATGTGTATGCATCTTGTTCTCTAGCCACCGAAGAGTTGTAGTTACCTCCTCCACCTCCATTCTCATACTAGATGTTGTCGTGTCATATGCTAGGCTGTCTTGCACTAAATATTGTCCATGGGCTTTTGCTACGAACCCCCAGGCAATTCTCTTTCCTCTCAGCACCCGATCATTTGTATAGATAATCAGATCACCTGGGCGTGAATTGTCGTGAATCAACTGTTGGAATTCAGCCTCTGTAGCACCCGCTGGCCAATCTCTGCAAACCGGACCAATATTACTATAGCACTACACAGGACAGACTTTTCCGCTGATACTCTCACCCACTCCCCTTCTCGGCCAATGTTCATCAGCATGCATACTTATTTTATTGTGTCTTCTGCTTGTGCCATCCACGATTTCCCCCTTTTCAGCCTCTGACCCTTGAGCTTTATACAGAGGTTGTTTCCCGTCTGCAGCCACTCGAAGGTATTACTTAGCCTGCAGCATCTTTAGCAAGAGTCGGCAATGCAAGGATGTATCGCATGCACACAATCGGGGTGTCTCTTGTACCATCTAGGATCACCCACATAGCTTCACTCTGTATGCGCTTCAGTTTCTCTTACTGACATTTTGAGACAGTGAGTAACTCCGATCCATAATCAATCACTGAAATGATTAAGTGCTAGTAAAGTATGAACAGCATTCTCTGCTTTATGTCCATAGCTGCCATAATCTTTAGTGCATTTACACTTTTTTGAGCCCGTGTCACAACTCCTTCTATGTGATCCTTGAAAGACAAACTTATGTCAAAAGGTGATTCCCAGGTACCGCAGTCTGCCGTCTTTTGTGATGTCCCTGCAATTTTTTTTGAGTCTGGGAACATCAGCTCTAATAATCCTGTTGTCTAAACAACACCACAGGACGGTTGCTTTTTCTGGATTTATTACAGCACTCATCTCTGTACACCAGTCGATCATATTATCTACTATTCTTTTTCTATTCTGCTCCCTCTCTCACTCATGCTGCGTCTCTCTATTTCCTGATTTTGTTTGTCTTTTCTGCTGCTTCTCTTTGCGACAATCTTTTCTGCATTATTTCTCTTCTACTCTCACTTCTGATGACCCTCTTTCCCGCATTCTTTCATGCAATTCTTTTTTCTTTTAATCATTCGCACTCCTTTCTGGCGTCTCTCTTTACCCAATTCTTTACGACATTCTTTCTCTTGTGCTCTCTATCTACTGCTGCATTTCCTTCCCGCATTATTTTCTTCATTGATTTGATTCTGCTCTTTCACTCCTGCTGGCTCTCTGCACTTTCTTTTCCTCCTCACGTTATCTCCCTTTATTGTTTCTGCTCTCTCTCTCTCTGTCTGTCTCTCTCTCTCTCTCTCTCTCTCTCTCTCTCTCTCACATACACTCGATCTCATTTTCTCTGCATTCACATGTGTGCCGTTTCTTTCTTCCCCCTCTTTCTCTCAGTCTTGCAGCCTCTCTTTCCTGCATTGTTTCCATTATGCTCTCTTACTCTTTCCTATTGCCTCTTTGCCCGTACTCTTACGTGTTTTTTTTTTTTTTTTCATTATTCTCTCTCTTTATCTTTCTCACTCTTTCTCTCTGTTCTGCTGCCTCTGTCTCAGGCTTTTTTTTTTTTTTGCTGCATTCTTTGTCTTCACTTTTTGCATTGCTGCCTTTCTCTGACGCACTCTTTCCTGCATTATTTCTCCTCTGCGTTCTCCCGCCTAGTGCCTCTTTTACCGCACTCCTTCCTGAACTGCTAGCTGCGTTAATGTTTTCTTGTTTACGGGGCGTCGCAGGTCGTCCCCGACTAACATGAGCACCAGGATATATGTCTTGAGGAAGTAAAGACGCCCAGCGTAATGCTGACCGCATTACCCACCTAGTGCCGATTGGTTTGTAAAAATGTGGGTGCTCTTCCCATATGCCTAAAGGCGTAAAATCGGATCTTTACTCTATTTACTTACTCTTTCCTGAACTCTTGCTGTACTGCTCTTCCTTACTCCATGCTGACTCTCTTTTTCGCACACATTCCTGCATTCTTTCTCTTCTGATCTCTTTATCTCCCTCTATTACTACTGCTGCCTTTCTTTTCGTGATTATTTTCTTCAATTTTTTTTCGGTTCTGCTCGCCTTCTCTCCTGCAGGCTCTCTATTTTCTGCGCGCTCTCTCTCTTTCTCTGTTACTCAGTTCCCTCATTCAAATGCTCTCTGCACTCTTTCTTTTTCTGCACCCCCTTCTCTCTCTCCCACCTCTCTCTCTCTCTCTGTCTCTCTCTCTCTCTCAGTTCTGCTGATTCTCTTTGCCGCTCTCTTTAATAAATTTTCTATGTTTTGCTATCTCTTTGCTGCTCTTTCAAATTCTCTCTCTTCTGCCGTCTCTCTCTCTCTTTTCTGTATCACATTCCGTTCTCTTGCCTGTGTTCTCTCTGTTCTGCTCACTCTATTAGTCCTGCTGCTTCTCTTTCCTGCCCTTTTTCATGCATTTGGTCTCTTCTGCTATCTATCGTCTGCTGTCTGTC
>CAJHNH020001668.1:1173410-1188410 GCA_905116865.2 Candidula unifasciata
TATTCCATAAGTTACCAGAGCTGGTCTGCCGCAAACATTTCAAGCAACTTTTGAATATGAGAGGACGAGGGCAAAGCAAATGCATTTTTTTTTCAGACTAATTTACTGGCTCATTACTGTGTGAATAATATGTATATATTCAAAATTGTTCTACCAACAACAGTGAAACCATGCATACGAAAGGCATTTTGTCAGTCTTTACACACAAAAAAGGCCACAGTGTACCATCACTATAAAACAGACATCCTTTAGAGCCACACTTCTCTTACCTCTGTCATTTATAGAATTATATTTTAATTAGGTGTCGTCCTTTAGTTGACATCGGTATGACAATTATGACACACTTCAATGCTTGAATCTTTCTAAAGTTTCTCACAATTCGGTCCTAGTATCTCTGGTTGCAGTGATGACTCAAACAACAACTCATCTCTCTCTTCTTCCATAGCTAAATCATTTTTTCTAGGGACAAACAGATGGACATTTATCAGAGAGAATGAGCAAAACAAAATATTATTTAAAAAAAAATATTTTTTAAACCGTAGAAGAAACTGGTGATTTATCACTTAAAATTTTCAAAGATAATAGTGGTGCATAGTTGCCTATTTTCATTGTGAAGCGGGCAGAGAAATGTATTTATTATAAAAATGTAGAAGCAGTCAAGTTTAGTTAAAAGTTGCCCGTGAACCACTCATATTAAAAACAGTCATCTTCTTACAATAATCTACTCCCTTTAAGGAGTCTCCACCTAGCTACAGTGTTGTAGCGTGTGTCTCTAAAAGACTGTATGAGCTATGGCTATGGTAGCTTAGCTGCAAACAGGGCATCCCAGGCCAGACAGGTAGCATGGTAATGGACAATCAAGGAGACATGCCCTGGTCCGGACATAAAGTCCATAGCATATATTTTATTTTCAATTATTTGGAAGATAGTAATGAGATTTAGTTTCAAAGTGTTCGCACATGAATTGGCTCTGGCGAAGATTTCTGACATGCAAGGAACTGGTACGTGTATGTATTGTATCAAGCAACGCAGAAGAATGTTAACGAGCTCCAACTAGTTGTAGCATGCAAGGAGATTTTCCGCTTTGTGACTTGTTGCTGTTTCTCATCAAATCTATGGTAGTCTGCACTGGGGGTCGACATTTGCCACACTAGTCAAATGGTTGTGTTACAGTATAGGGATGTGTTGAAATGATTTATTTGTCATCTTCCTTGCATTGCCTGGTCATACTAGTTGCGCCCCGTGTGTGTCTCTCCTTTCATTGGCAGGATGAGTTAGGATAGTTCCCATCTCTAGTTCAGTCTATTTCAAGTCCCCGTCTTTCGTGTCATATGTTTCTGCTAAAATAATGTCAAAAGGATGTTTCATTCCTATGATAACTTAGGATATGTTTTCCTTACAAGTAGCTATAATTTGCAAATTCTCTGCATTCGAACCAAACTGATAATACTTATAATGACGTTTAGGTTTGTCTGTTGTTACAAGTGACATCTTAACAACTGAAACTCATGTGTCTCGTGATGACCATTTCTCAATGAAATGAACATGAAAGTACATTTAAATGACGTTATTTTAAGAGCGGATGTAACTTCTAGAATACAGGTCCGGACTAGCATCCAGTTGTGACAAACTACTTTATGATGGTTGGACATGCAAACCCCGGTCACAGGGTAGTTCTCCTTTCGAGTCCAATCTCCCACCTATCAACATTTGCAGACCTGATTCACTTCTTCTCTACCTCCACTGGCGGTTCCCCATCCTCTCACCCATCCTGAATAAACGTTATTTATAATTTATTATGGACACCTATGATAGACAAAGGTTCTCCTTGAAATACAGGGTCTTGTAATTCGAAATCAAGCAATAGATTCTTGCTTCCCTCTTTGGTCAAAGCCAGCTGCATGTTGACTGTCCAGGTGACGTGGTTCACACTACTCAAGGCCACCTGTAGATCACTGGTCAAAGCTAATGTTTTCTGCTCGCCCAGTAACGCATCTTCCCAACTACTGTCCAATCCGTCAAGGTTTACTGCCTTTCTGTCACTAAAAGCGAGTCCAGTTTATTATTATTCAATTCTGACAAGGACATTGTCTCCAAAGTTGACCCGCCTGAAATGGGTAGTTCCTAATGTCCTGGGAAGTAAAGGTGGTCGGCGTGATACTGACAACGACACCCATCGAGTACCAACTAATATTTACAAATATGAGTGTAGCATAGCAAGTCTGAGACACAACGTGTGATGCAGCACTGAGGTAAAAAAGTATCCAGTCTTTCTCCCCTTTTGCACTCCCAAACTTAAATATAATTACCAATGGGAAAACCAAAATGAACTGACCTGAATATGACAACCACAGCATAGACTTGATCAGGTGTATTGTTCTTTGCCTTGTTGACCTCGTCCTTGCCGGACTGCGGTGTACGCTGTGCCAGTAGTTTGGGCGTTTCCGAGTCAGATGGTTTTGGCTGGCTCCCGTCTCCAGAACTTACCTCTTCATAGGGGTTGCTGGGGTCGTTTGTCTGCTCTAAACGAAGAAACAATAATAATGTTGATAATACTAAACACTGATTTTCAGCGTCGAATTTAAAATCAGTGTCTATATATGGATAATCTACTTAGGTTGCTTATTCCTCTGGCACGATAAAGATTTATACGTATGTGTCATTACAATTCGGTTTTTATTTTTCGTCCTTGGTAGTCTGGTAGTCTTAGTTTCAGCTTCATGGCAAACGGGTCACCCAATCTTTGCTCCACTCCTGTGCCAACGAAAAACACACAGAATGTTTATCACAGTCCCTTGTGGAAAGATTGACAGACTGCTATCTCAGCATATCTAGCATACACTCGCATTAAAGCATATGGTAGCCATCCGAAGTGCTAACACAAACAGTCTGAAATTAGAAATGCAGTTCATCATTGATGGTAGCAGAAGTCACTAACAGATCTGCAATTGCCCACGCGATCAATTTTAATCACATACCGGCACCACCAAAATTGCGACGACAGGCATCACGCCATTTTCTGAATCTACAATTCACACCACCAGGTTGGTCACAGTCGAAAGAACATTCCAAATGAAATCCGCAGCTCACAGTGTCATGCCATGCATTCAACTCAGAAGCTGGGCGACAAAACTATATCCAGTCTACAAATGGAACAAAAATGCATCTGTATTTATGAGAGAAAGAAAAAAAAATAGAGAGAGAGAGAGAGAGAGAGACAGAGAGAGAGAGAGAGAGAGAGAGAGAGAGAGAGAGAGACAGACCAAGGTCTCCTTAATAAGCATAAAGGTTACTAGCAAAGAGATTGCCGAAACTGGATGTCTGGGGCCAAAACCTGCAGCTATCGAAGCCTATCTGCAAACTCTACACAGTGTGTCAGAGTCTTTCCAAAATGAATGAAAACAATACATAGACATAAAACTAGTATGTGTTTTACTAATTATTAAAATAAATACTTAACTGTACTGTTGGTGAACCGCAGGCTGGGGAGAAAGGTAAATAATGTCAAACAATTATTGCAAAACAAGAATATCCTTGTTTTAATTGCTGCTCAAGTTTATAGGCTGAGAACTTGAAAACTATTTAACTGTTGTAATTGCTTTCAACAGCAAAAAACAAAAAACAAAAAACAAGTATCTGAAATATATAGAGGGGAAAAAAATATTTTTGTCTGCTTAGAATATTATCCCAATAAGTCTAACTGGATTGTCAACTCTCTCAAATCCTGGTATTGCGCGGTGTCTAATCCACAACCACAAGATATGTGACCAATTGCTAATTTATGTTTGGTCAAACATGGTAAGAAACTTAGATTCACTGGTGGTCTCTTCTTTAGTGTTAGGCTTCATAGAAATTATTGCACTAGTGACTTATCCTAGAAATTAACTGCAGTGGAATCATATGGGGCCTAACGAGTTAACAGCATCCATGTTATCACACTCACTACACACTCGTCTGTGCTCTTTTTTCTTAGCAGATCTAAAAGTGTAGAGACTATAAATAATGATAAACCTACCCTCGTCTGGTCTCCGATTCAAACTGTACAAATCCGAGTTGTCAACTGTAACTTGAAAAGAAATAAGAAGCTAAAGGGTTTTGCTATACTCAAAATTATTATAAGAAAATTTCATGATAAGTAAACTCAGCCGGTGTGATATTTGTACCAAGCGCCTATTTGTCTATAAAAATACGGGTCTAGTAGAGTCAGAAGTTAGACGACCCTAATTAATCACCTAAAGCTTATATGCTACATATTAGCAGAAATAAAACGGTTAATAATTGATAAGAGATTCAAATTATCTAATGTGGTGCTGTACGGTTGACAAGAGATTTTTGTAACTGTAACTGAGATGTAGATGTAAAATACTTTTTATAATGGATAATTGTTAATGTAACACCACTATATATTGTTAGTAAAAGAAAAAAATCATTCATTATGATTTACACTGGACTGGAGATTAACGTCAATGAAGCACCATGGCTGACTGTTGAAAAGAGATTTATGTTAACTTAAGTATTTTGAATACTCATATTAATTATAATATTTATATTAACTGAAATAATTGGATGAAATATTTCACATTGATGACAATTTTGTGACGATTTGACTAACTTGGCAGTTTGGCATTTATACATGCAATTGTTAGCTCAAAATCAATTCATGTATACACCATATGCCTAAACCACGGACAAGATAAATGACTGGCCTAACTGCAAACGAAACGGTGGCTGGAAATGAAGTGAGTAATCTTGTCTGGTGCAGAAATATTTTGTGCTGCTTTCTCATCTTCTTTCACTTTCCTGATCTTCCATGACAGTTTATCAAATGCACAAAATGTTTCTATCTCACTCAACTTGCTAACACAGTGTGAACGACTCGATGAGTCATTCATTTTGCTTACACTGTGAGAGCAACTTAATGAGCACAAAATGTTTCTATCTCACTCAGCTTGTTAACTGTGAGAACAACTCAGTGAGCACAAAATATTTCTATCTCACTCAGCTTGCTAACTGTGAGAACAACTCAGTGAGCACAAAATATTTCTATCTCACTCAGCTTGCTAACTGTGAGAACAACTCAGTGAGCACAAAAATGTTTCTATCTCATTCAGCTTATTAACTGTGAGAACAACTCAGTGAGCACAAAATATTTCTATCTCACTCAGCTTGCTAACTGTGAGAACAACTCAGTGAGCACAAAAATGTTTCTATCTCATTCAGCTTATTAACTGTGAGAACAACTCAGTGAGCACAAAATGTTTCTATCTCATTCAGCTTATTAACTGTGAGAACAACTCAGTGAGCACAAAATGTTTCTATCTCACTCAGCTTGCTTCCACAGTGAGAACAACTTAATGAGCACAAAATCTTTCTATCTCACTCAGTTTGCTGAAACCATGAGAACAACTCAGTGAGCACAAAATCTTTCTATCTCACTCAGTTTGCTGAAACCATGAGAACAACTCAGTGAGCACAAAATGTTTCTTTCTCACTCAGCTTGTTAACACTACGAGGACAACTCAATGAGAACACAATCTTTCGATCTCACCCAGTTTGCCTATACTGTGAGAACAACTCAATGAGCACAAAGTATTTCTATCTCACTAAGTTTGCTAACACTGTGAGAACAACTCAATGAGCACAGAATATTTCTATCTCACTCAGCTTGCTAACTGTGAGAACAACTCAGTGAGCACCAAATGTTTTTATCTCATTCAGCTTGCTAACTGTGAGAACAACTCAGTGAGCACAAAATATTTCTATCTCACTAAGCTTGCTACCACAGTGTGAACAACTTAATGAGCACAAAATCTTTCTATCTCACTCAGTTTGCTAAAACTGTGACAACAACTCAGTGAGCACAAAATGTTTCTTTCTCACTCATATTGCTTACTGTGAGAACAACTCAGTGAGCATATCTTAGTACCCCTGTACATGATATACATTTTTTAAAGCTCATTCTTTTCTTGTGCAATAATACTTTTTAACTAGATTTAATTTAATATACGTTTCTTTTTTTTTAATGTCCATGTTTCTCTTCTCACACATCAACAAATTTTATGTTCGATTTTGTCTGATTAAAAATGAACATGCTTTATTTTTCAGCGAAAAGAAAGATAGATGGAAAGAAAGAAAGAGGGATCTAGATAAGGAGGGAGAGAGAGAGAGAGAGAGAGAGAGAGAGAGAGAGAGAGAAGGAGAGAGAGAGAAAGAGAGAGAGAGAAAGAGAGAGAGAGAGAGAGAAAGAGAGAGAAGAACAGACTAATATCTCCCTAAGATACAAAATAATAAATGTTTTTCTTCTTCTATTTTGCGTTAACCAGCTGTAAACTCTGGCGGAAAGTTTTGGTCGAAAGGTGCAAATATCAAAGCCTATGTAAACCATAATACAGTGTGTAATCTGCCATTCCAGAATGACACGTGAAAACATAGACTTATAACCATTGTGTAGCTTACTAAATAATACAATAAATACATGACTGCTCTGCTGATGAATTACAAGCTGGAGAGAAAGATAAATGATATCAAATAATTATTTAAAAA
Organism: Candidula unifasciata; assembly: GCA_905116865.2. Lineage (NCBI taxonomy): Eukaryota > Metazoa > Mollusca > Gastropoda > Stylommatophora > Geomitridae > Candidula > Candidula unifasciata. The sequence continues at coordinate 1,179,954 of CAJHNH020001668.1, forward strand.
AATAAATATAATAATCGTTTTAATAAATCTTGACATCTGATCATTCACACTATTCCTCACAAAGTGTTAAAAAAAAGAGTTACTGTTGAAAGATTATGTGTGCTTAGGGGCCAGATTTTTCAATCTGTATTGTTTTCATCAAGTTTACAAGTCAGCAGCTTGCGAAAAAAAAAAAAATTTAACTGTTATAAACTCTTTCAAAAAGGCGGTATTTTAAAAGTGAGAGAAAAAAAAATCATTGTATGTTACTGCCAGGAATATTATCCTGTCATATGTAAGTTGTTTATCAACTTTCCCAGTCCCTGGTATTGCGAGCTGTGTAATCCACAACCACAAATTATGTGATCTCCTGCTAATTGATATTTTGCGAGAATATGCTAAAGAAATCAAAATTTACTGGTGGTCCCTTCTATAGCATTAAACCTCACAGAGATTAACTTATTGGTTAATTATCCAATAAATTTTTTGCGGTGAAACCTTCTGGGTCCGAAAAATTAAACAACATTTTTCTAAAGACACCCACCTTCTTCTGGTCTCCAATTCAGATTGTACAAATCTGAGTTGTCAACTGTAACTGGAAAAAAGGATAAAATTTTATTTTATACTCAGAATTAATATCTTGAAATGTCTTGTTAAACAAAGGTAGTTGGTGTGATGTTTACATCAAACGCCGATTCGCCTATAAAAAATTATCGGTCTAGTAAAGTAAAAACTATGAAATGTAAAGAATGCTGTATTATGTACGGTAGCATGCTATCACCTCACAACAAATACAGTAGAGGTTAATCATCATCACCATGGTATACGCTTCGCTCAATTTTATAACAGAAGTTGGACAGTTCTAATTAATCCCAGGCATCTGTTGATAACAACTTAACAACACGTAAACTGGTAAACTTAAGTAATAAAGCCTAAGGTTGAGAGACAACACAATAACTGAAATACAGTACTTTATAATAAATAGGAGATTCACATTACTGAAGTAATAAAGCCTAATGCTAACAGACTACAAATTAAATTAAATACAATACGCGATAAGAGATTCACATTAAGTAATCTGTGCAGTTTCACTGTTAATAAGAGATTTCTGGAAACCGATATGTATAAATGTAATATAACATGATAATTGTAATAAAACACGTATCTGTTATTGAAAAGAAATAAAGGCTAACTGGTGCATTACGGCGAATTATAATTGAAAAAAAAAAAAGTAATATAAGGAATGTAAGAGAAGTTTCAAAAAGATATAATTCCAGCGAACGTTGACTTTCAGTGACTGTTGCATCGATTAAAAGAAATGCACTTGAACATGACCGCCACATATGGCTGATAAATTAAAAACTGTAGTCATAATGGCATCTGAAAATCCGGGGGTTTCTAAGATTTGTGCTCAGAGGATTTTCTCATCTGAATGGTGGCACCTTGTCACCCTGTGTTAATCGCTCGATATTTGGTCGTTTTGGGGGTTGAGGTAGGTAGGTAAATAAGTTGTACTCCATCAGAACATTACACAAGCGATAAACAACCGGTGACACAAAGTGCCACCACTCGGATGAGAATCACCCGTGGAAAGGTCTCGAAAACATTAGGCCATATTTAAGGCCCAGTTTTATTTAGGGCCCCCAGCAAAAGCCAGGGTGGGGCTTCGAAATAACTAAAAAACCGAAATGCTATGGGGTTGAGAGTCAATCACACGAAAAGCATCAGAAAAACATTATAAATATGGCAGTATTAAATAAAACGGCTCTACTGGCAAATCCGGACATAGAATAAAAAGCCTTGGACGACTTAGTCAGAGTTCTCTCCCTTGGCCGCACTCCCAACAGTGATCGGAAAAGCCACAACGAAACAAACGACACACTTACTTACCTATCATCCTACGGTTGCGTGTAGGGCTGCGTACGGTTGCGTGAGGCATCGTGAAGGGATGCGTGGTCATCATATGGTTGCGTGCAGGGTTTGCGTACGGTTGCGTGAGGCATCGTGAATGGTTGTGTAGTCATCATGCGGTTGTTGGGTTAGAGTTAGGGGTAGGGTTAGGGTTAGGGGTAGGGTTAGGGTTAGGGTTAGATGTGAAAATTTTGACGTAGGATTTCGAAATACTGGCCGACAATCTGATGTTTGTGGGAGTGGCGCCACTGAAACTCTGCCAAATATGACGCCAATAGCGTGCGGCTGGTGCCCCCAATCGTTGGCGAATTGTGCGTTTGACCAGCATCCAGAGGCCCTCGATTGTGTGTGTGTGTATGGGACTGTGCGCGATTATAGGGAAATCCGGCGTCAAAATTGTCCAGTCTAACGCTAAACCTAACCCTACCGCTAACCCTAATCCTAATCCTACTCCCTAACCCTAACCCCTACCCCTAACCACGCAAATTTATCGATCATTAAAGCATACAAATCGGCAAAAAGCAACACACAAAACACACCCAAAAAAAAAACACCCAGATTTGTCCTGCAGCGTCAAAAAAAAAACCAGATCTGGGGGAAACAACCAAGCATTGGCATACCTGATGTCGACGTGACTGTCTTCTTTGTTTCGTTGGCTTTTCCGATCACTGTTGAGAGTGCGGCCAAGGGAGAGAACTCTGACTAAGTCGTCCAACCATTTTTTTTTTCTTCGTCCGGATTTGCCAGTAGAGCCGAACCAAGTACACAGGTCTTTACATCAACAATGCGTTTACACTACAACTACAGTGTGTCTAGACTAATTTAAACAAGAAATGTAATATGGGCGAATGGGAATAATTGAAAGATAAATGTTTTTTCTGTACTAATTTGAGTGCATCTTTAATCACATACAAAAGTTCAGAAAATAAATCTGTATAATAAGTGAATTCAGTTAAGCATCGTCCTCTTATTTCAGAATATATGTCACATATCGATGTAGAGCAATTTTTTTTTCAGGGCGTTATTTGATACTTTACAATATTACAGTAACAATTAATTAAAATGAAATAAATAGCTGAATCCTAGAAACTGAAACACAAATTCGAGTAGATTTCAAACTGTTTCACCAAGGTAAACGTAGGGCAACGACCATTTCTTTTTGCCTACAAAGTTCCGGTTTCAATCTGCCAATCGCTGAAGCTTCCGCGTATCGAAGTAATCTACGGTTAGCCGAATAGTAAATAATTCGGAATGCATCATCCCTGTTAATGATGTGCCCGAAATTTATAATATGGCACGCAATTGCTGATGATGGATTATTTCGACCAGTCACCTGATTCGTTGTTTTTGAGGTGTTAGTGTTCTGCATTGCTTTTACCAACCATAGTGGAATATGTTCAGCAACCCGTTGTTCCAGTCGTCGATCAGTTCTGCCCACATATGCAGCGTTACAGGTGCATTTAAATTGGTATATACAGTTGGATCTGACGTACGTCGACACTGGTTCTTTTACTGGTGGTGTAGGAATCCTAGTGGTTTTAAATCTCATAACGGGCATGGCTGCGTAAAAGGTTTGACGGACTGCTGTTTTGAGACGGTCATATTTTTGAGACAGTCATTCATTTTGGTGAAACAGTTTGAAATCTACTCGAATTTGTGTTTCAGTTTCTAGGATTCAGCTATTTGCTTCATTTTAATTAATTGTTACTGTAGTATGCACCTGATGAGATACAGCGAAATATGCAAGGCAATAAATTGTGCAGTCTATTGTTTGTGACTTCTTTGTTCAAATTCACATAGGGGAAACATTACTTTACAATATGTAAAAGCACACGTGTGGATTTGTACTCTAAATGGATCAAACAGTTTAATGTTAGTAAGATTGTATTATTATTGGTAATACAGTTTCTATCAGAATTGCAACCTGAATGAAATCAAAACGTGAAAATGTATACTACATTGTGATCATATACATATAATTACACAATATATATAATTTTTAAATAACAAATATGTACTCTGAGAACTCAGTTAGATATATTCCAATTATAACCCCAAGGATATTTTGGAAAAATTACTATTCAATTTGTAAAATTTATTTTCATTTAACTACCTATTTATATTTGCTCTCCTAATGTTCAAACACGATTTTCTCGAAGCAATGATTTAGCTCTTATGAAACTTTAACCCAGCGCCAACAATTTCAGTGCACAGTAGTTTATTTGTGTATATCGACTATAAAAACAGACGACAACAAACACACACTCAAAGGTACACATTTAAATTTACTTTCTGCATCTCCAGTTGCATCTCCAGATTCAGCAGCATGGTTTACTGTTGATTAGAAATTTGTTGGTAAGATATTGATATTAATTATAGAACCATCACCACATGTGTAAGTAAAAATGCAGTAAAAGAGCTTTTTTTTTCATTCCATGAAGTCTATAGGGTACATGATATTAGGTCTGGGATATATGTCACTTGCACATTTGACAGAGAATACACGTCAACTGAATCTATATACAGCCGAGAAGAGATTCATATCAACTAAAGCATAAGGTTTACTGTTCTTCATCTCTGCTCCTGCCTTGTTGCACCCAATGTAGCATAGACCCTAAATGTAACAATAACATTTCAACATTTGTCATCGGCAACCTCTTGCTCTCTTCTAGCATGTCTGAATGATAGTTTTCTTTGAGGGGCTCAGTCAAGAGGTCATCTTTCAACTAGACTTTGGTTGTTTCTGAATGCTTTATTTCCTTCGTTTAAATCACTCTTTACATATCGTTCGTGCAATTCATATGCTTCTAGCACATTTTACCATTTACCATTTTATGGCTGAAGAATTTTAGTTTATAAGAAACTGCACTGTTTATGAGCCAGCTTCCTGGGCAAGTGATCTATCTGCGGACGACTATACACGGCTGTACTTGTCTCGAGAGCTTATGAGTTAGAACTTTCTTTACAGAAAGATATTTGCAGTATTGTTAAAAAGATCATTGATAATTATTGCATGCTAATAATATTTTAAAAAATACGTGGTAATAGCAACTAAACACATATTAATATGTCTCCTACATCCAAACACATATTAATGATTATTCCTGAGTCTATATTTGCTCCAAATATAATGTAAATGTGTCTGTTTTTCTCTAAAATCGCAACAACAATTGCAAAACCAACAGTGCCAACAGTGATAAACCAAAAGCAACAACAATTACAAGACCAACAGCAAAAACAATGATAAAACCAATAGCAACAACAATTACAAGACCAAAGGCACCAACAATGATAAGACACACAGCAACAACATTGATGCGACCAAAAACAATAATAACAAAAACAGCAGAAACAGTAATGTTGAAACCAACAACGAAAATGATAAGACCCCCTGCAATGTAAATGTTAAGACAACTTTAAACAACAAGGATAAGACCAACAGCCACAATGATAAGAACAACAGTAGCAACAGGAAAAGAAAAGTAGCAACAACAATGAAAAAACCAACAACAGCAATAATAATAAAAAAAAAAAAAATAAGACTAACAGCAGCAATAATGCTAAGACAAAAAACAATAACATTGATAAATTCTTCTTCTTCTTCTTGTTCACCGGCTGTGAATTCCGGCGGTAAGTCGCGGTTGTTCGTCCAAAATGGACTTTTGGCTTTGACCTTGACCTGAGTTTTGCGTGTACATCCGTTTTACTGGCTTATTTGTTTGCAGTACTCGTTCCCCGCCTCTCCGGCAGATGTACTCCGACTTCGGAGTGTGGTGTCCTCTTTGACTTTTAACAGGTGTGGCCCCCGGCATGTCGTCCTTGAGGCAGCTCTATGTAGAGTTTTCAGCCCTCAAGGGAAGGCAGGGGCAGATCATGGGCATTCCCCGCCATCCAAGGAGGCTTCCATAAATGCAGAGCCGACACATGATGCTCTGGTTCTGGGCTCACCCAAGGAATCGTCACGTCCTGCCCATGACTGCTTAACCTCACAACCGTGTATTGAGCTTCCCGCGCTACAAGGCTGCGCTCTCCGGAGATCAGCGGGGAGCAGCCCGCAGGTCTAGGACGTTTGTGGCCACACAAATAGGTACATTCTTTTTCATCTTAGACACCTTTAACGTTGTTTCAGCTATGCCCTTAGCACGACAAAATTGGGAAGCAAAATGCGTCAGGCGTGGCTTCACCTGTTTGGTCCCAACACTCGGGCGAGTTGGACCAGTGGATACGGACATTCGGACTTTTCCCTAATCGGTACGAATTATGATCGTCGGACTCTAAGCTTGCATGTGTGCCGTGGGGTATAACTTTGTCGGACATTATTTCCAAACCAGCATATGAAAAGTTGCTGCCGTGGTGTACCTCAGCGCGGTGACGACGACACTGAGGATTGACAGAGGATGTACGTAGGTAGGATCTTGCTGCGAGAAGTCGCCCACAAGAGATGTTACTCGTCTTGGCTGCGGGTAAATCTCTCGGTCAGGGTTGAGTCTCAGCAGCGAATTTTAACCAAGAGTTGTCATTTGATGGTACATTTAGCAAGCAATATTTGAGTTTTGTTAGACTTTTCATCCATGCGTTTGTGGGCGGGCTGGTGAGAGCCAGAAAGGACACTACACCTCTGGGGGCCGCCAGCTCCGAGATCCCCTGCCAACTCTGTTAATGCTCATTTGAGACATTATCCGTGGCGCACGACGGGGACGTGCAACAGGAGTCTTGCATGAGGTTCCGTAAAACCAGAACAGTGAAGGACTGGCGCCCGAGTGGGGTACGGAGTATCTCCTTATACACCTCACATCAGACTTAACTTTGCCTCATGCCTGTGACCGAAATCACCGCGCCACATTGATAAATTCAATAGCAACAATAACAACCCTAAAAAAAGAGGAAAAGATAATGCGACATACAGGATATCAGTAAAAAACACAGCAACAACAACGGCATTAATAAAAGCAATTACCGTGAAGTTAATATCATGAATGTCAGTGACACTAACAACACCAATAACAGTGACTCTACACTAATAATAGCAAAGACTGTAACACTAACAACAATAATGAAAGAGTCACGAACAACAGCAATGACAATTATATTAACATCAGCAATGACTGTGGCACTAACAACACCAATAACAGCGACTCTACACTAATAACAGCAAAGACTGTAACACTAACAACAATAATGAAAGAGTCACGAACAACAGCAATGACAATTATATTAACATCAGCAATGACTGTGGCACTAACAACACCAATAACAGCGACTCTACACTAATAACAGCAAAGACTGTAACACTAACAACAATAATGAAAGAGTCACGAACAACAGCAATGACAATTATATTAACACCAGCAATGACTGTAGCACTAACAACAACAATGACAGTGACATTAACAACAGCAATGACAGTGACATTAACAGCAGCAATGACAGTGACAGTAACAATATCAGTGACATGACACTAACATCAGCAACGACAGTGTATTACCAATAGCAATGACAGTGACATTAACAACAGCAATGACAGTTACACTGACAACAGCAATGCAAGTGGCACTAACAACAACGGTGACAGTGACACTAAAACGAAAAATGACAGTGGCACTCACAACAAAAATGACAGTGACATTAACAACAACAATGACAGTGACACTAACATGAGCAATGACAGTGACATCAACAACAGCAATGACAGTGACATTAACAACAAAGATGAGAGTGACACTAACATCAACAATGACAGTGACACTTACATCAGCAATGACAGTGACACTAACATCAGCAAAGACAGTGACATTAACAACAGAAATGACATTGACATTAACAACAACAATGACAGTGACACTAACATCATTATCGATTTAATATAAAAAATTGATGATCAATTTAAAAAAAACACAGCAACAACAACAAAAATGAGAAAAACAACAAAAATTTCGATACAACATATGAATTGCAATAACAAAAACAGCAGCTGTACATCAGTAGCATTAACAACAGGGAGAGTTTGCTTGACAACCATATAACTTTCAACAATTATCGTTGCACTTTTGATTGAAAAGTAATGTTTGCTTGAATACATACCTTTTCTTTTCAATAGAAAGATTATAACAAACACTGTAACAATGACTGCAGCAGAAGCAACAACGCCACCGACTATAGCACGCACATCTAGCCCAGTAGAACCATTACTCTCAGAGTTGGCTAGTGCAGGATCTATGAAAGTAATGGCAAAGTATTGTTAACCAATAACATTTATACACAGGCGTCGTAAAAAAATGGGGGGGGGGGGGTTTCAGGTAGCGCAGGGCGCCTTGTTTGTGAGACATAGGGAAGGAGTTGCATCTTTGTCTTTGCTATATATTACTGATTAAATTTAATTTTAAAAGCTAGGGTGGTATTTATAGAAAAACAACCTCATGTAACCAGCAAATCTTCTTTTTCTCTTCCACCATTTACCTCATCGAGGTGTTGGGGAAAATGTAAGGTGGAAGCTTCCAACTTATAGCCACAGGATACTTTATATACCATAACTTGATCCAATGTATGTGTTTATGGCTAAATAGCGAG